>JAWRVF010000052.1:0-600000 GCA_036785485.1 Physcomitrellopsis africana
GCCCTGCTGGAGGACCTTTGGCAGGACGCAGCCTTTGCCATTGCCCCACTCTTCATCTCCAGAATCCTTTTTCACACCTGCATGGTCGGATTCAACTTATTTCCACGTGGGCCCATTCAAACTGAGGTGACGTTGGGTCCTTACTTCGCAGTATGATTCTACATGTTTGAAAAGTTGTTCCAAGATTCCCATTAGAAAGAAAATATCCACAGATCCATGTATATTCACTAAACTTGTACACTAACTGCAGTAAACAGTTTTAGCTTTGTTATTCTGTCTATGTACAGTAAATGTGCCATGTTTTACTTTAAAATATGTTCAAGACAAAAGTTAAAATGGGACGGTTTAATGAGGAAAAAACCTAAATTAATACATACATATGAAATCATTTCTAAAAAAATACTAAAAATAATGTTGCACTTTTATCACTTCTTTGATAAAATGGAATATTTCTTAAAAACGTGTAAAAATAGGTAAAAATAATAATGTGATTGTTTATTATTGATCAATACATTATGGATCATTACTGTAAAAACAAAACATTATTGTGATTGAGTTTTAAAAAATTTTAATGTGTGGAAGGTTTGCATGTGCTTGACTAAAAGTCAGCTTTCAGAGTTGTGGAAAAATTAAAGAACAAACAAGTCGTAATATTATAACAAAAAATAGTTACTGTATCGCAAAATTCATCTATAAAAATCATTTAAAATTTGCATGTAATAATCCATTGAAATGTCCATACATTTTTTACCATCCATACCATCAATTCACATTCACTCAATTACAGCAAAAAGCATTACAAATATACAAGTGTTTTTTATAATTTAAAAATAAACTTACAGTATCTTTTCAGTGGTGAAATATATTGAATGAATGTATTCAAATTAGGCAAGAAACGTAAAACAATTAAAATTTTAAAAGAAAAGAAAAGAGTGAAAACACACGCATACACGATATTCATCAAATGTGATTGATCGAAGTATATTTTTTTATCTGAATGTACAAAGTGAAACTCGCATGAAGATCCATTTGTATTATACATTAAAGTCCGAAAAAGAAAATATTTCAATAAAAGTTCACTATGGTTCACTCATCTCACCATCCAGAGATCTCCATAAGAGGAAGGATGAGATCTTCCACAGTCTTTTGGATGAAAACTTACTTCCAGGTGGAGAAATCGACTACTTTCATCGACCCACTGCGTCGAGGGATATGGCGCGCATTAGAGGGAAAAAGAAAGGCCGAGCGCCATGCTCACAGATTCTTACCTCTCTTAAATTATATTCAACCTGCAACGACGGCAATTTGCGTGGCTTCCGAAGCTGCGGTATGCATGCCTTACGCGTATATTATGGCGCTCGCCATTTGCGCATTCCAGCAAACCGAAGCAGGTTATTTCCTCCTCCACTACGTCCTTCGTTCCACGGCTCTACCTGGTCGTGTCCTGCAGCTTCATTGTCTGCTCACCGAGCACTTGCAGCGCCGGTTTTTTGTTCTCGCGTCGTCGTCTACAACCTGGTGTAGCCTCTCATAACATCGGCTTTTACAAGGACGAGTTCTTAGAGGCTAAGACGGAATCCTAGAGATTCTCCTGGGGCTTTGTTGTCCTGCTGCTGCTTCACCATTCGCTGAAGGGACCAGCTGAGCCTGGTGTGGTTCTCTCGGGGTGCTGGAGTGGCTCCTTGGAGTAGCTAGTTCCTCACTCCTTCGCCGGGTTTTTGTGCAGCAGTGAAGACGATCTGAGATACTAACTATCAGACCAATTGTTGTGGCATCAAGAAAGTTTTAAGATACACATTGCGGTGGTCACAAGCCTCAGATTGTATTTCAAATTCTTTTGCAAAGTTGCCGGTGGTGGTACTACCAGCTTCTCTCGTAGTAAACCTCGAGGTGTGATCATAAAACAAAGGTGGTAAGAGAACTATCGTTCGAAGCGTTTCCAACGTGCACGGGAAAGCGTAGAACTCAATCACGGTATTGCTGCTGATTTTGTTGGAAGGTGCGCTCAAGCTGTTGCGCGCAGCTGTGAGCGTGGAGTTGTCTACTGTAGGTTCTGCGGGGCTGAGTGTCCTACCTTGACATTTTTGTGGTTTTAGTCTCATCGGAACAAACACCATGGGTGCCTGGGCGCTCGCACTTCACGGTGGTGCAGGAATGATTGCCAAGGAAAAGATGAGTGCAGATTGGCAGAACCGCACTGAAGCAGCTCTCAATGAGATCTTGAACATTGGCATTACTGCGTTACAAAACAAGCTCAATGCCTTGGAAACTGTAGAGCTCGTGGTGGGTATAATTCTCTAAATTCCTCAGTAACTTGGAAAGGAGCTGTCATTGTGTGCTGCGTTTTTTTGGCATCCCTGACCAGATTCTCTGTACGTCTTCGTAGTAGTCAGAATTCTTGTTACCGAGGTATTATACCCATAGCGGCTAGTTTCTCTCGCTCAGATGAAGAAAAGAGTTACACATTATCAAAACTGTGTGTAGGTGAAGGCACTGGAAGCTAACACCTTATTCAACGCTGGTAAAGGCTCTGTGCTGACGAATAAGGGCACCGTAGAGATGGAGGCGAGTATAATGGATGGGAGAACAAAAAATTGCGGTGCCGTTTCTGGACTTTCCACCGTGGTTCATCCCGTCTCACTGGCTCGATTAGTGATGAGCAACTCCCCTCACGTTTACCTCGCCTTTAATGGAGCAGAGGAGTTTGCGAGACAGCAGGTCAGAAAATGCTCTTCAATCCTGACGTTGCTCACAGTGTGAGTGGTTAGAACTCTTTTGACAGATGTAGTTGGAACTTTGGTCCTGTTTTGAAACCGAAGTACTTAGCTTAGAGTGATCTTCTGCACATGGACGTCATTCATTAAGTATCAATTTGCAATAATGAATTTGTGCTTAGCGGTTCATCATGTCGCTGTTTATAGACATCTTCGCTGCCCTCGCGAAGTTTTCTTCAACGTGTATTTACAGTGTTCTTTGTTCTACAGGGAGTTGAGATCGTGGATACCGAGACCTTCATAACCGATGAGAATAGAGAGAAGCTGGAGATGGCAAAGAAAACGAAATCCGTCGAGGTAAGAAGTGTTCTAGATGTAGACCCTACGCCAATTGTTATCGCTTGGACAATGTACGCTAAAAGGGTGGAGTAGCTGTTGGACTTAGATGTTACGAAAAGAGGGACGACACTCAAAATTTTAATTATGATTTATGTGCTGATATTTGTTTTGGTAGCTGTTGTGCAGTTGGACTTTTCCGAGCACGCTCCTGATGTGATGAATAATAATGATGAATATTCAATCAACAACGGCAACGGAATCGTCCACTCTGATCATCAGCCCGTAATTCATCGGGAGAACGGGCACGCGAAGGCTAATGGTCATTTTGACTGTGGTCACGTACATAGAAAGAAAGGAGCTATCCATCAAGTTTTTAAGGCAGAATTTGAGACTGTAGGTTGTACAGCAGTGGATTCTTTAGGGAATTGTGCAGCAGCTACATCCACTGGGGGTCTCGTGAATAAGATGTCTGGAAGAATCGGTATGAATACTTTTATTTACTTTTTCCTTCTCTAGCGGTACATATATTTTGAAGTAATAATGATGTCATCAGATGAAAGCAAATTGTGCTTGATACGCTCTCAATCTTTACCTGAGTAGCTTTTTCAAACCTTGTCGTACAGGCGACACGCCCATAGTTGGAGCAGGAACCTACGCAAACCACCTCTGCGCAGTGTCAGGAACTGGTCGAGGCGAAGAGTTCATCAAACATACGGTTGCTAAAGAAGTTGCAGCTATGATAGAATACAAAGAGCTGCCCCTGGGCAAAGCCGTTTACAAGGTAGTTCATGAGAAGCTACCAGAGAACATGGGGGGATTGATTGCGGTCTCAGCTTCTGGTGAGGTAGCCATGGCTTTCAATACTCCAAGCATGTTCCGAGCCAGTGCACAGGAAGGAGGAGAACGCATGATCGGGATCTGGTAAACTAACAATGGTACACATTTCGCAAGTGGTCTTCCTCAGCATGTGCCTTGACAAATTTGCAAGCACCTGATCCTCCTCTTGGAAAAGACTTCCTTAGGCGCTAAGGAGAGAGGTGATTCCTACACGTGAGGCTCAGCCAGGTACATGTGAATCTCCCTTCCATCGAAAGATCTCTTCCTGACCAATTTTCGTTGAGCTAGAGAACAAATGTACAGTTCCTTGCTAACTTGACCATTTCTCCAGTTGATGGACAATGGCAAAAGCACCAATAGTCGGCAAACCGAATAATGTGGATCACGTGAATGTAATGAAACATCAGCCACCTCTCTCATCAACGTCCTTGTCGCCCATCAATCTCTTTTTGAATGAGAATTTGTTGAATACTTTTCAGTTTAACCCACGAAGAATATCATGAAGTGAGCGGGTGAGAAGTTTGTTCTTATTTTTAATGTTCTTATTTTAGACTTCTGTTGATTGAAATCTCCATCATGAGAAAGTGACCACAAACCAAACTAAAATTAAACAATTTGTCAAATTAAGTTCACAGAACTTAACAATATAAAATATAAGCAATCACTGTGATTAGCAACCATGAACATCTTGACCTCTTTTAATGCTTCTAAAGTGAGAAAACACTCTTGAATTATACTAAGGCATGCAGCAAAATTTCTAATAATGTTCAACTCGATAGTATGCTGCTTTCCAATCTGATTATTATTATTGATAAAAATAAAAAAGCAACTTAGTATGTACGTATATGCACTTATATATATATATATATTACAAATTAATGCTGCATATGAATAAACTTTCATTCATTATTTATATATTTGAAATTTGAACATTTTCCAAAAATCATTCGCATTGCATTTATTAATTATCTTAAAACCGGAATTTCATTGTAACAAAAAAATTTCGATAGAATGTTTGCAGTAGACAAAATGTCATACCAAACAGAATTGTTGTGAAGATGAATTGTGATTGTGAAGAACATACAGTAAAGGAAGCTACCCACTATGCAGCTCTAGAAATAAATCGTAACAACTAAAACAGCAATCCAAGACAATCTAACAACAATTTAAGATCTCAGTTGTGAGAAAACTGTATTGTACAGTTCAACCGATGAACTGTCAATGAAGTTTACACATGATCCAAGTTCACAAACAAGGCTATGTTGGAGGGGAAGGCAAAACCTAGTCACCCAATGGATATTTTTTCTAGTAAAGGGATATAATATTAGTCAACGCATTGGTTGCATTCACAGGAATTTATCACTGAGACACGTTACGTAAAGATTTCAGATGTCATCGAAGGCATAATCATTGAGAATAATTGAAGTCGTAAAGCCAGTTTAGGGCAGTAAACATGGCAAAATCGTAATCAGCAAGCCATTAACAGAATTGGCTCAGGGCGGACACTGTGCGAACTCGATCTGTGAGCTTGCACTCACAGTTATTCGTTTCAAGCAATCAATCGTGCAACAGTGACAAATGCCTCAAGTGCAAAGAACGTCACCAATCAGAAGGACAGATAGCTACCAACAAACCCCGAAAGCGCTTAAGTTCCATGCAAAAAAGAAAGTGAACAAAAGCTTTCATACAAAGACCTGGTGAACTTGTGAACTAGAAATACAATATCTGTAAAATCACCTCGATCTTACTTTTGTTTTCTGAGCTTGCTGCCTTCTCCAGTCAATGACAAGTTTAATCACATGCCACAATCCACCATTAGCAAAATGGGGAACACTGACCCGGCCCCACGCAGGAAGATATGGGCCAATAAACTTGAGAGCTCCAAACATGAAGCCTAACGCAACAAGGTGCCAAGGAAACTGACCAACCTGCACGCGCAATAGCCAGTTGGTTCGTCAGGAAACTGCAAGATATAGCTCGTCACATTCATAAGTAGAATACAGTAGGACGACAAGTTAAAATTCGTTTTCGCTGTAAGAAATCGAAGGACGACGGACACACAAAGGTCCCCTAACAGAGGAACCAAAAAAGAAGTGCAAACTGTTTGTGCTCTATACATGGAGTTTGGTATTGGTAAGTTGGCTAATATGTCGCAATGTACAACTATTGAGAATCGCTGCTTACAAAACCGAATAAAACTAATCAGCATGAACTGCATTCACATTGTGCGCCAGTGTATATTCAAGGTGTTGAAAGGGTGAAGCAAAAAGAATTCCAGAAAATGTTCGAGCATCACGGGCAAGATGAAACTTACCTCAATGTCTGCGGCTAGCTCGACAGCTGTTTCCTTCATCATCCCCGCGAAAGCAAATCCACCAATCATACCAGCAGGAATAATAAGCACCTTCTCTTGCAGCAAAGTGTACGAGAGCTCACTCAGCATCGACGCTGCCAACACCGGAATTGCCAGATATTTCCCAACGGTCCAAAACTGGTGCAGAAGCCTCTGCACGAACAAGTTTCCCGCTTTTCCCCAAGGGAAAACCCTAATCGGTTCCGGAGCCTTAGCCATGATGTTGGCGAGTAAATTATTTTCTTGTGTCTCTTCCCCATTGTTCGACGAACTACCAAAAGTGGACGACACACATTGAACGAGGGTCCTTAAGTTTGACAGGTGCAAAGGTTTGGAGAGCCGCTGCAATTGAACTCGCTGGCCCCGAAGGAACACAGAAGGCTGAACATGCAAGAAATATTCAATAAGCAACATACATCACATTACGAAATGAGCAGCCATATTCACCGGTACCATGATGCATAAGTTCTTGACATAAATCAAAGAGATTGTGCTCGCATTCCTATTCCGAGAGAATTCCATCAGGAAGAAAACAAATAAATAAACCACATGAAAGGAAGGGAACTGGCGGTTTAGAAGTGGAGGAACAAAATTAATAAAATTCAGTCGGCAGTTCCAGATACGAAGAAAGACCTCGAATCAGGGCTCGAGAAAAACGTAGCAAGTAAGCACAAGCAAGTCTCGCATGGCAATAGGAGAGTTGATTACCAGACATTGCGCCTGATTAACTCCAGCATTATAATTCGTAGAGAATAAGGCCGAGCTAGCAGCTGAAGTGCACAACCTTGACGTAGAAGAGGGCACAGAAAGAAGGTGACACTGCGACGCCATTGCGGATCCTCCCAATCAAAGGCCGCAACAGAGTATCCAAACACAGGTGAAACTCCTCCCCGTTGGAAAACCCACAAACGAAATTCGGAGCGGGAGTAGAATTTCGTGCTGGGAAACGTTGTCTTAGCGCAGATTGAATGCGGAGGTCACGATCCCTCCAGCGCCGTGGGTTGAATGGCGCATGGATCTAGGAGCTTGCAGGCTCATACACAAAACCCTGTCGCAGGGGTTTTGTCATGGCGAGGAGATAACACTCCCACAAATGGACGAGATGGCGTTGATGGATGTAGTTCATTCGTACATCCATTTCGGATTTGGAGGATGTGTCTCCTCATGCATCCGAATCAGAGTTGGATGAATGAATGATACTGGCAGGTACGTCTTGTTTTGAGCAGTTTTTTACCATGAACCCGACTCACTCATGGATGAATACGGTTCTGTTCATCCTATTCCGGCTTATTTCATCCTTTCGAATTTCACACAAGAAAAAGGAGGAATATACATATATATATGTATATATATGTATATTTCTCTACACAAAACAAATTATTTCATAGTTAGATATCAGAAGACAATTTTCTAAGAAATTCTTTAGTTTTTGCCATAATTTCTTGACGTCCTATACAAGTTGTTGAAAAAATAAAGAAGATAAAAAATTTGTCACCACAAAACCCTTGTACAAAGATTACAATTATTCTTTAAATAAAAATAAAAATACACATATGAGAAGTATTTTGTTCCTACAATCTTTTGTTAATAGAAATACAATATGTTAGATTAAAAACTCACAAAATTATTAAAGTAAAAAAACCTCACAATTTATTGCTGAGTTCTTTCAATTGCAAATCCTACTAGGTTGTATCACCATGCAACAATACAATATCACTATTGGCCAAGAAGATGAAGAAGCCAAAGACCTATTTTTTAAAATACTTTTCTTTGTTTCAAGAATACCACTCTTTCAATTAATTTATAAAGACCAACTTGTAGTCTTTATTACTTTATTCAACATGCATAGACATTTAAAGTAATATGAATTTGGAAATATAGTCAATTTATTGCTTATGTTTATTTATAATATACAATTGTATATTGTCAATAGATTTAGCAAATTGTGAACTACAATTCCATAATAAATTTCTCTTATCAATTCTCATATAACATAGAAGTAACATTATTATATGGAATTTATTTTTATTGACTCAAGTGTTAATGCTAGAATTATTTTTATTGACTCAAGTGTCAACAAATTATGGATGGATAATGACATATGGATGATTAATAGATGAGTGATAGATGGATTAAAAAAATGTGAATAAAAGATAAATAGGTGAATTGCATTTGATTTCACTTACAATCTAATAAGCCATCAAGAGAAGATATTAATTAAATTGAGCATGTTTAAAGTATTCAATTTGAAAAATAATTATAAAATACATAAATATTTGTTTCACTTTAATTTTATAATGATGCTTTTAAACTATAAAAATATTTTTTAAAAATAATATATAAAAGTTTGATATATATATGTGTATACACGTATAATTATTTTAATCAAATATATTTATTTTATTTTATTTTATTTTATTTTTTATCTCTATAGACTAAGATATCAATATTTAATGATTATTAATGATGATTTTTTAACAATGCCTATTGACACTTGAGATTTAATTTATTATAAAATTTCTTTAATACATTGCAATATAAAAAAAGAATAAAATCCTTGTTGTCTTGCATATTAATTTGTATTGAACAAAATCAATGATTTTGGATGAGGCATTTTATTCTAAATAAGTTTATTATATAAGTAACACATGTTTTGTATAATAATATAATTTATTATTATCAATTCTAAATAGTTTCTTTTCTATAGAAAAATTAAAATGATATCTCTTAATTTATTATATTTATAACAAAATAAAATAAAATCATAAAAATTAATATCTATCTATTCATAAATCAATACAAATAGAAAGAATCATGGTCATATTTCAATGTTAAGTATTAAAAAAATATATTGATATATTTTGATGTTACAAATTTAATATAAAAATATTTTAATAAAAATAGAATTTTAAAAGTTAGAATAAGCTACATACTATTCTAGAAAAAAAAAATTAGACATATCGGAGATTTGATCTTATATGGATTTTTTTAAAAAAATTTAGATTTTTTTAAAAAAATTTAGATTTTTTAATGGAAATAATTATTTATTTGTAATGAAAAAGAGTAGTATAATAAATACCTATATTACTTAACTAAATAGAAGTAAATATATGTTATTAGAAATAAGTAGAATATGTTAGATAGATAATATCTTCTTTAAGAAACTTCAAAGAAGTTTTGCTAGACAAAAATTAGATCTTTAGATTCCTATTGATATACCACTTAGATATATTTTTGTTTTATTTGTTTTGTTTATTTTTTTTATTCTTTAATGATACAAGAGTGTATTGATTTTTGAATTTTTTTTATTATCATATCCTTGATAAGTAAAAAATAGATAAAAAGAACCAACCTAAAAACACAATATAAATGAATGCAATGGATCATTTATCTAACTTGCAATATATTGCTTATCATATGCATTATAAGAATCTAAAAGCACCATAGACAACTCAAGAAAAAAATGAAAATGAAGAAATATAGATGTGCAATATTGTGCTAGTTTAATCAAATAAATAAGTGATAAAAAGCAAAATATGCATATAATTATGTACAAAGACAACTGGTGTATTTTGACAATGAGCACAAAGAAGTAGAGTTAATCTATGACCACAAAGCATATCTTTGTATGTAAGAAGACAAGGAATTAAGAATACATGAGCTAAGAATTCCAAGATTTGTAATTTAGGTATTAAAAATAAAAAATAAATTTTATTATTAACTTTGTAAAGAAGATTGCATTATTTTTAATGATTTTGTATATAAAAGTTCTTATTGATTTTATAGGTTTAAAAAACATATATTTAATCTTTTTAAAAATTATCAAATAATTCAATAAAAACAATGCTAAAAAATGCCATTTAAAAAGTCCAATAGATGTCGTTAAATAAATAAAATAATATTAGTTCTTTTAAAACCTTTGAATTTGTCAATTCAAAGATAACTTGATGGTAATCCTAGCAACAAAAACCTCATATTGACCACATTTATTTGTGTAATTTTTTTTTCTTTGCATCTTTGCAAGGAGAAGAGAATTGAATTGTGGCAAATATGAGGGTATTTACATGTTTTATGTATATATAGAAATTTTATTGCCAACTCAAAATAAACTTCTTGTAGTTAGTTAAGATTATTTTTTTAACTTTGTCTTTGAAACTAAATTAAATTTTTACTAATATTTGATTTTCTATCTTGAACATCTTCTTCCATGTGATATTTAAGAAGAAATCCATTGTATAAATCTCTTTGTAAAATATCATACATGTACAAGTGTCTAAGTCTCTATTAACAATTTATTTGCATTTTGTGTTAATACTAAATATAAAATTTAAAAATCTTAATGCCTCTCTCTTTATTTCTTCTTTTTATTTGTGAACTTTTTTTATTTTTTTCTATAAAATTTATAAGTTTTTTTAAGTATTTAAATTTATCAAGTCATTAATTTAAAATACATTACACTTATTATTCTAAATTTTGTATGATTACATTGAATCTTTAAACATGAAGAAGTTCTTTTGTTCTTGAATTAATTAAGCATCATTTTTTTATACTTTTAATTTTTTTAAACCTTAGAATTTGAAATATCAATTACTACCATCTTAACTTAAGGCAAATAAATTATATCACAAATCTATATTTTATTAGCTATTTCTTTTCTTCTTTTTTATTTTTATTTTTAAAATTTATTCAAACAACTAGATTCACTAAATTTAATTGAAAATATAAATAATTAATTTTTATCATTTGAATACATAACTTTGTAGAAATTATATAATATATAATATTACAAATATTAATTTTAGATATATGAATATATTTAAAATATATTGATATATTTAATTTTAAAAGTTTAAGATTAATGAATTCTCATTTGATATGACATCCATATCAAAAATTAATGGTGTTGGTGGTTATATTATTAAATTTTCTACTAATAGTAATAATATATATATTATTATTATTAGTATTATAGCTTCTATTATTGATAAAGATTATTATTAAAATTAAATAATATTATGATTCTAAAAGTACGAGATTTTGTAAGACTTTACTTATTGTAAAAGACAAGATTAGTAGTTCTTATATTGTAAAGAAATTACCAAGATATGTCCAATAGCCGTTGGTAAGTCAAAACAAGAATTTTTCAAAAAAAATACTATAAAAAAACCATAAATTAATCATTGATATTACCAATTAATTATTACAAATATCTAAAAAGTATTATAGTAGCAATATAACTTTATTTTTATGATTTCACATCTTTTCTTTTAGTTGTATAATAAAGGTAATTAAGTTTTAGATTTTATATATATATTTTAATATTTTTGTAACAATGTTATTAAACTACAAAGTAATTAATAAACTAATTAAAGATTAATGAAGAATTATTTTCAATATTGTAATACATTTTCATATTTAAAAAATTTAATAACATACTTCTAGAATCAAATTAAAATTGAAAAACTGTTTTTACTAAGAATATTTTGATTTTATTATTTGTAATTGATTTATGCCATAAAATTTATAATTTAAAATTTCTTTCCTATGTATCATTTGTCACAATAAAGTACTATGGATTAAATTTAATTTGCTTAATTATAATAGAATTGAGTATGTACTTTTTTAAATGGGATTAATTAATTTTACTTTTATCAAACTTAAATAATTACTACAAAATATTTAATATTTAATTATTTATTATACTATTTCTAAAATTTTAAAAACAAAACTCATATGATACATAATTTATCTTGTAATTTTAATTACTTTTTTATGTATACTACGGGATTTTATTCTATTTTATTTTATTTTTTATTTTTGATGCAATACTTTAATAGTACAATAATTTTATTAATTATTATATCTAGAGGTTGTGTAGGATTCTTTTTTTAATATATATATATATATATATATATATATATATATGATAACATCTACATTAGATTAAGTTATCTTAGTTGCTTTATTGTTAAAAAATTTAATAGTTGTATCTATATTTATAACTATATATATATATATATATATATATATAATTATAGGTTTTTTTCAACATAAATATAAAATTACTTAGTTAATAGTATTTTAAAATATTAGATTTATTAATACAATGACTATATAAAAAATATTTTCTAATAAAAGTTGCTACTTTAATATATTAAATACTATCTTATATTAAATATAGTATCTTAAAATTTTATAATAGTGAGAATTTAATAAAATTTTAAATATTTTATGTTAATAATACATTAAAATTTTATTTTTATTTTTAAAGATATTATTTTTATATTTTTAAAGATTGTTTAGAAAATTGATCATAGTTATGCATTCTACAACCAAATCATTATATTGCATTATATTAGACCATAATATTGCATATAATAAAAAAAACAAAGTTAACATGATGTAAAATTCTAATATATTTATTTTTAATCTACTTCTATAATGTTTATTATTTTGGCTTAATATTGGAAATTCATTTCAGCTATTAATCTCTCTCTCAATATATATATATATATATATATACACACACACATAATAATACTTATTTATATTTTCATTAATTTATTGTACCATTCAGATTGATTAAATTTAAGCATATATGTTTAATAAACAAGATCAAATATTTTTATATGAAAAAATCCTTAGGATGTGGAAAAGTCTCTATAGTGGTCAAGTTGCACGTTTATTTTTATTCTTATTTTTGTAAATTAAAAAAATAATTTATTACTACACTTTAGAAGTTTGAAAGTAATAATTAAAGTTGAGATAGAACTTACTTTTGATGTCTCCAAACTTCTAAAGTGCTAATTGTGATTTAAGGAAGAAGTCAACCAAAATTCACACAATTTGTACAATTGCACAAGTTTTATAATTGTGTATATATATATATATATATATATATATATACAAGAGATTTTTTTAGTATATTTTTTAATAATTTTTTAAACAACCATATGTCATAATTAAAATATGTATAGAATACTTGAATTAATTCTTCCTCTTATTATAATTTTAAATAGAACATTGATTTTATTCTTTTAAATTAAAATTCGTTTTTATTTTATAAATCATTTTTCCATCCTTCGCATAATGTAAAATTTAAATAAAAATTAAAATAAATGATTTTTTTTTCAATAATCATGTGTAATTTAATTATATTTAATATTTAATGTAAATAGAATATAACCATTCTAAATTATCATGGTTTTTTTCTTTATTCTTGTAGTTAGTTAATGTTATTAACCAAATTTAATTATTAAAATATATCATTTATTGATTTAAACCATCAATGAGAAAAAAACCATCATTTAACTTACCAAGTGGCAAAAAATAAAAAAACAAAAAAATAAAAACGCAGTTCATTGCATTTAGAAAGAATATGTCACAAATGCAACTACAAGGCTCCCGCGGTCACAGACCATTTCCAGATTGACTCCAAAACCGAATTTCAAGCAGACCGGATATGCCTAATTCCGCGATTTTTCGTTTAGCATAGTTCAGGACTAATTGATGAGCAGTGTGAACGGATTCACGACACGATTGATCTACAACCAGACCTGTTTGATAACAACGCTCTCATCCCTGAGAACCACGTTCCCATCTTCAAAAAATTGCAACCCAACCAAGTTCAAATTCAAAACTATCGTATAGATAAACCATACAGACAAGTACAAAGACAAAATACATGACAGAGTATGCACATACAGGTACTCTACGCCTAGATCTATAGCTGGCGGAGATATTGGCGGCAGGGGGAAGCCAAAGGAGGCAGCCCAGTTCAGCAGCCTCTGGATGATCACTGGCCTCGTTTGTTTCGCACCTCCCACGCGATGAATCGGATCACGAGTAGCCCTCCATGATTTCCCGCCGCGCACGTGAGCGATCGTCGGATTCAAACTCCTGCCACGTTTTCGGGGACTGATTACAGGTCGTTTCGGTGCAGCAACGATCAAGTCGAGGTGGAAGACATTGAATGCGGTGGAAGCTGGAGAGGTCCCTGAGTTTCTGGTGCGTGAGGTTGTATTTTCATGCCCTTGATTTTTGGTTGCGGAGTTTCATGGTTGGGTTGGATTGGGTTGGATCGGTACTAGTCCATATCTGGATCCTAGTCGACGATTGTGGATGTTGTTTTTAAGATTTATTTATTTAATTTTTTGTATGTATTTTTTAAGAATTAGTTTTGGTTCGAGGTGATTGTTTGGGAGTGGAAGGGATGATGTGAAGTAAGTTGCGTCGTTGTGGAATTACATTAGGGTTAGGGTTGTGGGTTCATGTTTTAGTTGGAGGTTTGGGTTTTTTTATCTGCGTGACACGGGCGAGATTTGGCAAACTGCAGAAACAATGGGAAGCTCAATTGAAGTGCTCCGGGAGCAGATGACGTTCTTGTTGGAACAGGGGCTGCACGACTCGGCCGAAATGCTGGTGTTTATCTCAATTTGCTTGTGTGTTGTTTGATTTTAGAAGCGTTGCTTTGCTGCCTGAATTTATGGTCGCAGTTGGCACTGAGACTCCTCTTGCGCACTCTGAATGGCAGGGTACATTTTTGATGAGCTTAGTCTCTGCCAACGGCGAGCTTTCACCTATTTCTCGCGCTGAGAGTATGGTAACGAGCTCATCTTTGAGCAGCTGATTCACGATGGAATTCCATTTTCTGATTATGTATTGTACATTTGTGAAACTCTAATAATAGGTGATGTGGTTGTTGTTAGTAATAATCGTTGGTTCCCTGGTGAGAGATATCAGCCAGCACCACACCTCGCCCTCTCCCACCTCTGCGCCACCCTTTTTAACCAAAAAAACTATAAATAACTCTCATGAAGAAGTTTGTTTGGTAAATTTTTCGCAGATTCTGTATGGAGACGCCTTGTACGGGCGAAAAGAGTTCCGCCGAGCTTTGGTAAGTACCACTGCCATGCTTTCGAATGTGGATCGTATAACATTTTAGTTCTATGACTGATTTAGTTATTGCTAAGTCACGAACTTGTTTACGGGAGTGATAATATGTGCTAAATGACCCATTTTTAATCTATGTGTTAAGCAGTTGCGTGCTTTTGCTGCCAGAATGTGTACAGGCAGGCACTTCAATTGTGTCGTGCCACTTCAAAGCAACCTATGAGCAGTGCTCGAACTCCTGTGCAGTCAAGATCGCCCTCTGCAGCAAGCGCCGTTCACGACTCTAAAATTAATGAGAACGAGGTTGGCTTCTTTTCATGGACCTTGCAGCCTTCCTCATTTATGTCCTCATTAGGTGAATTATTTTGAGAGTAGGTTTGAGCTTCTTGGAAGCCACTTCACTTACTAAATCGAAAGTTTTGAGGTTCAATGCTTTCCTATTCCTAACGTAGTATTTCTTGCAATTTAACGACTGCATGAATCCTTTGAGCAAATTTTTTCTTGTAATATATAAAGATTTCATTATTTGGGTTTTATTTTTGGTTAACAGGTGAAATTCAAGATTGGGCTTTGTCACCTTGCTGTTAATGACACCCGAGCTGCACTTTCAGAGGTCAGACAATTCGCTTCGTCACTGTCTAACGTCACTATTTCTTTAGTATTATGGTATGTTCGATATGTTTTCTGTCTACACGTTGAGAGAAGTACTTTTTTTAATCAAAGTGCATTGATGTGAATCTTTACAATGCAGATGGAGGGGATTCCATCGAAGGCAAGGAGTCTTCGCATGAATCTTACATTAGCTAAGTTATATCGGATCACAGGCTATGATCGTGTAGCTACTGCATCTTATCGAGAATGTTTAAGGTAGCAGTTGGTGCTCTAGATGAAGCAACTACTTAGACTTCAACATGATCTTTGCGTATCTACGAAGAACTTGCTGTTTCCATAGTTGCCTTTGATCTTTGAAGCATTAGGGATGTTCTAGAGTGCGTGAATGGTTTTTCGTGGACATTTAGCAAGTTAATAAACAAAAGATCACTCATTTGGTCTCCGATATGCTTAATGATTATGCTGATCAAATTGCAGGCAATGTCCATATGTTCTGGAGGCTATTGTTGCTTTGGCAGAACTTGGAGTTCCATCTAAAGATATACACGCGCTGTTTCCTCAGGTGAGATTACTCGAATATTGTCTTACATTGGCAATTTTTTCCCTTCAGTGCTCGGAAGAAAACTTATGGAACTCCGAACAGTACTCATGTATTTTCTGAATTACGTTTCCTCCTACGCAGGGACAAGGCAAGATTAGTCGGTCAACAACTGACTATCTCGATCCCGTACGGTGGTTACAGGTATGCTATTTTCATAATACTTGGAATTATGCTGGCCTTGCATGTATTTAACCAAGAGGATTCGATTCTCAATTATAATTATTTAGGTTGAAGTTATAAACCAAGAAAATAGGACATTTTAGAACTTTGTGAGCAGCCTGAATTTGTCACAACAGAGGGAATCGTTTAATTTCTTCCCGAAGTTGTTATTTGTAGTGTTTTACTTTTAGATGTTATGTAGAACATATCTAAGCTCTTGAAGACAATGTCTTCCTCTTTCTTCACTCTTGCAAACCTTGTCATCATTCAACACGTTACCTCAAACTCCTTTTGTGATTTGAGGTCTGTACGTATGTACATTTTCGCTTTGGATAGTTTTTCTGATTGTTTAGCCCAAAACTTGCTGGTTTACAGAGGTTTGCTGATGGCCATTCTAGCATTGCGGCACACGACTATAAGGGTACGCTACTTTCCTCAGTGCCTCTTGGCTGATGTTTAATTTGTCTTATTCATCAGACTTTGAATTGAGTTTCATGGCTTTTTTCCTTAGCCCTAACGCATTGTGTATGTGTCATGAATTGAGACTTGACAGCATTGTACGATATTTGGCCCATGTCTGCACACAAGTGCATCAAGTTTTTTCTATTTTGGGTTGGTTTCCTTGGATATCCACGCTTACTGTCAGATAAATCGTCTCAATACAGGAGGTTTGGAGCACTTCAATAGTCTTGCACAACGCTTCCCCAATAATACACATCTTTTACTAGACAATGCCAAGGTGGGTATATGTGCAATTCTGACACCCGATGACCCAGCGTTTATACCATATCCATCTTGTGCATACATTACATTGCTTTTTCGTTCTTCTGATTTCAACACTGGGTAAGCAGGACATTGCTATGGGTATTTCCATGAATCTAAACACCTTTTTCGGTGCAGGCAGAAATGGCAATAATGAAGAACGATGAAGCCGCTCACAGTTTTGAGAAGGTATTTGTTTCACTCCTACAAATTATTCGTTCTTATGCAGCAATGAGGGGCGAACTTTGCGTATATTTATTTGTTCCATAATATTCAAATTACTCCTGCTACTTTCGATTGGCAAACCACAAGTTAAAACGTATTCAACTGCTCACTTTCACATCTGAGGTTGCGACGTCCGATTGCAGGGAATGATTTGTCAGACTAAAATTGCACGATATCTTTTTTCTTGACAGGCTAGGCAAATTGACCAATTTAATATATCAAGTATGGATGAGTACGCAATGCTACTACGTAATCGTGGAGATCAAATGGAATTGAACCGACTGGTTCATGAGCTTATCAATATTGATTCAACAAGACCTGAGGTTTGGGTTGCTGCAGCTGTTTACTGGGAGATGCGTGATGATAAAATTAGAGCTCTCACCTACGCAGATAAAGTATGGTCTCTCTCTCTCTCTCTCTCTCTCTCTCTCTCTCTCTCTCTCTTGCTCGCTCTCTCTCTCCCAAGTGTGACCATGTTTTATAAAGCAATGACATTGGAGCTTGCTACGTTCTCAGTATGTTTTAAGTGCACTGCGTTTGAACCAAGCTGGGAATTCTTGCTCAGTAAACTTCTGCAGCTCGCTTTAGAATTGCAATCAAGTATGATGGAGACACTTTTTGTAACTCTTTGCATAAGTAGATACCCATACAGTATCAACTAGAGTTGCAGCGGTTGACTTTCATGCTTTAAGGTGTTGTGTAGGTCCTTGTGTAGTCTAGCAAGCAATTGACAAAGCGTTACCTAACCTATCTCATGCTTACTGATTTGCTTCTCAGAGCCTGCGGGTAGACGATAGACACACAAGCGCCTACGTCGTCAAGGTAATCTGTGCCCTGATCTCCTGATGCTGCAGGTCGTTCCTATGAGATTAGTTAAGCTATTGTCACCGATTTGAGATTACTAGTTGCCTGATAGCTTTGACAGCTCTGATGTTGTGAAATCACTCAAAGCTCGTCTTGTACCTTTACGGATATGCGTCAATTGGTGTAAATTTTATTTCTCACTGTCAAATATAGATGATGGTGTCCATTTTTATATTATTATCATTTAGCTCAACTTATTCTTGTTGGGCCTGCACTAAAAATGCAATGCCTTGAATTTCGTTTTAATCTACTTCTCGCAGGGAAATATTTCTCTGGCTTTAAATCGACCTGAGGCAGCTGTAATGGCTTTCAGAAAAGCTCAACTACTGAAGGCAGATCTTCGGTCTTATCAAGGTAGCCTTCTGCCATGTCCAGCTGTCTCCTTTCTTTTTGTAAAGAGATTTCACAACCCTGGGGCTGCAGAATTCCTCATGCATGATTCTCTTCTGTTGTTGTTACTTTCAGTTTCAGAAATATTCAATAGTGTTGACATGTATTCATGTGGTTTTCAGGACTGGTAAGAGCATATTTAGCAATTCCAAAGCATAAGGAAGCTCTCTGTGCTGCACGGGAAGCCATGAAAGCAATGCCTCAGTCTGCGAAGGCTCTAACGCTGGTTGGGGATGTTTACGCTGCTCATCAAGACGGCCGTGACAAGGTAACCATTGAATTCAATTGCTGCAAAGAATATCAAGCTGATAAATCAGATCAAGGCTTTCTGCAGCGGCAGGGTTCTGAAATCCTCCGATTTGCAGTGGATGATAGGCATTGTTTTAAAACTGATGTTTTCTTTTGCTACGAATTGCAGGCAAGAAGATTTTACGAATCAGCACTGAGATTAGAGCCAACATACCTTGGGTCTGTCTTTTCTCTGGCAGACCTGTATGGTATGGAGGGTCGAACCGGGGAAGCCATATCGCTTCTTCAGCGATATCTGAAAACCTGGGCAGATGATGCACTGCACACTAAGCTAGCACAAATCTTTGCTGCAACTGATAAGCTTGGCGATTCTTTGTTTCATTACCAAACTGCCCTGAGGTAAATATCCTGTTTTTTCTCACCGTTTTTGTTAACCATTTAGCTGCCTTCAAGTCCATACAGAGTCTGATATTCCAATCTGTCCATTCTTCTGCAGCATCAATCCTGCAAACGATGCGGCCAAGAAAGGCCTTGAGCGACTGGAAAAGCAAATGAAGGGTGTTGACCCAGACGCATTAGAGGAAGAAGAAGAAAATGACGGGGAAGATCCAGACGCAGATGCAGAGGAAGGTGAATTTTTGTAGCAGAAACAAAAGGATTAGATTACACAGAGTCCCTCAACATTTTTGCATGCGGTGGGATGTACAATATGTGCTTCTTGGTTCACCAAGAACAGACCATACACATTCTTTATAACTTGTACAGAAGTATCAAAGTTTTCCTTACAGATGTCCTTTATATCCAAGCCTTCAGGTGCCCACATTGTACTGTCTTTCAGATTTTTAAACACACCTCCCATGTGGTAGGTGATCGGGGATACCGCGACTCAAGCTGCACACTCTCGACTCTCTGGAAAGTTTCGGCGCATTACTCTGTTTACTTTGTAGTGAAAAAGGTGCTTGGCTTCGTAATATTTTTTGTTCTTTTCCTGTTGTCGGTCTTTTGGCCTGTCCTTGTACTTCAGATCTGTTCTTTTGTTTCCATTACCACAACAAGACTTTTCAAAGATGAAGATCCAGGTCTTTTAAAAACCCTTGTCTGGACTTGGAGCGGTAGATGCCCTGGAGCAAAAATCCAAATATGGCATTTATGCCATATATAAAGAGATAATGTCTGCAGATAATCAGCTTTGTGTTGAAATGAAAAGGGTATTCCTATTTGCAAGAAACCATGAAATTCTATCACCACACCGTCTTTAGCCAAAGCAAGTTCTGTGATTTAGTACATTAGTAATCTATAACAATTTGTCTGTTTCAAATCTTCGATTTGATATGTAGCTTGAACTTCGAGTTGCTTGAATGAAAATTAATCAAAATCTATATTTTTCTGCATCAATGCAATTTTTAATTGGAAATGAATAGACCATTCTTTTTAAACATCGAATTAAAATAGAGATAAGTACGATATCCACAGAAAGTTATGAAACTTACCCAAGATAATTTTTAGCTTAAATTATGTGGTTTGATACTAATGTCCAGACGCCATTTAACATTTTGTTTCGATGTAAGACTTGGTTAATGAATTCATTGATAGAGGTGAAGTAAGCGGTAGTTGACATTGGTTTTTGAGTAGTGGTCCAAAAGTTTTTTCTACTTTAAAGTCTGCCTAAATTTATATTGTTTTCATACGTGAAATTCTTTCCAATCTCTGAATTATATTGATAAATTAAGTTGTAGACTTTTGATTATTTGGTGGTGTAAATTTTATTTTCAATGACTTCAAACTTTGTCCCAAATTTATTAGTGTAATTAAATTTCCTCTTCAAGAGGTATTCTGTACAAATTGAATTCTTTTTACTTTTCCCATGAATTTTGTTGCTTTCATAAACATGAATATAAAAAATAAAATTTAGGATGGCTTTATGGTGGCATATGTTAAGATAAAATTAGCAACATTCTTGAGTTGTTAGTAATCAGGAACGATTATGAAACACCGTAATTAAGTAACGCTTACCCAAAAAAAAGTCATCTATTGAATATGTTTTATCAGATATAACATTTTACCAAGTTGCCACTCTAATAAATTTAGATGTTAGATATAAAAAGTAAAGAGTAAGGTGAAAACATCAAATATAAATACAAAAAATGCTAACATCTATAAACACACAGTATAACCATTTTAGAAGGTAACTGTTTTTTGGAAGTGTATACTGAGAAAAATGTATCATTCATCAGTAACAAATATAGTCATAACAGAGTCCACAAAAAAAACGAAAAGACAGAAACAATAAATACACTGATTTTCTCTGCATATTTTTTGAATGCATCTAAAACTTGCAAAATTATCAAACACATTCACAATAAATGTATTGGAACATGCACCACATATTTGAAAATTGTAACTGAGAAGGTCTAGTGTGAGAGGGAAAAGGAATTAAAACTCGAAATTAAAAATAGAAGGGAATACAGCTTTATGCAACCTACAACAAAACTTGAAACTAAACAAGAACATGACATACAAATACATGCGTGTGGGTTCCAATCCCAAGGAAATGCAAACCTTCTAGAATCCTCCACAAATCCTAAACCCAAGGCATCACCCAACTCTTAGCTATTGGTAGCTATACCATCACCACCCCCTACACCTTGAAAGATAATAAGCTATGGGCACCAATTCAATTCCACGAATGAATGAAAGAAAAATAAGACCATGTCAACCTTCCTTCCAAAAACGGATGATATCCTCTCATCCATCCAACGAATATGGTCCCAGGTGGGCGTGATTCACTCTGGAATCTGACGAGACACCATCCAATAACCCAACGAGAGGGTCCATCCTATTAACTCGGCTTCCGCAATTCGCGTGAGCAGAGTCGAGGGGACAGAGTCCGTCCGATGAGGTCCCGATCCAAGGCGAGATCGGCTGGTATCGCCGAAGACCGTCGGATGGGAGGAGGCCGGGCAGTGCCCTGGCACGGGTAGAGGGGGAAATTCGGGAAGCAGGCAGAGGTCGTCTCTCTCGTTGGAGGACAGTGGAGGGGGGAAGACTTGGTTTGGAGAGGTGTGCCCGAGAATGGCCATGGCCGGACTAATCAAGCTTCATGCCATAGCCACGAGGGGGAGGATGCCCTAGAGAGATAGCGGACGAGGAGGCTCTTGTCGCTTTAACGGAATGAGCATACGGTCTCGGCTACCTGCGTCAGGTTTTGTAACGTCAAGTAGTCGTGATCGCGGTGGTATCCGACTCGTAGAAGTGTGGTGATTTGTTTGTGAAGGTTGAGTGGTGGCAATGTGAATTGGAAGGTTAGTGAGGCGAAGTTAGCTGGAGCGTAACGAGACGAAGATTTTTCAAATTTAGGTGGCGGGGTTCATGTGGAGGGAATGGCGGTGATGGCGTAGATCCGTGGGAGGAAGAATTGCTGGAGGGTGAAGGGAGGCGGTGGCGGGGCAATGTGGTTGGAGTAGAGAGTAGCAAAGAGGAAGGTGAGTGAGGGTAGGGTTTGGAATAGGGCGTGTGGTGTTGGAGTGGGAGGTATGATCGCAGGAGGGGGCGCAATTGTGGCGCCCACTCCCGGGTTGCCGATGAGCCAGCCTTTGCCTCCGCTTGAGTGGAAATTCTCGCAAGTGTTTGGAGAACGTGCTGCGGGGGAAGAAGTTCAAGAAGGTGCGGTCACATATTATGTTTTTTGTTTCGCTGATCGGAGCTCTTGATCTTCCATCGCTGTTGTTGTAACTCGTGGACTGTTGCTTATTGCATTCTACTTAAGCCAGGGCTAGTCGTAGACCTTAGAAACCTCATGAGAGGAGGTGATGGTGCAATGCTGGTGCCCTCATTTCCTCCTACACAGGTTCGGCACATGTCTAGAATAATGGCGTTTATTGACTAATATGTCATTTGAGGAAGCGTGTGTTTTTATCACTCGAAGCTCTGGATCCGCGTTCACGTTTAGGATATCACTAGGGGATTACTGTCTCAATCTTAGATCAGGTTGAAAACTTGGTTTGAATCTATTAGAGCTTTTCTTTCAGCTCTGAGGATGGTCTTTATCTTGAGCCCTAGTACTTGGTTACGCAACACCTGTTTAGAGCCTGTGTGCCAATGCTTTGTCTTTTGAATGAGAAATTTATTTCGGGAAGAATGGTGGTCCTCACATCAAAGCTTGAAAGTGAGAAATTTGAAGGCATATCAAGCACAGCTTGCATAGTGCTTCCGTGCCGGTCTCATGCCATATTCTTCCATCTCAAATAGGGCATCTATGCTCGCCTTGAGTTTCTTTCGCTGTTGCGGTTCGGCTGTTGCGATAAATTCTAGGAACGAATGGCATACTTTCACTGTACTCTCCTCCTTTAGTTATCGTGAACGGATTGTTTCACGATACATGTGTGTAGTACTGTTTCATACTCTGGCCTGTAGCCATCTATACACTTTCGTTCATTGTCTCAGTGGCGAGGCATATCTTTGCAGAATTCTGTCATTGTAAGAAATTTGTTAGTCTGTTGCTTTGGATAGTGCTCTTAGACATAGGATTTTTTGATAGTATACAAACATTTACCTTTCAGGGCAATCTTATAATTCCTTTGGAGATTAAATTTGACAGCGTCCCCAAGGTCGAGTGTTTCATCAGTACTGTGCAAGTCTGGTGGCAAGCTTCACAAGCCCTTGGTTTAGGAGACCAACGTAAATGCAGAGTCTGATCTTATCTGTTGAAGTCTTCATCTTATTTTACAGTATATTGAATGTGGCAGTTGACATTATTTCCGCCATTGAATTCGACAAAACTGGGGAGCATTTAGCAACAGGTGATCGAGGCGGCCGTGTCGTTCTGTTCGAAAGAACTGATGGCAGAGATGTAAGATCCATTTCTAAAAGTGCTATTTCATTAATATTGTGTGGTATATCAGTCGATCCCCGTCGTAGAACCGGTTGTTAAACTTTTCGTAGTTTCTATAGTCATCTGGATTACTAGAAACTTTTTCATCTTGTTTGTGTGCTGGACTGAGCAGCAACGAACTCGAGGAGAATTGGAGAGAGCGGATCATCCTGCACCCAGGCATCCCGAGTATCGTTATGCAACGGAGTTTCAAAGCCATGAACCTGAGGTATGTTCTTGCACTTCTCTAGACCGTTAACTTTCCATGTTTCACATTATTTCTGGTTTCTACGTATCACTTCAATCATAAGTTTCTATGTGCCAGGTGGAGCGTTGTTCTGATTTGTTGTAGCATTGAGTGGTTTGATGTCTTGAACTATTTTGTTTGGCACTTTTTGCGCAGTTTGATTACTTGAAAAGTTTGGAAATTGAGGAGAAGATCAATAAAATCAGATGGTGCGACACTATCAATGGTGCCCGATTGCTGCTCTCCACAAATGATAAGACCATCAAACTCTGGAAGGTATATCCTCGCTATGTCATTACTGTTGATGATAGCATTCTCCGTTGCTGTGGTTCAGGCCTTTCCTGAACTTGTTGCAGGGGAATGTCAATGTCATCTTCACTGTGTGTCACATAGTATTGTGGTTTTTACACATAATGCTAAGCAAATAGTATTATGTATAGCTTTATGTGTGAAACCCAGCCGTGTTATTGGTATAATCCGGGATTTTCCATTCGGTGGATTAGATGAATGTGACGGATATTTTATCTGATCGCTCAGACGATGACTTAGTGTGAGGCATGCAGCGGTTGCTTTCTAATGGCATTTGCAACAATTTCATGTATCTGTAGCTGCATGTGGCATATTCAGGTCTCAGAGAAGAAAGTGAAGAATGTTTCCAATTTAAATCTAGACCCAGCCCAACATCTGAGCAATGGAAACTCAATGGTTGTTAGCCCTTTGCCTAGCTCCAGACCATTTTCTCCTAGGTTGATGTACGGAAATGGTGTAAAAAGACCTGTCACAAGTATCAACCCGGATTTCGTATTTCCACCTGGCGGCATTCCCTCTCTTCGTTTGCCCACGGTAATTCTTTTTGTGTAGATCGAGTTTGAAGGGTTTGTGGATTTAGTCTAATAGTCTGGATTCGTATTATTCTATTTCTTATTGTTGTGTTTTTGAATGTATAATTATTCCTCTAGAGCTTATCTAGCTGAATATGAGTAATTACTGGTTTGATTAGGGTATTGTATGGCATGTGTTTGTTGCAATTCTCTCTCCAACTGCCAAACTGCGGTGCTATGTTTTGGTTTCAGGTGTGGAGCGCTGAGACAGCGCTTTTGGCAAGATGTAGAAGAGTATATGCGAATGCCCATGCTTACCATATCAATTCCATCTCTAACAACAGGTTTGAGATGAGTTTTCTTCTGGTTTTACTTCGTTGTATTGTTTAAGAGATTGGTTTTGAAGCTCAATAATCTTTTAGTTCTTAAGTTTTTGTCTTCCCAAGATGCATTCCATTGGATTACTTTGTTCGTTTCTTCATCATTTTCACTAGTACCCATATTCATATTGGTGGATGCTTATTCAGTCCCACTTTGAATTACATTTTTTATCTCGTTGATTGCAGTGACTGTGAAACGTACATATCTGCTGATGATCTGAGAATTAATTTATGGAACATGGAGATCAGTGACCAAAGTTTCAATATTGTTGATATTAAGCCTGTCAATATGGAAGACCTCACAGGTGAATTCCTGATCATGATGTAGCTATCTTTAAGCAGTATTTTTCTTTGATTAGCATCAAAACTTACTTGTTATTGTGCAATTATTGGACGATATTTTGCATGATCATTGTTGACTGTATTCCTGGATTTGTCACATCAGAGGTCATCACATCTGCTGAGTTCCATCCAACACATTGCAACATGTTAGCTTATAGCAGCAGCAAAGGCTCCATTCGCCTTATTGATATGCGACAATCGGCTCTTTGTGACAGACATTCTAAATTGTACGAACTCAATGCGTTTCTGAGCATTTACTGAATGAATGCTTCGATGATCTCTAGAATCTAGATTCTATGATTCACCAGTTCTTTACTTGCACCGATTTATATTCACAACCCTGAGAGTGTCTTTGAGAGTGTCACTGAACTGTATTAAGTGTGTGCAAATTATGTTTTCTATTGTATCTGCTTTATTTCAAGTTTTGTCTTTTTTTTAGTTCATCTTGTTCGGTCTGTGGAACATGAAGATAGATGATTGAAATTGTGGTAGTATCTGTAATCAGATTTGAGGAGGCAGAGCCTGCAGGATCACGATCATTTTTCACAGAGATCATAGCATCGATTTCTGATATCAAGTTCGCTAGAGGAGGCCGTTATATCCTAAGCAGGGACTATATGACTCTCAAGGTAAGTTTATCATGATGATCTCAAGGTTGCTGATTACACATTTGATTACGCATGTTCGACGTTTTTACTGTGGACTAGAAAGATCTTTTCTTTCCATACAACTGATTTTGAATCTTTTCTTCCACCGTTCATGTTCCAAATACTTACGTTTGCTTGTGTGTTGAGGTGATAGTTGTGGGATGTGAACATGGAAGCTTCTCCTATCGCCACCTTCAAAGTACATGAATATTTGCGGCCCAAGGTGAGTGTGCCAACAGCCCAGAGGTTGCATTGATGGACGTCTTTTTCAAATGTTTGACATGCGGATGATAGTTTTCAAATTTGTGGGTTAAACTTCTATGCCCCTAAGTCATTCCGTTACAGTCTGATTTGTCACCTGTGTAAGCATCTGTTGGGAAGATACCAGATATTTGGTTTGATAAATAGGTGGCTGTTCTGTTATCACCTACATTTGGGATTGTCGATGAGAAACAGTTAAGCTAGTAATTTTGCTTCAATACAGTAACAACTGAGTGGAGCTTTCTGTGTCTGCAGCTTTGTGATTTATACGAGAATGACTCAATATTTGACAAGTTTGAGTGCTGCCTTAGTGGAGACGGTCTGCGCGTTGCCACTGGTTCTTATAGGTTTGTTACATTTCGAAAAATTACTTAAATCATTGTTGCAGAATGGGTTCGTTTTGAACAAAGCTTTGGTTACGTTGCTTTTTAAATGCGCAGATTAGTGCCGGTTGTTTAAGCGGAGTTAGAAAGTTTGATCTTAACTTTAAGGGTCATTGAATGAACTTTCACGTTTTTTTGTGTCTTATTCTTGTATGCATTTGCTTCCTATTATTAGATGATTGAAAGGGTTTTAATTTTTTATTATTATCATTTAATTAACTTGTTTTTTTTTGATGTGCAGCAATTTATTTCGCGTTTTTGGGGCTACTCCCGGAAATGAAGAGGCATCTACCTTAGAAGCGAGCAAAAGCCCAAATAAGTATGCTGTAAACCTTTTCTTGTATGGTGTCTTCTTTCAGACACTGCTGCTTTATACCTCCATTATACATGGCTTTTCTTTGCATTTCGTATATTGTCCACGGGATTCAAATGTGTAGTAATCTGTACGGTGAAACCCTGACACAATGTCACTTTTCGCTGTGTATGATTTGTCGTCCCAGTCGGCGGCCCGTGTTACCTTCATCAAAAACTGCAAACCGACTTGCAAATCTTGCTCGGAGTGGCCGCCTCACTAGACGAGGTATTTCTGAAGGTCTAGACGGTTTTTTTGATGTGTTGCATATCCTCTCAAAGTTGTTTTGTGAGATCTCTTTTCTTCCATTCTTGAAATGTAACACAATGCTCATTATACCTTCAATAGTGTCGATTCGTCAAGTCGTTAGAGTGTGACACTTTTAACAAACGCCATCATGGAACTACTTGTGAAGTATTCTGTTGTTGTGAGATGTTTTAATCTTTTTCAAAGAGGGGCTGATTAGGCTCCCGTGAACACCTTGCGTAAGTTTATTTTGTCTTTCAGATTGAGTGTCGTGGTTCACTTTTCAAACTGCTTGAATGCATCGTGTTTGAAGTGGTGTTGTTCATTTGGATCTTCTTGTACTGTTACAGATGGTGACGGTAGCCCAGGGATATCGGAGTTAAATGGAGGGGCTTACGATTTTACGTCGAAACTGCTCCATCTAGCATGGCATCCACAAGCCAATGTGATTGCCTGTGCCGCCTCCAACAGCTTGTACATGTACTACGCTTAGGACTGACTGATCTCAACTAGGAGCTTATTTTTTAGTACCCAATATTTTTACCGCTCTCCCATTTGTGGAGTATCTACTCTTCGAACTTTGTCATCTGCGTGGTCAGATTGAGTGAAACTTAAAGGAGGTTGTCGTTTGTGAAGGCAAATGCGCTGATTGCGTTTGCTCTAATTATAAATTGGTCTGTCTAGAGTGTGAGGTACAGGCCTCGTTGGATGAATTTGGGATAGTGAGGTAGTCTGGTAAAAAGCGTGCGTCTTTTTGGAAGCTCAAATTTTTCTATTAGATCTTTGTTAGTAATTTATCTACTGCTTGCCTTACCTTATTGCTGTTGAGGCATGGCTTATACGGCTACAAATTGCCAACATTTTGCTTCTCAGAGAAGTTTGCACTCACCGTCAAGAGACGCGTCTTGTAGTGCCCACCTTGGATGAGAGTTTGTTCTCAGGAAAGAGGCTCTAGTTCATTGTTATGTTCTCTTTGACTGTCCTTTGAGAGGTATAATTTCTCGTCTTGCTTAGTTGAGCAGATGACTTATTAATCTGATTCTTTGGGTCATATTGGCTTTTACACCCTCGTGTGCAATTTTTTTATGAAATCGTTTACACCCTTATTTATCAATTCTTTTAGAACATTATTGATTCTTGTTGTTGGGATTGTATCTCTTTTACTTAGTTTTTGTCACATTTGAGATATCTATCATAAATACGAGTTACATTTTATGTGATGAGCATGTCATTGCTAGGTAATTTTATCTGTTGAGCGCGACAAAGTGGCATTTGCCTGTGGCTCTCCTGGTCAAGTAAACTGGTACATGAATCTTATTTTGTCTCTCGAAGGACTGATCCTGGATCATGGGAAATTTGATTGTGTAATGGTGAAGGTCCAGCTGGAGACACCTTTCATATTGAGCATTTAGGATTCAGCTGATTGTTAAGACGCAGTTTGCTTAAGGCGAAATTGATTTATGATTTAGGCCAGGACTTTTTGCACGTATTTAAGAGTAATACTTGAGACTTGCAGGGGTGACTTTGCGCTGGAGGTGCATGCAGATTGCAATGTTGATTTGTTGGATGACATCAACTTGTGGTCATACTGCGTAGTCAATGGTGTGCGTTACTTTTGAGGTCAGCCTACCTTTTTTCCATTTCGGTCAGCATGTTGGAGAAAACGGGCTTTATATTCGCAGGCCTGGTCGTCTACAATTCTTGAATGTCAAAGCATGGACTCGTAGTATTTCTTATCTGTAAAGCCTTTATATTCTTTCAGAATGGCATATTTGGCGTCACTCAATGTTTGAAAGAGTTGCTCTGGACACGTGATTTTGTTTTGGTTCGCTAGGAAGTGTGCTTGGACCTGTCTCGCAAATGTGGGTTCTGTTAGTTGTCTGGTGGCGGCCTTTAGTTCATGCAGAATTGCATCTGAACATCGGGATTCAGCTTTTTCAGTTGCCATTTTTTGTCAAAGCAGGAATATTGTGCTGTTGACGTTAGAGTCCTATCGCAATATTTACTCGTATTCGTCTGATTGGTTGATTTAATTAATTGTTCTCTTAGCATGCCTCCCTTCAGCAGATTATATTCTAACAGCGGACGGCAGACGACGGGGAATAGGAAGTTTGACCAGTGACGACCGGTGGCCGAGTACAGTGTGGGTGATTTTAAGTGAATTGGCGGCTCACTAGAAGCATTCCTCCAGGGATTAAGTATCCAGCCAACACGGAGAGCGGGAACCACACAGTCTACGACCCTTGGCCCTCACAAATTGCAGTGCATGGTGAGGCTTTTTCCACCTCCTCCAAATGGGTAACCAGATTTCACCGTTAAACATACCTGGAAGTCGCACCTGGTTTTTTGAATTTTCAGTTATTTTTCCTCCGCCCTGCCCATGTCGTCTGCCGTCCCTGATGTAGGTCTGTACTTGGATTAGATTGTGCTGACCCGATCAATGTGGACGCAGGCAAAATTAAAAGATTTAACTTGTCGTCTATTCATGATGTTTCACTTTCATCTAAACTAAGCTTACTGGTTGCTAGTTTTACCTGTTCGCGTGGAGAGGAGTCATTATTGTTCATGAACTAGGCCATTCTATATTTAGGATGAGTACTGTGTCCCGAAATCTAAGATAGCTGTAGTGAATTGGATGCATCACAATTTTGCAATGCTCGACATTCTGTCTGCAACACGAGGGATATGAAAATCGTCAAACTACTCCTGCAGCGTGAAGAGCTGAGTGTTCTTCCATTTTCGTACTTGTCTACAATATCTTGGTGACTGTTGAGATCTTGTAACTTCCGGCCACGCGGGTTGTTGATGCATGTGCCAATGAGCTCCGACGAAATTCTGGTCCGCTCCCTGAGGCTCACCCACGACCAGACATCGCGCAAGGGCATTCAAGTCCATCTTCCCAGCCAGTTTGCGCGAACATGCAGATCCATCTCTCTGGATGTTGTCAGTTGTGAGGGCCGCGTCCAGTACCCCATCTCTACAGACAAATCCCACCATGCAAGGTGGATTTTCCTGTGAAATGCCAACAGACAACACCAATAATCCATGTGAACTGGTGAACTACTCGCTGAAAACTCATGTTCGGGGGACTCAACCATCAAACGTAGAACAAGGTTGAAAAGGAGTGGAGTACTATGTGATTCTGGTTAAACCTGACGTCTTAACCTCGATGACCCCTCCAGCCATAGTCTTTTCAGACGACTTAAACTGTAAAGAGTTTGGGTGGCGTTGTCCCTTTATGCTGTCTGTACTCTCGGGCTGATTTTGACACCTAATGTGCTAGAATAGTTTCATGTTGGGTTCCTGAGCAGTTGGGTTTTTAGCATGGAGCAGGGTGTGGCTTATGGACCTTAGCGACCTCATCCTGTTTGATCTTTTGCTGGTGAGCGTCTCACCGGCATTCCACAGATAAGTTTCTCCAAGTGTCAACTCTGATCCATTCCGTCAACACGACCATAAATCCCCTGTTGCCTCGGTGCAAGATTTTCCATTTACAAGACCATTTCTTCAACATCTTGCTCATGAAGCATCATACAAGAAAAAAACAACTAAAAGCCGAATGAATGATATGGTTTTCGAAATTGTTGACATCAGAAACTTTCTTGGGTTTAGGAAGTCTTTGTACTTTTTGCGAAATGCTCCTCTGTTACTTGGGAAGCAACTACCAATACTACCGTGGTATTTGAACCCCATTTCTCAACTGTTATCATTTCAGATTGTGCTTTTTTGACCTTTTGATTCTTTGCTGATAATGCTTGTACGCGTTGTTTCTTGGTCAGGAATTTAATCATGAAATTCTACATCCTCAAAAAAATCCAGAACAACAAAGGGTTCCAGAAGAGAAAAAATGATAGAAAATGCTAATTTTGTTTAAAATGATAGTATGTATGTATATAAATACTTATAAAAATATAATTTAAAAATATCAATATTACTTTGAAACCCTAATTGAAAAAATTAATAAAGTAACACATTCTTGAAAATTCGAATTTATAAAGAAATAGACAGTGTTGAATTGTCAAATAATTATATAATATATAGAATAATTGAGTATAGATAGCCCTAAATATTTGTCTTTATAGTTTAGATACTTTTTTGGAACTTATTTGATCCAATTGAAAATATATACATATTGCAAGTCATTTATGATTTCTATTAATACTATGGCTAAATTCAAATATATTTAATCTTATCTTAACATACACTTTATAAATCTTGTACATATGTATATGTAAGCATGTAACATATTTACATATTGGTACAGCAATTATTTTGCATGTGGTAATGGTGAATATATTAAAAGGTACCAATATTTTTAAATAGATGCTTTTAGATATAATAATAGATTAGTGATAGTATAAAATGTTATGGTTGATGATTTTTAGCTCAATTACATATTATTATGATCTAAGTTGAATAAGGCATGCTAAAACATTATAAAGATATAAATAAAAGAATAGATAATATGTTTTTCTTATTATATATAATTAAGGTAAGAATTTTCCATGATAGACATTTAAGAAAATTTAAAAATCCTAGGTTGCAACTTCTGCTATTTTTATTTGTTATGGTTCGAACATGTATTCAAATCATTATCTAGTATGTAATATATCAAGTGATGATGTTATTACTAGGCTATGTTCTACTTTCAAAAAATAAAATAATTTTATTTTTGAATTGTAAGTTGTTTATTAAGTCTGTAATTTAGTACTAAAAATATATATATATTTATATATTTATATAATTATTTTAAAATATATTATTGAATTTTTATAAATTTATTTAAGATAAAGTAAAATTATCATATAATAGCATATATATCTGATTTATCATATAATAGTATATATTATTTACCTCTAAAACTCAAATATGCATAAATATTCTGTAAATTATTAAATTAATACATATATATTTTTATATTGTATTAAATTTTTTTTAAAATAAAATAAAAAGTATGCTTACAATGATTGTAATTTTAAAATTTGTAATACAATTTTAGTAAGAAAACATAAAAAATAGTAATAAAATAAAAAATATATAATTTATTTAGTAACCACAAATTAAAAATTGTATCTTATTTAGAGATAAATTTTTTAATTGTGTTTTATTATTTATACACATAAATAGATAAGAGTACACAAAACAGAAATAATGATATTATTTATTTACAAAAATTTGAAGCCAAACATTGTGGTGTTAGAAATATTCAGTATAAGAGTAAGTTTTTTTTGACATAATATTTTAGTAAGTTTTAGGTTTTGTCTTTAGATTAAAAAAATATTCTTAAGAACAAAAAACTTTTATTTTTTGATAAGATACATAGCAAATTAATAATTTTTTGTTTTTGATGACTTTGCATTCCAATAAGAAACTTAGGTTTGTATTATTTTAAAAAAAAATCATTAGATTAAAGCCAAAATAACTATTTTCTAATATAACAAAAATAACATTTTTAAATTTAATGAAATAAAATTTGACAATAAAATATATATTATCTTTATAGTTAATAGATGCTTTAATTACCTCAGCCATTATATATTTTAATTTCTATAAAAGACAATTTTTATGCCAAATTAGGTATAATTCTTTATTAACAATAAAGAAATATAAAATATTATAATATATGATAAATCAACTATTTATCAACCTAAGCAATGTAAAATCTTTAACAATCCTTACAAGATACTTATATACATTGTTGTCTTTGTTACAAAGGTTATAATATGTTTTTTTAAAAGCATATTATAAGAATAATATTAATAATAATAATGTAAATAAAAGAAATTTGATTTTATAAAATAAGTTTTAATATAAAATAATCATTATCATAATTACACAATAAAAAATAAAAAATAATCATTATCATATCTACAAATAGATATAAAGTTTAAAAATAAAGAAAAAAATAAAATCTATAAGATGTCATAAATGACTATTCTAATATATTTATAGAGGCCATCTTGATCACTTATTTTTTTATTCTATTATTGTTTTTATATTAATATTAACTTGGTATAATTATTTATTATAAATTATATATATATATATATATATATATATATAAAAATAAATACCAACATCAAATGCAAAAATACTTGTATTAAAAAAATCTAACATATTTTTATTTGAATATATAAATCAAGAATGAATAGTAAATTAATTTGTATAATAAAATTTTATTAAATGAATTTATAATTGATATAAGAGTAGTAATAAAATAAGATTATTTTTGATATTAATAAATAATTTAATTTATTATATATACTAAAGATTCATTTGTAATTAACAAAGTGTCATATAAAGTGGAATTGGAGGCCACCCCATATCAAATTAAATTATTAATTTTTAGAGAAGGATGCAACTTTGAATTATGTGACAAGACTGTCCTCTTTTTTTATTTTTATTTTATTTTGAATTAAAAATATTTTAAAACTTAAAAAAAGTACTTAGATAGTGGAATATATGAATAGATTGTAAATTGTAGTATAAAAATGTAAAAAATTATATCCAAATCAGACAATCTTTGCAATCTTTAGACTAATTTTTGTTTTTGAGTGCAAGTTGCTAACAATCAATTACAGCCAACTTGTTGGAATATAGTTTCATCCATTTAAATTTTTTTCATCTTCTCACTTTTTATTTGCAATCTTCATTTATATTCTACATCTGCAATCTTTATCCGTGGTCTTCATTTGAAATGAGTTTTATCCATAATTAAGTGAAAAATTTTAAAATTTAATTTTGGAGACAATTTAGTTTGGATTTGAACAAAACTTGTGACTATTTTGTATAAAATTTTGCAAGGAATCCAATGCTATTTGGTTTTGTATCCTTGGAGGTTTTAGGTGCTATTGGTTTTGTATTCAAAATTTGATTTTATTTCTAAATAGCTATTTTAAACTACTAAATGATATTTTGAATTACTAAATTTTCTTAAATTTTTATAATTTTTTTTAATGATAATTTGAAAGTGATTTATTTCCATTCATGTGATTTGCATTGCTAGCATAGTGGCACATTAGTGCCATTTTTTAAAATATTACAAGTTTTGGCGGCTTAGTGACTATCCAGTATGTGCATGTACTAATGGCTCTAGTTCATACTATTTAAATTTTTCAATTCCTTGTATGGAGGAGAGAATTTTGGCTTTGATTTTCTTACTTTTTGCTTTTAGGTATCTTCCATTATGGCAGATATTGTTGCTAGAGGTTTTATATGTTACTTTATTTTGTATTGTTGTTAGCTTTAAATATTATAGGTATATTGTGAAAATAAAATTGGGATAATAATTAGCAAGATTCTTATATAAGTACCATATTTATGGTGTTAGTTACTTCTTGGTGGTCAATGGAAGTATATATTATTTTTAATCTTAAATAATTATAAGTTTTTTTTTTTTTTTTTTTTTTTTTTTTTGGAGAATTTATAGTGCTTATTAGGAATCAATATTATTAATTTTTGACATTAAAGTACTTAAAAGGTGTTTATATTAGAGACTTTGAATTAATGTCAGGTATCAATGAGGCTTTTGAGCTTATTTTGATATTGGATACCAATAGTAGGTTTTGAATTTAGAATGTGGACACATTTGATGAGATGGAAGAAGATACTTGTAGTATGGTGTAATATCGCTTTTCAAGGCATGCTAGTAGTATTTTCTTACCAAATTGAAAGTTGAGATTTTAAACTTGAATGAAAGAGAAGTGTCAATTATTTTCTATTATCAACAAGTAATATACTTTTAAGTTGCTATCACAATATTTAGAGCATAAGGCTCTTGAAACAAATAGAAGGTGGATAGAAGCACATACGTGTTAATTGCTTGAAGTAAAGAGATATTAGAAAACTCAAGTTGAACTTATCTTAACACTAAAAGAAGGTGTGATTGCGAAGTTGGCACCTACAACAAAACTTGTAAATTTGGTGAAGGATGAAAGTGGATCTTCATTTGGCAATTCCAAGAAGAAGGTTGTAATGCTTGAGATGGTGCTTGATAATAGTACGTTAGTTACATTGTTGCAAATGGCATTAGCTATATAAATGGTGTTTGGCGGCAGTTGGAGTACCACCAATATTCTTGTATTATGATTTAGGTACCATGTGCAAATAATATATATATATATATATATATATATATATATATATATATATATAAATATAAATATATATATATATATATAATTTATTATACAATAGGATAAAAATCATATTGGTAGATTTTAATTGGTTATAAAATTTGATTAGATTATTATTTTAGAAAGAATTTGTTTATAAAGGCTACTATTGAGATTTGTACAACTTCAATTTTTTTTAGATAGTAACTTTTGAGGTTGATTTTATGTTAATAATAACTTTTAAATATTTAAAGTCATCTTTGTTAGACATTGGTGATCATTCAAATCTTACTTTGTTTCTTTTATTTGATATTTAGGATACATATTTTGTAAATCTTATTAAAAATAAGATCAAAAAAGAATCTTGGTATCAAAAAGAATAGTTAGGCCATCTCTGTAGATGAATAGAAATGGATGATACAAATTTCTACTCCTATTAGCCAAAAGTCATGTCCAATGGACTTCAAGGAGGCTGTTTGAGACCTTATTAGGAATTAGGATTTTTTTTTTGAGGGTATTTGAATATCAAAGGGTTGGATCAACAAGTTTAGATTTTTGGCTATAATTTTGGTACAAAAATTGAGTAATTTGGAGTTTTTATAAAAGAGATATAAGCACTCAAAATTATTATTATTTTTTAATCTACTATCATTTTTTAGAGCATACTACATATGAATGAAAAGCCATGAAGGATTGATGACTAAGATTGAAGAGAGAATTTTTTTACTACATTGTGTATATATGGCTTGATGAATTCTAAGTTGGAGTGAAAGATATATTAGTAGCTGATATCAATATTTACAATCTAAGGACAATAAGTGACTTATTGTTGTGTTGTGGTTTGGCTACCATTTAAAAATATTATATATATAATATAATTTATTACATATCTAAATGAAAGCTATATCAATGGATTTTTATTGATGATAAAATATAATTAAATTATTATTTTAGAAAGAATCTGTTTAAAAGGGCTATTATTGAAGTTTATATATATATATATATATATATATATATATATTTAAATTTTTTATAGTAATTTTTGAGATTAATTTTATATTGATAATAACTTTTATATATTTTGAATCATCTTTATTAGATATTGATGATCCTTGAAATCTTGTTTTATTTTTTTTATTTGGTATTTAGAACACATATTATATAAATCTTATTAGAAAAAAGATTAGAAAGAAATTTTTAGTATAAAAAAGAATATTTAGGCCATCTGTGTAGATGAATGCAGATGGATGATAGAAATCTCTACTCTTATTTGCCAAAAGTCATGTCCAATAGAATTCAAGGATATTGCTTGAGGCTTTATTATGAATTAGGATTTTTTTGAGAGCATTTGAACATCAAAAGTTAGAATCAGCAAGTTTAGGTTTTTTGGCTATAGTTTTAGTATAAAAATTGAGTGATTTGGAATTTTTATAGAAGAGATATAGGCGCATTAAGTTAAGGTGTCCAAATTGTACCTACTATCACTCTTTTGGATATAAATCATATTATAAAAAGTAATAAAAGATCAACAATTAGAATTGGAGAGAACACTTTTTTGACTATACTTTTCATATACAACTTGATAAAATCTAAGCTAGGATGAAGGAGATATTAGAAGTTGAAGTCAATGCTTGCAATCTAACGATATTAAGTGACCTTGTTTAATTATTGGTTGTATTTTGAGCTATTCGTTAAGAAATTTGATAAGTTTTTGGCTCAAAATTTTTAGAGGTGTGTATTTTCATATTACAAAACTATATATAAAAATTTTGTGGCATTAAAATTTTGGATTTTTGAGATATGAAGAAAATAGTTTTCAAGTATCTATAAATTAGGATTTTAAGCACTTACTAGGATTTTTAAGATATTAGATGATGGGAAATGATTCTATGGTTGAATTTTCTTGTGATGAAGTTTAAAAATACAACCTATACTTTGGAAAAATTCAATAAAAATTGAACAATTAGATTAAGAATTTTTAGATTCTAAATTTTGAAAAGAAATTAATTCTTTGCAAATGAATAAGCTATTGAAGGATTTTATTGTAATTTGAGTATTTTGTATAAAGTAAAGGGATTTTTTAGGAGCCAAGACTTAATAGAGGTAGAAAAATGGATATATAGAGCTATAATAAAATTTTGATATGAAGATGTGGTTTTGAAAGGAGATTATGGATTTTTCTTAAAAATCATTAAAAATCTAACTAATCAGCAATTAATTAGTTATAATTTTATATAAAAAGAGATATTAAAATTTTTTATATATGCCAAGGAAATTTTTTATATATAAATCTATTTAAATATAATAAATTTTTATTATTATAATATTTTTTTATATTAATATTTATTTATTTTATTAAAGATAAATCACTTATTGGAATCTTGGTAATAAATTACAAGTAAATTCTCTATAGCCAAATATCCAATGTATTCCTAAATTAAAAATCACACTACATGGTAATTAATGAATTCGATGTGAAACATCTATGTAGAGAGTTTTTAATATCTTATTATGGTAGGAAAACAAGAAAGCAGTAGTAGGAGCTATAGTGGTGCACCATCATTGCAGCTTGATCCTACTATAGTTCAAATGTTTCAAGCATTTACATTTTTTATGTAGCAACAATAAGTAATAGAATGCAAAGAAGTGATGGCTACCAAAGCTTTGCAATCTGTCATTAGATTATTGGACCAATTTGATTGTAAAAACATCTCTTAATATTTGAAATATTATTTGTGAGAGATGGAACTTGACAAGGTATGAGAAAAAAAAATGATCTTGAGATTTGAGCTTGTAATTGTACTAAAGCTATAAGGGCATTTAAAAGAAATTATTCAAAATCATAGAATTAAATAGAAAGATTTTACTTTTCAGCTAAAAGAAGAATATTCTTTAGATGATACAAATAGAATGACTAAAAAGTGATTCATAGAATGGATAAATAGGCCCAACAAGAAATTGGTTGTTACAGAGTTGTTTTGAAAATTTGAGTGACAATTTCTTCAATTATTTTGGATGGAAAAGCTCACACTTGAAAATGATATGATGGAATTATTTCTTCAATCAGCCAATAATAAATTACAAAAAGAATTGAAATTATTGTTGGAGAATAATACAAAAGATAATAGATTCACTATTAATTGAAGGAAGGTCTTTGAGGCAATGAGTATACTTGCAAAAAGAGAATATCAAAGAGATAAGGTGGTAGTTAAGCAAAAAATTAGGCCTCCATCAATTTTAATATTTTAAAAGCAACCACTAAGGCTTGCTATATCTATATCTATTATTCCAATTTCTATGCCTACAATTATACTATAAAAAGATGCAATAAAGGAGTTGGTCAAAGGAATAAAAGATTTACAAATCAAAGTGAAAAAATTAGAAGAAAAGAATAGAACATCTGAGACCAAATCTATGTCAAAGTTAGAATATATATAAAGATATATTTGATGTAATAGTATTTAGCATCCTGACAAAGAATGTAGAGATTTTACTGATACTTTATAAATATGAGTAATTTTATGGAAGGATAGAAAGATTGTTATACAAGATTCAAGTGAATTTTTTAAAACCAATTTTAAAAAAAGAGAGATGAAGAAAGTTTTAAAAGATCATTTGTCTCAACAAGCTATGGCATTAGGAGAAACTACTACTTATGATATTAAGGTAGTAAAGAAAAAAGAGAATATTTTTGATAAGCTTATAAATATAGGAGATTTATAGAATAATATAATATCTAATATGAATTAATTTTTTTTTTTTTTTAAATATAGTCACAATAATCAAAAATACTATAAGATAGGATAATCCTATTGATACTATGTCTATACTTACTTACATTGCAAAATCCTAGTATGAAGCTTTGTTGGACATAAAAAAGGATAGAAATATAATAGAAAAAAATATTAAAGAGCCAAATAATAAAAAGAGATGTCAAAAAGATGAAAAGCAACATAGAATAAGAAGTTATATGGACCATAAGATAGTAGACTTAAATATTTTAAAATCTATTCTTAATTCTTTCTTCAAGATGCCTATATTATTTATTTTTCTAATGTACTTTGTTTTGCCTTATTTATGGCCATATAATATAAGTAGAAGCCTCTTCTACAAAAAGTATCATTAATCCATTTAACTTTTTTTTACTTTCTTATCTATTATCTTTAATTCTAAAATAATTTGCTAAAATATTTCTATTTGAGCTCCTATATATTATAATTATTCCTTCTTTCTTTTTCCTAATAGCCGTGTTATTACATGACAATATCAACTATAGCTTCATTACTTGAAACTAAATCCATTCTTTTTAAGTTTTTTTTATATTTTTTTATATTTTTTCTATTTATAAAATTCAAATCTTGAATTCTTTAAAAATTTATAAATCCATTATTAATAAAATTTAAAAATCTAGAATTAAAATTATCTATATTAGAGTTTGAAGATAATCTATTTGTACCTATGTACCTCCATCCTATATGAGTGTCCATCAAAAACCTAAAAATATATTTCTTAGCTCTAAAAATATTTCTCTCAATTATTCTTTATATCTTTCATGAATAAGTTTTACAATAAGAAATTACATAACTTTTTTTCCATCACAACTATAAATCTTGACATAATGTAAATCATCATCTAAGACTCTAGTTTCCATCTTCACAGCTATAATATAAGACTGACCAAGTATTATCAAGTATATAGTAAAATTTTATACAAAAAAGTTTTCTTCTACTTCTACATCTCCAATCTTGATCTTCACAGTTGTATAAGCCTTATATAGATTATCTTGCTCATTATTTGTAATTTTAATCATCCAACCATGATTGATATTAATTGGCAATATATTTATCTCATACATTTGCTTGGATATGATGTTGATTTTGGATCCATGATCTACTAAGGCCAAGATTGGATCTTTAAAATCTTCCAACTTCACTTGTATCTTTGTAGTAGTCCTAATGCAATAAGAAACTAAATAGCTATTACTCCCCATCTTATTATCATCTTTCTTTGAAGAACTGATAACATATGCTTCTTGTATAATCTTCTTATCTTTGCCAAATTCTATTAGTATGTATTCTATTTAACATCCTCTCATATCTTTGGCATAATTGATTTGAGTCCTATCTTACATATCAATCCTACTTTCAAACTTTGATAATGTAGATTGTGCAAATACTTCTCCTATTTCTTCCTCTACATCCTTAATCACATAAGTATCCAATGCTTCTACTATAATAGCTTTAGCTATTATTTATTATTTATTTATTTATTTATTTTTTATCACATCAATGATTAGCTCATGAAAATCCCTATTTGCTATATTAAAAGCCTCTCTTAGAATGAATTCAATCTTAGTATTCAAAATCTTATCTTTTAAGATATTCTTCATGTCTATGGATGATTCAATATCAGATTGAAGCTTGTATGCAAGTTTTTTATCTTTGGACTTGTCTAAGCCATCCTTCACCTTTTCTTTGTTTTTTTTCCACCACTCTTTTGATAATGGTATATTCCAAGGATGAGTAGAAGAAGGCATCTTTTGTGGTTTTTGTCCCTAAAAAGCTTCCTTGCTCTTTAGAAATCTCCTCTTATTTGTTGGCTTAATAATATCTTTCTCATAAATAGCCGTTTTTTTTTTTTTTTTTTTTTTTTTTCAACCATAGTATCATGCAAGTCATCACTCTCTTGGTTTCCATTCAAAAATACTTTGATATTAATAGTATCAAATGGATCATTCTATCAAATCATCTTCTTCATAATTTTAGCTTCTCTAATCATAACATCCATGGCTAGTGAAGAAGCAATCTTAATTGTTTTTTGTTCCGCTATAATAAAATTAGACTCTACTTTCTTTTTATGCATGGCACCACTCTTGTATGTTTGCTCTTCTATCAGCTTCTTCATCCCTCTTTTTCAAAGTTGGTTTTCAAAAGCTCATCAGAACTTACTAATCTTTTTCTACCATTCTTAAAATATAAAATATTTTTCTTGATTGCAACTTTGTAACTATCACATTCACCATGTTTGTGGTCTAGACTATCACACCATATATATCTTTCTATAGATTCTTTCAAGCTTTTAGATGATTTCAATGAGTTTTTCATTTGAGATCTCTTTAATTTAGTCATTTCTACCTTCAAATCTCATATGTTCTTGGTCAATTCTTCAAGAGTATCATCTTAAACAGTCTTAGTCATTTTTTGAGGTAATACTAAAGTTTGAGAGGTAGATATTAGCTTCAATTGTGATGACAAGCTATGAGTCTTAATCCTTTGTTGTTTGGTTACAAGTCTTATTGTCTCTTTCATTAGCTTCCAATTGTTTGTAAATCCACTCTTAAATATCTTGTCATCTAGAATAATGAATAACTTATTTTCTAAGCTTTCATCACTTGCTTGTAAAAATAACTCAATTTTCTTAGAATCTAATAGTTGCCTTTGATTTCCTAGTCTTTGTTCAATCTACTCTAAAAATGATCTTTTGATTATCCTTTCTAAGTTTCTTTCAATGAATTCATCTTTCAATAGTTCTTCAAATTTGCTCTACAATATAATTCAAATATGCAACTCTTGCACCTTCTCTTTGAATTTTAATATTACTACTAGATTAAAGGTGGTAGTCATTTTTAATTTTAAAATCTAATACACCTCTATTTCATATGTATAGATTCTTAGAAACTTGGTGATATTCCTTCTATCAAACCTCCGAATCTTATTCACTACTACTTGTAAGGCATTGGTGGTGCTCCTATCATCTCCTTGCATCTGTTGTCTCTCATCCATGAACTGAGTAAATATCCTAAATAAATCCTAGGTACCTATTCTATCTGGTAATGCAACCTTTGGATTTTTATCTCCCACCTTGACTTATTGAATAATTAATGTTATGAGATTTTTTCAATGAAAGTATCAATATGTTGGGATAGAAAGTTTGTCTCAAGAAAGCATTAGTCTTTTAGCTATTAATCAAGTTTTAAAATTAAAAAAAATTCCAAATTTATATAAAATTTGTCCTTATTGAGGTAATTACATCAAATATATTAGTCTTCAATAGACAAAAATATCCAAGTTCATAATAAAATACTATAAACCTTATATATCCTTGAAAGAGATTTTTTTTGAATTCCAACAATTCATATTTTTTAATTGGACTGTCTAAACATTTTAAAAATTTATATGAAGTATTATCAAAATATACTTTTAATAATTTTCATATCAATTTTTTAATATTAATTAAATCCGAATCTTAAAATATTGCTAAAATCCTAACAACAACTTCAAATCCTTATTTACAGATATTTACATGCTAAATTCTTCATATCTCATAAATTAAATATTAAAATATAGCTAAATTTTTTATATCTCATAAATTAAATATTAAAATACAGCTAAATTCTTCATATCTCATAAATTAAATATTAAAATACCATAAAAATTGGTATATAATTTTTTAATATAATAATTTATTTTTTTTTAAAAAAATTAATTAAAAATTCATCCAAAAGCTCAAGATATGGCAAAAATCATCAGTATCAACAAAATAGACTATTTACTACGCTAGAATTGAATGTATTGTCTTCAACTTCCAATATCTTCTTCTTTTAAATTTCAAATATAACAATTCTTCTATATAAGATGTAGAGCTTGAAATCAACTCTCTAATTGCACCTCTTGATCTCCAAAAATTCACATACAACTCTTTGTATTTTCAAAAGAGTGATAGTATTTCTTTCATTCCAAGTCCAAATTTCCTAATTTTTGTGAATAAATTATCTTTTAGAATCTAAACTTCACAATCTTAAATTTGTCCTTCCTAAATGCCACCTTTGAAGTTGCCCAAATTCTCAAAATAGCCACAGATAGCTTATTGAAAGTCCATTAGGTACAAAGACTGAATAATAGAAATAAAGTCCTCTATTCTTTGCCATCATCTCTTCATACCTTACTTTCATCCTTCCAAATGAACTTCTTAGTAGCTTAGATTTCAACCTTTAGGTCTAAAATTTCCTCTCAAAGCTTCATATTAAATTTCTAGGTCCCATATAATTTAGACACTATAATCAAATTAGAAAAAATAAACCAAAATAAAATTTCTTATATCAATTTTTTAAAATTACTTTACAAATCATTTTAACATATATTAGAATTTATGAATATATTGCATATTTTGATTGATTTTTACATATCATAAGCAATTATAATATAATAATAATTTATTCTAGATATGCAACTAGTGAATCAAGTGAATATTAGAAATATAAGAATGGAACTAATTGTTGGAGAATTTCTTGAGGTATTTGTTGATAGAGCCATTTACTCTATTGAGGATCTTTATTGTAGATGTGATCAGTTTCAACTTGTTGAAGAGAGCAAAGATATCACAACTATAGAGACACCTTTAAGGTTGATAAAAATATGTACATTACTACAAAGAACAATAAATTCAATTGCTTTTATGATGAATGGGATGAATAAGATTTTCTATGATTTCATTTAAAAAAAGTCTATCTTTTTTGGATGATATTCTAATAAAAAAGTATATAGAAGAAAAAAAAAGATGAAATAATGGATCAAAGGAGGTATTATAAATTTGTATCTAGTCATATTTTAGATTGTGATAAAATTTTATCACAGCTTGAGGAAGTTTGTTTAACATTATCAAGAGCTAAATCAACCTTTGGAATTTGAGAGGTTGTTATTGCAGGACATTTCTATAGATGTTTTGATTGCAAATTAGATCCTAATAAATTAGATGCTATACAATAAATAAAAAAAATTTATAGCTCACAAATAGAAGTGCAAAGATTTTTAGGAACTTGTACATTTAATTACGTATAGATTCCATATTATACACATGTAACAAATCTTCTTTATAATCTACTACAAAAAAAAAAAGAGATTTAAATGGGAGAAGATATATATAAAAGTAATACAAAAGCTAAAGTAATTATTATCTTCTCTACTTGTGTTTTATAAAATAAGTTATGAAGATAAAAAATCAGTAATACTTACAATTGATACTAGTCCAATAGCTATTGGTTGAATATTGGGATAAAATAATGAAGAAGTGAATTCATTTGCTATACTATTTAGAGCTAAAGTATTAAATGAAAGATAAAGAAACTATCCACAAGTGAAACGAGAATTATGAGGGACAATGATAACTATAAAAAATTAAAAGAGATTATTTAATAAGAGCATCAGTGATAGTAGAAATAAATTATTTGCCATTATTAGGAATAATCACCAATTATAACACCTTTGATATTGCCATGCTAAAGTGGATTATATACATTAAGTCCTTAACAATTGAATTCAAATATATAATAAGCAAAAATAATCTAGTAGCAAATATGTTATAGACTAGATATGAATAGAAAGAAGATTTGATTGATGATACCAATATTATGTAGTAAAACAACCATTAGGTGAAAGAAGAAAGGAATGATTATAATATATAGAAGCTTAAATGAAAATATTTTAACAAATTATTGTAGAATTATAGATAATAGATAACAAAGTAATAAAAATTAAAAGATATTAATGTTGCTTTTTTATAGAAGAGGCTTCTATTTACTTTGTATAGCCATAAATAAGACAAAATAAAATAGATTAGAAAAATAAATAATATAGGCATCTTTAAAGAAGAATTAAGAAAAGGTTTTAATAAATTTTAGCTCAAAATTCTGAGAGTTGATACCTAGAGAGGACCAGTTGTAATCTTAGATTAAAATCAGACCCTAAAGTATAAAATTACATACCTACAGTGGATTGGAGATTCTTTTGCAGATTGGAAAGTTAGATTGGTGAGAAAACTTGAGAAGGTGTGTTTGAATATTGAATTTTGATTTTGAATAGAAATTAGCTTTGTAAGAGCTTTGTAAGAGCTTTGCAAAGTTATATCAAGGCACTTCTAGAAAGACATAATAGGAGCTATCTTTCCACAAGAAGATTTGCCATTCACTACTGAAGGAATAGTATCAGACCTCATAATCAACTCTCATGCAATATCGAGCAGGATGATTGTGGGGACTTTGGATTTTATGAAGTAAAGAGAGATTTATAAATTTGAGCATTCTGTGAGTTTGATTACAAATCTATAACTGAAACTTTGAGGATTTTTGATTGTAATTATATTTAATATATATTATAAGTTTAAGCTTAATTGAATAGTTTAATTGAGAGTTATTGAAGTTTAAGTGGATTGAGGTCTTAAAAGTTGGGATTTGAGGCTTTGTGAGGATTTCTTAGATATTTAGCAATCTACTAGTTGGATTAAGGTAAGAGTTTTTTGTATGGATAGTAGATTAGATTTTCTATTTTTATATGAATTTTAAAAGCAATTGAATATTACAAAGAAAAGATATTTTTATTGGAAATTTGGCATTAAGATTGGAGAAGGAGTGTGGCCTACATCCGAGTAGAAATTCAAGCTTAACTTTTGTTTGGTAAGTTAGATCTTCTTCAATTTTTTTGTATATATTATCAACTTAATTATTAAAAAGTGTACAAAATTTAGACTAAGATCAATAATTAGATCATTAATCATTGTGGTTTCAATCTGTTGTAGCATTTGATTAGAATTTGTTAAGATTTGTTAGGATTTGGTTAGGATTTGTTAGAATTATTAAGATTTGTTAGGATTTATTAGGATTCAATTAGGATTTGTAAAGATTTTAAAGATTTATTAGGATTCAATTAGGATTTATTAGGATTTGGTTAAGATTTGTTAAGGTTTATTAGAATTTATTTAAGATTTGATTAAGACTTAACTAGGATTTGATTAGGATTTGATTAGGATTTGATTAGAATTTTACTAGGATTTGATTAAGATTTGAATAGGATTTGGTTAGGATTTGACTGGAATTTGAATAGGATTTGAATAGGATTTAATTAGGATTTAATTAGAATTGATTAGAATTTGATTAAAATTTGACTAGGATTTGATTAGAATTTGATTAGGATTTGATTAGGATTTGATTAGGATTTGAATAGAATTAACTAGGATTTCATTAGAATTTGAATAGAATTTGACTAAGATTTGATTAAGATTTAATTAAGATTTAATTAGGATTTAATTAGGATTTAATTAGGATTTGATTAGGATTTGAGTAAGATTTGATTAGGATTTGAATAGGATTCGATTAAGATTTGATTAGGATTTGATTAGGATTTGATTAAGATTTGATTAGGATTTGATTAGAATTTGATTAAAGTTTGATTATAATTTCTATTTTTAGTATTTTAAAGGATTTTATTTTAATATTTCTTTTGGATTTATATTAATATTTTTTAAATATTTCTTTATTATTTTGTTATAACTTCTTTAGAAGTTTTTTAGGATTTTTTTTGTATATTCTTCTATAATTAATTAAAAATCTAATTGAAATTTTAATGATTGGACATACTTGTTAATCTTTAATTACAAATTTTATATAATTCTATTAAAAGTGTTAAAACTTGTTGTTATTTTTTTTTTATCTTCCATAGCCAAGTGCCCAATGCATTCTTAAGCAAGACTTCACAACATACAATACTAAGGATATAGATACTATCTTCTATTTTAAAATACAACAAAAAAAGAGTGATTATTCAAAACCATTTTTAAAAAAACTATATGAAGAAGAATAGATAGATATTGTGTACTATTTGAATACGCTATTGAGGTAATTAGGATGGAATGATGTTCATTTCAAGCAAATTAGATGGAAAGCTTATAATTACTTTTTATAAGATAGATATTTATAGAAGTAATATAAAATTGATAGTGATATATTATAAAGATTAATTTATAAGAAAAAAAAATGCAAGAGCAATTAATTCAAGAATTCTATGATAGTTTGTAGGCCGATTACAAAAATATTTATATCACCTTTAATAAGCTTTAAAAAAAAAATATTGGTAATATAATATGTATAGAGATGTGATAAAGTTTGTAGAATTGTGTCAAATTTTCCAAATATATTTGAAGATTTGACACAAAGATAGATTGTATCTCATATATCTTCTTACAATATATTATAAGTGGGTGGTGGATTTAACTACTATGCCTATGGAATTGTGGCAAATATGATATTTGATTTTGGCATGAGAAGATTTATCTAACCAAGTAAAAAGAAAAACTCTATAAATAAAATCTATTGAAGGAGTTTGTAGATTTCTACTAGAGGATGTGATTTGTAGATACGGATGTATTGAAAAGATTATTGCTGATCATAGAAAATTAGATGATATGAAGCAAGAATTTTTTTTCAAAGATGTGGAATCAAGCTTGTACTCATAACAACATATAATCCTGAAGGTAATGCCAAAAGTGAATGAAGTCATCCTTTGATACTTAAAGCCATTGTTAAAGCAAGTAAAGAAAGAACAAAAGAATAGCCAAGGTTATTACCATTTGTTCTATAAGTTGATTGCATTACTCATAGTTCAGTAATTGAATATATGTCAATGGGATTCATACAAGGAAAAAAGCCTGTTATGTCAATTGAAGAATAAATACATACTTAGAATGTTTTATCTTGGTATGATAATATGTTTAAAGAAGAACTTCTTGCACTTTAAATTCACCAATTAGAGAGAAGGCTTGAAGATATAAAAAAAATAATTATAAGGTTAAAAGAAGAATGTTTAAAAAATATGGACAAATTTGACAAGCAACACTAATTAAAGCCAAAAGAAATTTAAAAAAGTGATTGGATTTTGGTATATGATAGTAGCTTAGATAAACAACATAGTATTTTTAAATTTTTTTCTAAATGCTGATTTGGACCTTATGTGGTTCTAAATAATCTAAATAATATCACATATATATTAAGAGAGCTAGATGGATCACACTTTAAAATTCCAATTGTAGAAAAATACATAATTTTTTTCAAATAATGGAGTCAAGATATAATATGTGAAGATGAAGGAGAAGAGATTGATCTCTTCACAAATGAAGAAGAAGAATTGGATTTTAAAAAGGATATTGTTGAAGCAATAATATGATATTGACTACAACTTTGGTTCTTATTGGTATACATCGGAGGATGTACAGATTCAAAAGAAGTGGATGTCATATTGTGGTTTGGCTACCATGTGTGATTATATATATATATATATATATATATATATATATATATATAAAATTTGCTATGCAACTAAATGAGAGCTATATCAATGAATTTTTATTGATTATAAAATATAATTAAATTATTACTTTAAAAGGGATCTATTTAAAAATGCTTTTATTAAGATTTATACAACCTTATTTTTTTTTTGATAGTAATTTTTGAGGTTGATTTTATATTGATAATAACTTTTATATATTTTGAATCATCTTTATTAGACATTAGTGATCCTTGAAATCTTGTTTTATTTCTTATATTTGATATTTAAAACACATATTATATAAATCTTATTAAAAAAATATTAGAAAAGAATTTTTAGTATGAAAAAGAATAATTAAGCCATCTATGTAGATGAATAGAGATGGATGATAGAAATCTCTATTCCTATTGGCCAAAAGTGATGTCTAATGGAATTCGAGGAAGTTGCTCCAAGGTTTTTAGATATAACTTGTACATACAAAAAGTAATAAAGGATTAGTGATTAGAATTGAAAAGAATACTTTTTTGGCTACACTTTTCATATATTGCTCAATGAAATCTAAGCTAAAATGAAAGAGATATTAGAAGTTGAAGTCAATACTTGCAATCTAAGGATAGTAAGTGACCCTGCTTAATTATTAGCTGTATTTTGAGCTATTTCTTAAGCAATTTGATAAATTTTTGACTCAAAAATTTTAGAAGTATGTATTTTTATGTTACAAAATTATATACATAAATTTTGTGGCATTAAAATTTTGGATTTTTGAGATATGAAGAAAATAATATTCAAGTGTCTATAAATTAGGGTTTTAAGTATCTACTAGGATTTTTTAGATATTAAATAATCAGAAATGAATCTATGGTTGAGTTTTCTTGTGATAAAACTTAAGAATATAACTTATATTTTGGAAAAATTTGATAAAAATTGAATAGCTAGAATAAAAATTTTTAGATTCTAAAGTTTGAAAAGAAATTAATTTTTTGCATATGAATAAGCTATTGAAAGATTTTATTGCAATTTAAACATTTTGTACAAACTAAAGGGATTTTTTAGGAGCTAAGACTTAATAGAGGTAGAAAAATGGATATATGGAGCTATATTATAATTTTGATATGAAGATGAGGTTTTGAAAGAAGATTATGGATTTTTCTTAAAAGTCATTTAAAATCTAACTAATCAATAATTAATTAGTTATAATTTTATATAAAAAAAGATATTAAGAAATTTTTTACATACTAAAAAAAAACTTTATATACAAACCTACTTAAATATAAGATATTTTTATTAATATAATACTTTTTATAATATTATTATATTTTTTATTTATTTTTATTTTAAAAAAATCACTTATTGAAATCTTGTCAATAAATTATAAGTAAATTCTCTACAACCAGATATCTAGTGTATTCCTAGATAAAAATCCATGCTATATAATAGAATGCATTGAAATTAGAGAGCAATAGGCAAGGGACAATGGAACTATAACAATTCATAGCAATAGAAGAATTAGAGTTTTTTTTTTTTTCTTGAAGTAGTATGCAACAAAGAACTTTGAGTCTAATGTATTTTTATTATTTTAATTTAAAACTTTAGAATTGCAAAGGCCGAAGAGATATTTTTATGGATTTTTTTACTATATATTCTATGTCCTTTAGACATCACTCATTCATAGGAAACTAGTAGTATAAAAGCCTCTTATTTAGCTACATGCAAAGAATTTGGAGGCATAATTTTTTTTTTTTTGCTAATTAGTAGTTGAAGGCCATACTAGAATTTAGTGGTATTTCATTGGTGAAGAAAGAAACCACAAAATTTGATGATTGGCCATTGGAATTGAAGCCATGTCTTGTACTGAAGTACAAAATGTATTGGCATTTATTTACTTATGTCACAATTATTTTGCATTTAATTTCAAGTATCTTGAAAATTATAGAAGTAAACTTGTTCATATTTAGTTACAAGATGAACATCTAAAGACTTATAGACTTAGTGCATCAAAAAAAATTGGTATTTTAACTTGATGTTAAGAATTATTGGCAATAGACTTAATTGAATTCTTGAATAGCAAATGTGCTTGTGCAATAATTATACCTTCTAAAAAGCATGTATTTGGCAATTGGACAAATAAACAAATTTGTGGAGATTATTTTCAAATTAATCATAAGATTAAATATAATTGATGTCCTTTGCTAATGCTAAAAAAATTATTTGATAGAATTAGATTTTTAAAAATATTTAGTATTTTGGATCTACGATTTGATTATCATCACCTATTATTATTGGTAGATGATTGAGCAAAGATAATATTGTGAGGAGTGGATTAAGATAACAAGGATCAATTCTATTATTAGAAGTTTATTCTATGCGACCTTAAAAATGCTCCAACTAAATTTCAAAGGATGATGGACCAAATTTTGATTAGCTTATCATTTGTTAGATGCCATATTGATAATATTATCATCTTTAGTAATAACCTACAAGAACATGTGAGGTATTTCTAAGAAATATTTGAGCAATTATGGCAATAGGATTTGTACTTACATCATGGCAAGTATAAATTCTTCTATGATTCATTATTGTATTTGGATTACATGATAATTCTAAGAAATCATGGCATGCAATAGACAAAAGTAAATGGACTTTAGAAAATTCTTGTTCCAATCAATGTATCATGGCTACAAAAATTTTTTGGCTTAACAAATTATTATCATTAGTTTTTCAAGAATTTTATTTTGATTGCTAAGCTATTAATTATTCTCAGAAGAAAAGAACAACCCTAGACTTGAGGTTGTGAGCAACAATAAGTATTTGATATACTAAAAATAGAAATTAGGCTCAACTTTTATGTTCCAAAGGCCTAATACTTCAAGGTCTTTTCAATTATACTTAGATTGGAATACATTAGGATTGGAAGTAGTTTCAATACAAAAAGATGATGAAAGACAAGTGTATGTTGTTGCATTTGTTTCTAGGAGCAATAATAATGCGGAGTCTAATTATTCATCTTATAGAGAAGAAGCTTTGGCAGTGGTTTTGGCTATTGCTCACTTTCAACCTTATTTATATAGGCAATAATTTATATTGGTGACTAACTATTAATCTTTGAAGTGGCTTATAGAATAGATAGATAATTTTGAATAGTAGAATAAAGGTTAATAATTAATAAATTGGATAATTAATCTAATTGCTAGCCAATATAGATGATAACATAAGAAAGTTAGTTGGAAAAATGGTTAAGGCAGGAGAGATGATGGTTGGTACCTTGGTTTTTAATAAAAAGAGAATAGAAAAGAAGAAATTAGGGCCCGAATGTGAGAGTCGAGAGTTGGCATAAGCTTCGTGCTACTTCTCTCTTTTATTTTCTTTTCTGTTAGATTATAGTGAAAAATCCGGATTATATTCTGATTGATTGTACCATATCAATTGTGAAGTACAATAATAAAACAAAAAATTTGATATATGTGGATGAGTAAGAAATTATAATTATTTGATGCTTGAGTTTGATGTGACAAATTGGTAGCCAAAGACAAAACATATCGATGTAGTTTGCTTGTGAATGAGAATGTTATGTCGTATTAATTGTGAGAGTTGAGCGATAAAAGAGAATATTAGAGAGTTGAATTGTTTCGGAATGGATTTTTAGTGAAAAGTTGTTTTTAGTGATTGGAATGTGAAGCAGTTGTATGCAGTTTGTTGAGACAATGCAATATTGCAGGTTGTTATTATGACATTGGAAGAAGACAATAGATTACAATAGGAGAATTATAGGAGATAGTATTACAAAGTGTCTTCTTGGCTATGGAGTAACAAAATAGATGAAGAGGACGGTGTTATTTTAGAGCATTTGCATATTCATTGGACTCCAATATTTGAAAGTAATTAATTATGTCACCTTAACAGTGTATCTCATGCGTTTAGTCTTTCTCCGTGTTTGAATCGCTCTTTGCAAGTTTATTCAAGATAATATTGATAGAGTAAGTAAAATGACAAATTATATTTTTGGTGGCGTTGCCGAGGATTGACAATAATTTTAAATATTAGGAATTAATCGCTGAACTAGTAGTTTTTGTATGATATACAAAGCGGTTCAAAAATTAGTGCTGGTTCAAAAGTGAAGCCAAATGTGTAGTTAGATTGGACATAGGAAGTAATTTTGGAGATATGATGAAAGATTATGGTTAATAAGAATGAGAACATTACATTGAGAAAAACACGCCTTTTGAAAGGAAGACAAGAGAGAATGCAAGTAAGAAATTTGTTGCAAGATGAACAAGAACAAAATCTAAAAAAGAAGCATTGATAGAATTAGATTAAATCATGGTTGCATGCTTGTCGGCACATCTGAGTACACTCAGAATATGAAAGATCTTTAATATTTTAGACCTATATATTGTTAAAAAAATTGCTAAGAGCTTTTACAAAAAATTTGGCATATAGTCTAATATATTGCTTGAGCCCATTAACGCAAAGAAAACGTGGCACAAATGAATTGGATACTCTATTGGATAGTCTATTGGGTACTTTTTCAATAGTAGACACAATCAATTCTAATAAGACTAGTTTTTCAGAATAGCATAAATTGCTTGCCAATAAAGGCCAATTTAGTATATTTCAAGATCTGTCATATTTATTTCAATTTCAACCAATAAAATTATTTGGAAATAATAATAAAAAATTATAGAAGCCTGGAAGTCCAAAAAAGACAATTGGAAAAGGCAATGTTTATTTTAATAAGGAATTGAGTAGAACATTGTTATCTTCAATGGCGGTAGGGAAACCAAAAGTTCCAATTGCAGTCCAAATAGGTGCGGGAGGTGATTGCTCAATTAACATAGTTCTATTATCTACTTTTAGAGGTTTGCCAAGAGCAGACCCAGATTAACACTTATCTCAATTCTTGACTACATGTGTAGTTAATAATGATAGATTTGAAGATATTTGGTTGAAATAGTTGCGAGTGACCTTGAAAGATACGACATTTGAATGATATAATTGCCAACCCGTGGATCAATTTCCTAATTGGAAGATATTAAAATATACATTTTTAATCCATTTTCAATCAATTGGATTTGAAGAACATCTCAAGGAAAGATTAATGAATAGTAGAATGGCACCAAGAGAAGCAATGGAGTCATACTATAGTTGAGTAGTAGATATCCTTTATAAATGGCCAAATAATCAAATGCCAAAATAATAATATTGAATAATTATTGTTATCTATATTAATAAATACACTATACCTACCAAAATTGAAAATATTTGTAAAGGAGACTCAACCGGTCACTATTGTTTCTTCACTTGATCAAGCTAAGGTATGGGAAGAGTGTCATTATGACCAATTTTTAACCATTGGAGCCACAATGATTCTATCTTAGGAAGTTTATTAAATGCCAACTTGGAATGAAATAATAGGTGGTTATCCAAGAATGATTGATTATAATACTAATTTTAGTGCTAATCCGCATGGAATAATTAATGCTATTCCATTGTAAGCAGTGCCACTAATAATTACAATTCCGTATTCTCCATACTCCTCATATAAAAATCCAATACCTACAAAAGAGTTATCTAATGAATTAGTATTGAAGGATCCAAATGAGGCTTTATTGTTTACTTTAACAAAGAAGATGGATGAATTGGCTGTTAATTTGACAAAAGATAAGGAGAAGAGGTACAAACTGATCAATATGCAATCCAATATTTGGTATGGTAATTGTAAGAGACAAGGCCATTTGATAACGGAATATTCTTTACCACCTCAAATAATTGTGTAATATACATTTTGTGGAGATAAGCATAGTACCACAAATTATTAGAATTTACAAAAATAACAACAGTTTGGTAATCCGACCATGATTCCATCAACTTTGTGGGTTGTTAATCAAGTCTAGACAATAAATATATTTGGCTAGAATAGGAATCGTTCAAATAAACAAAATAGAAATTTTTCTAATTTTTAAAATTTGACATATAATCAAGAATATGGATCCAATTCTCAAGATATTGTACAAAATCGATAAGAATATTTTCAATATCCATCCATTTATAAAGCAATTTCAAATTCTACAGTATTAAGTAGTCAACCGAGATCATTTATCCATTCAACTTGGAATAGGCCTAGCCAATATATACTAGTAGAAACACCCAATATCCTTAATGGGGTTGAAAGAAGATCACTTTGATGTTACCATTGCAAGCAATTAGGACATTATGCTAAAGAATGTTCCAATCCAAGAGCTAGTGATGAATACGCTCTAGTCTGTGGAAATTCTAAGCAATTGAGACATATATATCAGCAGTGCAATGCTCTATTTAATTTTAATAATTGAGACTAGCATATCCAGCTGCAAAATAAGATAGAGGATAATGATTAAGCTCCACAAGATTCTTCAATAAATTGGATGGAATGCATCCATGTAGTATTTATTTGAGCCCAACAAAAAGGAAAAGACCCCATTCCACAAGTGAGAGCACCAGTTGCAAAGCATTAATTCAATTCAATGGTAGGAATTCCAAATCCAATACCAATATCGAAGATGTTACCAACGTTGGAATTTGGCCTGTTTGTGCAACTTGATGATGTCTCTAATATCGAGGAATTGGTTCAACCAAAATTAATCCCAAGATTTACAAAGTTTCAAGAGCCATCTTATCCATTAAAAGATCCCCTCATGGATAGGAATTTTGACAAAGTTCTTTTAGCAATTTCAATTCCAAACTCCGTAAGGTAAGATAAATTATCACAAGGGATTAAATTGAAACCCATGAAAAAGAAGTGGGTCTTGAGAATCACTGCCAATATAAAACCATATGATATTTTGAAAGATTTGGATGAACTTAAATCTTCAATTTCAATGAAGCAATTATTAGCAGTTGTGCCAGAATGTTGTTCTACATTGAATTCGTTGTTAATATGAAAAAGAGCTCATAATAAACTTCACGAAGTTGATTTGAATCCCGATCTGGGCGTACCAACTGCTGATGTATCTATTGATGGTATTCTTATTTTTGGAATTCAAGTGAATGAGGATTCTAGTGTTATTTTAATGATTGTTGATATAATAGAGAATTTGGATTTAGCTCAGTTTTTATCTACGACCTTAGTATTAAGAATGACTGACCATAGTCATATAAAGCCTATAGATATTCTTTGCAATATTGATACTGTTATTGCTGAAAATATATATAACATTGATTATATTTTTTTTCAATTACAGAGTTCCATATTATCATATCCAATTTTATTGGATCAACCGTAGCTATATCAAGCCAAAGCTGGAAATGATTAGGGCCATGGAACGTTGATTATTGGGAAGGGTAGAAATAAGATTATTTTACAAATGTATCTAATTTAATATCATGGAGAATTTCAAATTTTGTATTCAGAGGCGACATTTGACGATGAGGGCCAATCTAATGCAGAGTATGATGAAGTCACTAATTCAATGAAAGTTGGTGATGGTCCAAATTCATACGTAGAAGCAAGACGTGCTATATCAATATAGAAGACTTGGAGAATAATTAGTATACTTGAAAGACATAATAAATTTTGATCATGCTATCGCTGATTTGATGAATAATCCTACAGTTAATGAAGTTAGTATATTGAAATCAAAATTGGATAGTTCCAATTTGTTGAATTATATGAAGGATTTAGAGTAAGAGAAGAAAATCAAATCAGAGGTTATTATGGAACCGGTGTGCCAATCCATTAATTTGGGCACCAATGAAACACTGTAGATTATCAAAGTATATATCAGTATTATGGATATAGAGCTAAGAAATTGAAAAGACTTCTTTCTAAGTTATAAATCTGCATTTGCTTAGTCGTATGCGGATTTAAAAAATATTCCTATCTAAGTTTGTGAGCATTGAATTATTTTAGAAGAGGATGCTATATCAGTTTGTCAAAGATAACATCGTCTTAATCCAAAATATTTCCTCATGGTAAAGGAGGAAGTAGATAAATTTTTAGATATTGGCTTCATATATCTAGTATCGTATAATGAATGGATTTTACCAATTATGATAGTACCAAAGAAAAATGGAAAAATTTGAATTTGTCAAGACTTCCATAAATTAAACACGGCTACCAAGAAGGATTATTTTTCTTTACTTTTTATGGGACGCAGTAGCTGCACATGAATGTTATTATTTTTTGAAAATGAACCTATCAATGATGCACTTTCTCATACAGAATTATTTGCCATAGATATAATTTTATCAAAATATAGTCAATTGATTCAATATTTGATATTTCAAATATTTCTACTCAATTATAGCAAAAAACTTAAGCGCTGTCTAATTTTGAAAAGTTCTCCGTATACCATGATAGGTGACGCTTTGTATAAGAAAGGAAAAGATGGAATATTATACCATTGTATATTTTAGAGTGAAGTATATACCATACTAGATGGATATTCTTAGATAGTTACAGTGGACACTTTGCCAGTGATAGTATTGCTTGAAAAGTTTTAATGGTTGGATATTAGTGGCCAATAATGTTTTCAAATGTACACCAATATGTCCGACATTGTGATCCTTATCAACATATTGGTAGACCTACTGGTACTTCTGCCATACTATTAATACCAATTTTGGCCCAAGCACTATTTGAAAAATGGGGTATTAATTTTGTAGGACCAATTGCACCAGCCTCACAAAATAGACAAAAAAGATATATTTTGATAGCAATTGATTATGTCACAAAATGGGCTGAGGCAGTAGCAACAAAAATTGATAATACCAATACAGTAGCTACATTTTTATTTGAGAATATTATCACTTGCTTTGGGTATTCTAAAGAATTGGTTAGTGATCAAAGAACCTACTTTATTAATACTATGATTGTAGCTTTGACAGATAAATATAAGATCAAACATCAAAAAAAATCCCATATCATCCTCGAGCCAATGGACAGATTGAAAAGACCAACAATATTTTGTATAAAGTATTAACTAAGATTGTGTCTGGAGCAAAAACGAATTAGAATACAAAATTATTTGGAGCTTTATAGGCATATCATATAACATATAAAGTGACTATCAATTCTATATGATTCAAATTAGTATACGGATAAGAGGTAATATTAACAATTGAATTGGAAGTTTAGAGTTTAAGAACTACGTTGGATGAACAGCTTGGTGATAAGGAATTCCTTTAATATTGATTAGTATAATTAGATAAATTGGATGAAGTTTGAATTACGATTCTTTTGACTATGGAAACTATACAACGTTGCCATAAGAATTATTATGATAATAAACTACATTCCAAATCTTTTCTGTCCAATAATCTAGTACTTCTTTATGATAGCCAATTTCACAATTTTTTGGAGAAATTCCAAGTTCGTTGGCATGGACTATATTGAGTAGTGGAAGCCTTTTTTAATGGTTTAATTCAATTAAAAGATTTGATGGAAATTTAATTTACCATCCAAATCAACAAAAACCAATTACGACTTTATTGTACGTAAAATCAAAATGGATTTCAAAAATGGGAGGAAAGAGGGTGTGTCTATTCATGATAAGATTACCTATATTGTAGATGTATGATGGTTAGAAAAGATAGCTGATGCTCAATTTTGGATACTATTTTTGCGTAGCCAAGAAAATCAGATGTGAGATTATGATACACTATATTAGGGATTGTTGATTCAGACCCTGAGTAAAAGATTAGGAGTGGGGCACTTATTTAAAGGTGATATGCCGTCATTGGAGAAGAATCAAGGCTGGAAGGTGGTGGAGATACTCACATTAGAATTTATAGAGTAGATGCAATTCATACAGAAGTGGCTTGGCTTGAACCAACATACCACATACATGTCAAAATGGCTATTATTTGTGGCGATAGGAACGCTAGAAGGAATGGTGTTTAATTGGACAATGTTTGTAACAATTAGAATCTATGTAGAGATGGTAGCCAAGCAGAAGATGGAAAAATTTGTATCCCTACTGTGTTCTAATTATGTATACTTGGTGATTGTGTACATGTTGAATCAAATATTGCCAATAGTGGAGAAAAATTTATCCTTTCTATTGCTTCCACGATGTATTCAGAGTCTGACAATATCAACAGCTAGCCCAAGGGTGCATAAAGTCGGAAAATCAAGTCAAGCGGTGTCATATGACGTGGTCTTCTATCTGGGAATACACTGGGTACCTAGTTGTGGAGAGTTTATTTGAAACTTGATGGCAAAAATCCAACAAGTAACTTGTCCTTAATAAAAAAAGACAAATAATATAAAAATCTTACAAAAGAGAAGTTATATATGTAAACCCTCTTGTATTCAAGTAAGTTTGTACAAAAAGGGTTCAAATTTCTACAAAAATCCTTCAAAATTTTATTCACAGGCAAGGACTTATTTCTTACTGAACTTTAGAGTTTAATACCTCTTGATCCAACTATTCAATTTCTATAAAATTTACTTCAAAGTGTAGATGATTCTCTTAAGCTTCACCACAAGAAAGAATTGACCATAAATTCATTTTCGATTGTTTGATATCTCAAAACTCCTAGCAGGTGCTTAAAACCCTAGCTCAGAGACACCCGAGCACTATTTTCCCTATATCTCACAAACCCAAAATCTTAATACCACAAAAAAATTTCACATAGTATTGTAACATAAACATATACACTCTTGAAAATTTTGAGCCAAAAATGTATCAAATGGCATAAGATGTAGCTCAAAATGTAACCACTATGTAAGCAGGTCACTTACTGCCCTTAAGTCTGTAAGCACTGACTTCAACTTCGAATATCTCCTTCATCTTAGCTTGGATTTTATCAAGCTACACATAAAAAGTGTAGTCAAGAAAGTGCCCTTTCCAACCGCAGTCGCCGATCCTTGATTGCTCTCTATATGTGCGAGTTATATCCAAAAGAGTGACAGTAGATTCAAAATTGACACCTTAACTTTGAGCGCCTATAACTTCTTCATTAAAAGTGCAAATCACACAAAATTTGCACCTAAACCAGATCCAAAAACCTAAACCTTATGATCCTAGCCTTCGATGTTCGACTCCTCTCGAAAAACAAACCCTAACTCCTAATAAACCCTCATGCAGCCTCCTTGAAGTCCATTGGGCATGATTTTTGGCCAATTAGAATAGAGATTTGTATCATCCACCTCTTTTCATCCACATAGATGGCCAAACTACCCTTTTTACACTAAAGATATTTTTCTAATCCTTCTTCTTATAAGATTTATATACTTAGTGCTTTAAGCACCAAATAAAAGAAGTAATATAAAATCTTAAGGATCACCAATGTCTAATAAAGGTGACTTAAGATATATACAAGTTACTACCAATATAAAATTAACTTCAAAAGTCACTACTAAAAAGAAAATAAGATTGTATAAACCTTAATAATAATCCTTTTAATAGATCCTTTCTAAACTAAGAACCTAACCACATCTTATAACCAATAAATCCCACTGTTATGGCTTTTATGTAATTATATAATAAATTATACATTAAATATACATATACAATTTTTTTATATAGTAGCCAAACCACAACATGACAACGGTGGAACAAGAGGCTATCCTAGTGACTATACCAAGGCGGGCTCCAATTCACTCAATAGTCAAGAGGGTAGTTGAGATTTTAATTTTGAATACCATAATATTGGAAAGAACGAACCTCACGGATATAATATTGGATCAAATTTTCCAACTGCAGCTTCCAGTGAGTAATTTGGAAGAAAATTTAAAGCAATAATTGGAGGCAAGCAAGAAAGAGATAATAGATAAAAGCCGCCAAATTGTAGAACAAGATCATATTATTAGGAAAAAAGTAGAATCCAAGTTGCTATTGGGGTGGGAATTAGCAGAGGAACATGAAGCTTAGGTGAATGAGAAAGATTACACTCAACAAATTCTGAACAATCAAAAGTAAGAATTAATAGAAAATCATAGGAGATGGGATTTGGAAAGGGAGGTGGTGAAGAGTCAATTATAAGCAGAACATGAGAAGGCAGCGAAATTGAAACAGGAAAAGGTGAAATTGGGTGACCAATATAGAATTGAAACGGATAAGTTACGGATAGAAATTGGTACCTTGAAGGCGGAAGTGGCAAAGTTGGAGGGTGATTAAGCCAATATCAATCAGCCACAAGTATCTGTCTTGCCAATTTTGAGTATTAGTGAATTGGAGGAGAAGATGAAGCAATAAGAGAGCCAATTAGAAGCAAAAAATGCCAAAATTTTGCAATTGGAGGCTCAAGTTTGGAAATTGGGAATGGACAACAAGGATTTATCAGCCCAATTGAAAATTAACCATGTGGATTTATCGAAGGAAGATAAGGACATAGCATTAGAACTAGACACAGAAGAACCTCCTATAGAAAATCTTAGAATGTCCTAATTCCAAGAGCTAGCTTTATAACTAAAAGTGTTTTTTTCTTATCAATTCTATATTTACTAGGATACTACACAATTAATAATGGGACTATGTAGAATAGATAGATAATTTTGGGTGGTAGAATAAAGATTAAAAATTATTAAATTGGATGATTAATCCAATTGTTAGCCAATATAGAAGGTAATACAGGAAAATTAGTTGGATAAGCGATTAAGGCAAGAGAGATGATGGTTGGTACCTGATTTTTAGTATAAAGAGAATAGGGAAGAAGAAATCAAGGCCTAGCTGTTAGAGCCAAGACCCGGTGTAAGCTTGGTGCTACCTCTCTCTTTTATTTTTTTTTATGTTAGATTGTAATAGAAAATCCGGATTACATTCTGATTGATTGTACTATATCAATTGTGAAGTATAATAATAAAATAAAAAATTCAATATATATAGAAGAATAAGAAATTATAATTGTTTGATAGTTAAGTTTGGTGTAGCAAATTGGCAGTTGAAGATTGAACATATCAATGTAGTTTAATTGTGAATGAGAATGTTATGTTGTATTAATTATGAGAGTTGAGTGGTAAAAGAGAATATTAGAGAGTTGATTTATTTTAGAATAGATTTTTAGTGAGAAGTTATTTCTAGTGATTGGAATATGAAGCAGTTATATATAGTTTATTAAGACAATATAATATTGCAGGTTGTTATTATGAGATTGAAAGAAGATATCAAATTATAATAAGAGAATTATGGGAGATAGTGTTACAAAGTGTCTTCTTGGCTATGGAGTAGCAAAATTAATAAAGAAGACCACATTATTTTAGAACATTTGCATATTCATTGGACTCTGATGTTCAAAAGCGGTTAATTGTGTGACCCTAATAATATATCTGATGCATTTAATCTTTTTCCGTGTTTGAATCTTTCTTTGTAGGTTTATTTTAGGTAGTATTGATAGAATAAGTAAAACAACAAATCACATAGCTCATGGATTTAAATAAGCTTATTGACAAATTTGCTAGATGGGTATTATTGCTTAAAAAATATGACTTTGAGATGGTATATTGAACAAATATTATCAATTTGGATATGAATGAACTTTTTTATAATTCTAATTTTTTTAAAAAAAAATTAATTGGAATTAGATAGCATGGTAATTATAATAGAATTTTTTTTTTAAGATGGCATGCCACAATATAGCTTACTTTGATGTTAGGCTCTATAGCAAAATTAATTGATCAAGGATCAGATAAAAAATATAATAAGATCCAAGTTGTAATTGATATATGGGAGGATCTTCTAGTCTTATATAAACTCTAATAGAGATCATTTCCACTCAATCTTTGTGTTATAGAATAAGATCTAGCTACTCACTATATAACAAGATTTTGTTTGGAAAATAATTTGTTATTTTGGGTGTGGCAAAATGAAACAAGGCATATAGTTCTGAGGCCAAAGTAGAGGGCTTCATTGATATGGTAAGTATATAAGAAACTTGGATATTTTAGAATGCATAAGATATATTACATATTATACAACCAATACTAGTAGACAATCATATATTAACAAATTGCCATGTATATTTCTTAATGTGAGATGTGTGACTAAGTAAAGTCAAGTTTTAACATCTTATTATCTTAATTGAGGCCTTTATTTATAATGAATTTGGATTATTGTTGGCCTTTGGATTTTGTTGGGCCACTTGTTATTATTCCATGTGAAACTATATACTTGTTGGTAATAGTGGAGCATTTTATTAAGTAGATTGAACTTATGGCTCTACTACAAAATTCTTTAGAATAGCTATGGCTTTCTTGGACTATTTGTTGGTATGATTTAAAGTACTAGCTAAAGCATTGATTGATCAAAGAAAAGAATTTCTTGAATCTTTTGAAGCTTTGTATACCAAAGTACTTATAAATCATTACACCATCTCGAGGGATTATCCAAAGATAGATGGCTTGATTGAATGGTGTCATTTTATGATTCAGCTATTATGTAAAAATAATATACATATATGTTCAATATATAATTTATAATACATTTAAATGAGAGCCATATTATTGGATTTTAGTTGATTTTAAATTATAATTAGATTATTAATATTAAAATAGTCTATTTAAAAATACTACTATTAAAAATTATATAATCTTTTTTTTTTTTTAATAGTGATTTTTGAAATTGATTTCATGTTGATAATGACTTTTATATATTTTGAATCATCTTTATTAGACATTGGTGATCCTTGAAATCTTATTTTATTTCTTTTATTTGATATTAAGGATACATGTTATATAAATTTTATTAAAAAAAGAATTAAAAAAGAATTTTTAATATCAAAAGGAATAGTTAGGCCATCCATATGGATGAATGGAGATGGATGATAGAAATTTTTATTCCTATTGGCTAAAAGTCATATCCAATGGACTTCACAGAGGCTATTCAAGGCTTTATTAGAAATTAGGATTTTTTTTAGGATATTTGAATATCAAAGATTAAAGTCAAGAAGTTTAGGTTTTTGGCTAAGATTTTGGTACAAGAATTGAGTGATTTGGAGTTTTTATAAAGGAAATATAAGTATTCAAAGTCAAGGTGTTGAAATTGTATCTATTATCATTCTTTTGGATATAACTTGCACATACAAAAAGCAATAAAAGATTAGTGATTGGGATTGAAAAAAATTATTTTTTTGGCTATACTTTATATATATAATTTAATAAATTCTAAGTTGAAATGAAGGAGATATTAGGAGTTGAAGTTAGTACTTGCAATCTAAAGTCAATAAGCCAATTGTTTAAGTAGTGGTTGCATTTTGAACTATATCTCAAGCAATTTGATAAGATTTTGACTCAAAATTTTTAAAAGTACATATTTTCATATTATAAAGTTACATACAAAAAATTTGTGACATTGAAATTTTGGATTTTTGAGATAAAAAGAAAATAGTACTCAAATATCTATAAATTAGGATTTTAAGCACTTGCTAGAATTTTTGAAATATCAAATAATCAAAAGCAAATCTATAATTGATTTTTCTTATAGTAAAATTTAAAAATATAAGCTACACTTTGGAAAAATTTGAAAAAAACTTAATAGCAAGATCAAGAATTATTAGATTCCAAAATTTAGGAAGAAATCAATTTATTATAGGTGAATAAGATATTAAAGGATTTTGTTATAATTTGAGCATTTTATACAAATTAAAGGGGTTTTTAGGAGCTAAGACTTTATGTAAGTGTAAAGATATACATATGGAGCTACAATAAAAATTTTAATATAAAGATGAGATTTTAAAAAGAGATTATAAATTTTCTTTAAAGTTATTAAGAATTTAACTTACCAACAATTGGTTAATTTTGATTTGGTATAGAAAAGGGTATTAAAGATTTTTTAGATGCCATAGAAAAATCTCATATATAAATTTACTTAAATATAAGAGATTTTTATTAATATAATATATTTTTTAATATTATTATATTTATTTGTCTTTCTTATTAAGAACAAATCACTTATCAAAGCCTAGTCAATAAATTATAGGGCATACAATTCAACTAAGTATCCAATGTATTTTCAAATTAAAAATCACTTTGTGAGAAGTTAAATTTCTTATCCAATTCACTTGGCTCCAATTGTAGATCTAGATAATCTCACCATGTGAGCTTAATGCTTGCATAATCAAGCAAAGTTTTTAAATAGGCTATACTTATGGCTATAGAAAACTTGCCTATTACTCAATACCATGACATTTTATGGTATGCCTTCATTTGTAGTAGAGCTTATCAATCTTAATTGTGAAGATTTTCTATAAAAAATTATGTGTATTTTCAATATAAGATACCTAGAATTATTAATATTAAGGCTGGGCATACAATTCTTTGTGTGAAGGATGTATTACCTAGTGGTATTTTATTATTGGAAGGCAAAAATGGACAAGAATATTAGAAGCATTCAAAGAATTCCTTTCCATATTATCTTGCTATTGATGGATCTGTTTACTTTGAGCTGATAGTTGTGCCAAATGGACTTCTATGTTTTGTTTGTAATAAGAAGAAAGGAGTGGCTATCATACTATTGTGTGACCAATATCAATATAAGTGGCATATAGTCTTTTAGTCATGTCACATTTGTTGACAAAAGTTGAGGATTTTTTTATAATTACTACTTGTTTTAATGATTCAATTGCTATTTAATTATTTATTATTATTTATGGATTCATAATTCAAGGTTTTAATGAGATTGATCATAGGATTTGACTCCAAAAAATTATCAAAGGCAATTAAGGATAGGGCTTATATTCCACCGTACTTACAATCATGCAATCACTTTCTTATTGACTTAATTGACCCATCTATGTACTACAACATTGACTTGAATGTGTATAGTTATTACAGCAATATCACCTAGGCATCATTTTTGATTACATGTTTGTTTATTCTTAGATGATTGGAGGAACTCTTCATATGTTAGAAAAAAAGAGGGAAAGAGGATATTTGAAGGTGTACTTGTTATATATTCTTATTTGATTTTTTATTGCATATTTGATATTAGTTGTAATTCTTGATTTATTATGTTTGAAGATCTTTGTTTATACAATAGCTATCACATGAAGTAGCATTGAGGCCATCCTATATCAAATTGAGCTGTTAATTGGACTGTTGTAAGAATCCATATTAGTTTTGAATGAGTTTCTTTTAAATTTTATATAATTTAGTTGTTGTGGAATAAATTAAAAAATAAACAATCAAATAAATAAATCCAAATCAAATCAAACCAAAAAAAGTTTAAAAAAATATTTCATTCTTTTCAATACAAGTTTTGAAGAAATTAAAATCTTATCTTGTTTTTAATTTGTATTTATTTTTTTTATATCTAATATTTGATTATTTTTCTATTTTAAATTTTTTTTTATCTTTTTTAAATTTTTAATATATATATTTTAAATTTGATTCTTTTATATAAATATATTTTAAATATCTTAAAATTAATGATATATTTAAGTAATTTATAAATGATATAATTTTATACAATTACATACTATTTAATTATATATATATATATATATATATATATATATATTGAACAATAATAAATTTTTATTATAATAAATAAATATAAAAAATAAAACTTAAATTTATTATTTAAAAAAAATTTATAATTAAAAAAAAATTTGTATTACTTGTGGTAATAATTGTCAAAGACATAAATTACAATAAAATTCTAAAGAAGTAATATATTATTTTATTATTAAAAAAAAATAGATAAATCAAAGATAGATATAAAATAAAAATTAGAATAACTATTGTCAAATATAATGACATTAGAGAGTCTTGAAGTAAGACTAGAACACAAGAAAAGTATTGACAAGAGTGAAGAAGGCTTCACTCTTGTCTCCATATATACTATCTATTAAAAAGCTATATGGCAACAATCTATAGGCTATGTGATATTTATCCAACTTGCAAACACGTATCTAATTTGTAGGACAAGTTTCCAATATGTGCATTTTATGGCCAACTTGTAATATAAGTAGCTAATATATCTGACATGTGACCAAGTTTTCAACCTACCAATCACTTATAAATACATGTAAAGTCTACAAAGCTTCTAAAAAGCTTTTCAATAAGATATCAATAATTTAATCTATTTTTATTTACTTCTATTTAATTTTACTTATTTAAATAAATATACTAGTAAATATGGATATTTATTATATTATCTTCTCTTCTAAGTAATAAATTCCATACGGAGCTGTACAATTACTTCATAAGTTAATAAAGTCTAAGATTTGTCAAATGATATTAGTAACAAACTTTGATCTTTGTTTTGCACAAAGGTGATTGATAGGTCCCTTTAATTATTGATAATGTCTTATATTAAGGCAAGAAGACCATCTACTTATTTGATTATTTTTGAAGCCTTTATAACTACTTTCAAATAACACATTTCGTATTCCATCAATTGTATATCCACCTCTAACAATATGACTAAGCATCAAGAGTCTCTTCCAAGATTGTGGTATCAAACTTATTATATTTTTCCATCTATTCAAGGAAGAACATATCTTTCTTGAAGATCTTCATCACAATTGCAATATTGTCTAAGTTGAAAAAATTTAAATAATTTATCTTATAGTTTTACAAATGATAATTTTTGAAATAAATTTATTAACTATTCGTTATCCATGTTTGCAAAGAAGTATTATAAGTTGATTCTTGAATTTATTTCTACTTAATTTATACCATCTTATTATCAATAGTTAGTGCTTGGTTTTCATGGATGTCATCAATGAAAAGCAAAGACAAGTTCTAACATATTTGTTAGATTCTTACATGGCTCTTATGTGCATTTACTAATGTCATATATGTGCCAATATACAAGATGTTTTAATTCATTTTGGCATTGCCTTAAATCCAAGATTTCTTCTAATTCAAACTCTTGATTGTTATCTATTTCAATAAGAGGTGGTCGTGACTACTTTCTTTTTAATATATTAATTGTCATATAATGCTGAATAGAAGATACTTAAAATATATGATAGATCTTCATTGATAGTGATAATTATAATTGATATGCTATTTGATTAATTTATTTTTAAATAAGAAATAGAAGAAATCTTCAATAATACAACTTATATCAATATTAATTAGTCTTGATATTATGATACAACAACCATATCTCATCACCAATTTTAAATGAAGGTTATTTTTTTTAAAAAATACTTGCATTAGCTTTTTATCATTCTTAAGCCTCCTTTAAACATATTTTTATTATTGTATGAAGTTCTTTTATTCTATTTACCAAATCTTCTACTATTAAATTTTTAACTTTTAAAAAATCAAAAGTATCAAATCATAGATGATAACCATAATTAATATAAAATAGAATTTATTGAATAAAAAATATACTATATTATTATATAAAATTTTTACTAATTACAAAAGAATTGTTAAATTATCTTGGTAATAGTTGATGATGCATCACAAATATTGTTCTAATACTTGATTCATACATTTTGCTATCCATCAATTTGAAGATGAAAAGTTGAAGATAACTTGATATCAAATTTTAATATATTAAAGAATATCTCTCAAAAGCTTAATATAAATTAAGGCCCACAATTAGATATAATATCAATTAGAAATTATGACCAAGATCGTTTTATAATATATAGAAGTTGAAAAAATTTATAAGATTGATAACATGGAGTCTTTATTCTAGAACAAATGTTATATGATTGAATAAATTATTTAACTTCTTTCTATATTTGAAGTCTTCAAAAATCTCTTAAAATAAATTTTAAAGTTTTATTTTATCCAAAGTGGCTTATTGCTAGAAAGTCATGTTGTGCTTGTAATATATGTAATTGTGCTCGACCTTTGAGAGTTTATAATTTTTTTTCATAATAAAAGAGGTTCTTAAAATCAAATTTATTAAAGTCATCATGAAGATTATTTTTAATGTAAAAAACAAGAAGCTTTTTCAATATACTTAAAAAAACTTCATTAAAAAAAGTAGTGTCAATTAAAGTTATTGACTTCATTGCTTAAAGGTATAATTGTTTTAGTTTCAAAAGAATAGTTTGTTATTGATTATATGATACATCTCATTGTTTTGATATAAAATAAGGATATTTAGATAAAGAATTTGACCAGCCTTGTTATTTTTTAAAATCATATATAATATTAAATATAAATCATAAAAAAAATAAACTCCAACAAGCTTGAAGACAATTTAAGATATATTATTGTGTAATGATATAACTATAAGATAAAAGACCAAAAAAGACATGTATTATAGAGAAGCTTAATTGAAGATTTAGTAACAAAGTTACTTTAAAAAAATATAGTTAAAAGATAGGAAGGTATCTTTAGATTTTAAAAAAAAGATAACTTCTAATAAATCTTATTTAAAAAAACCTTAGATTGATATTCCTAAAAAAGAGTAGTTGTGAACCAAGGTCGAAACCAAATTCCAAGATACAAAACCATGGATCTATAATGCCGTATTATAATTACTTACAATATATAAAAACCAATCAAAATATATAATATATTCATAAGTTCTCATTTGTATTAGAATGATTAATAAAATAATTTATATGAATTGATGTAAGAAATTTTATTTTGATTTGTTTAATTATAACGTTTAAATTATATAAGATCTAAATATTTAATATGAAGCTTTGAGAGGAGATTTAGGACCTAAAGATTGAAATCTAAGCTACTAAGAGATTCATTTGGAAAGATAAAAGCAAGATATGGAGGGATGATGGCAAGAGATAGAGGACTTTATTTCCATTGGTTGGTGGTCATATCCAATGGATTTTCAAGAAGCTATCTATGGCCATTTCAAGGATTTGAGCAACTTTAGAGAGAATATTTGAAAAAGAGAAGTAAAGGTTATATAGTTTAGATTTTAAATAATAATTTATGTACAAAAATAAAAAGATTTAGAGTTGGGATAAAGAAGATATAGCCATTTGAAGTTAAGGTGTGGATTTAAGTTATATTATCACTCTTTTGAAGATACAAGGAATTGTACAAGAGTTTTTAGAGATTGGAAGGTACAAATAGAAAGGTGATTTTAAGACTTACATCTTATATAAAAGAATTATTATATTAGGAATTTAGATAAAAGAGATATTAAAAGTTAAAGACAAAATATCTAATTCTAAGGCAATAAGTGAATTATTTAATTGATAGTAATGATTTTGGCCATATATTGAACTTTAAAATAAATTTTTGTCTAAATTTTTTTAAAAAGGTGAATTATTATATTGAAAAGCTACATACTAATTTTTCTAGCATTTGGGCCTTTAATTTATAAGATATGAAAAGTTTTGTATACAAGTATAAGTAAATAAGGATTAAAAGTTGCAGTTAGGATTTTAGCAATATTTCAAAATTCATATTGAATCTATAGTTGAAATTTGGTATAATATTTGTCAAAAGAACATCAATATTTTATATAAGTTTTAAAATTGTTTAAACAATCTAATTAGGAGATATGAATTATAAGAATTCAAAAAAAATCTCCTTTAAGGATACATAAGATTTATAGTATTTTATCATATACTTGAATATTTTTGTCTATTGAAGATTCATATATTTGATATAATTGCTTCTATTGGAACAAATTTTATATAAATTTGAAAATTTTTTAATCTTAAAATTTGATTGAGTAATTAATAACAATCAAAAGTCCAATATTTTTTTGAGACAAACTCTCTCTATCCCAACATATTAGTATTTCTACTGAGAGAGACTCAAGGTTTTAATTATTCAACAAGTCAAAATAAGAGATCAAAATCCAGGGGTTACATGGTAGGCGGGATGGATATCCAAGATTTATTTAGGATATTTGCTCAATTCATGGATGAGAGACAACAGATACATGGAAATGATAGGAGCACCACCAACGCCTTAGAAGTAGTGGTAGACAAGATTAGAAGGTTTGATAGAAAGAATATTATTAAGTTTCAAAAATTCTATACATATAAAATAAATGTGCATTATATTTTAGAATTGAAAATGATTGATACCTTTGATTTGATAGTAATATTAGAAATCAAAAAAAAAATACAAGAACTACATGCTAGAATTATATTGAAGAGCAAATTTGAAGAGCTACTAAAAGATGAATACTTTGAGCAAGACTCAAAAAGAATAATCAAAAGATTATTTTTGGAGTAGATTGATCAGAGACTAAGCAATCAGATGGATCCAAATGAATTGATTAGAGAATTTGAAAAGAAGTTTGGTCAATTACCATTATAAAAGAGATAACTTTTGGATTTTAAAAAAATTGAATTATTCTTACAAGTAGTTAATGAAGGCGTAGAAGACAAGTTATTCATTCATTTGACTGACAAGGCATTTGAGAGTGGATTTATAAACAATTGAAGGCTAGTAGAAGAGATAGTGGGACTTATAGCCAAACAACAAATGATTAAGAATTGTAGCTTATCATCACAATTGGAACCAATGCCTATCTTTTCAACTTTAATATTATCTCAAAAAATGACCAAGTCTGTTCAAGATGACACTCTTAAAGAATTAATTAAAGATATATGGGATTTAAAGGTGGAGATGATTGAATTAAAGAAATTTCAAATGGTGAATTTATTGAAGACATTTGAAGGTTTGCAGGGATTTGTAAAAAGATGTATGTGGTGTGATAGTCCAAACCATAAATGTAGTCAATATAATAGTTATAAAGTTGCAATCAAGAAGAATATTATACATTTCAAGAATGGCAAGATAAGACTAACAAGTTTTAGTGAATCTTTAAAAATCAACTTTGGAAAATAAGGCATGAAGAAACTAATAGAAGAACAAATATGCAAGAGTAGTGGAATGCATTGAAATGAAGTAGTCTTATTTTATTACAGTAGAACAAAAAGTAATTAAGATTATTTCTTCATTAGTCATGGAGGCCATAATCAAGAAAGCTAAAACTATTAGCAGGATGATTGGATGGAATGATCGAATTGATGCTATTAATATCAAAATATTTTTAGATAGAAATAAACAGAATAATGACTTATATGATACTATGGTTGAGAAAAAAAAAGACAAGGCTATTTATGAAGAAGATATTGCTAAGCTAGCAAATAAGAAGAGATTTTTAAAGAACAAAGAAGCTTTTGAAGGATAAATTCATAAAAGATGCTTTCTTCTACTTATCCTAATAATGTACCATTATTAAAAGAGTGGTGGAAGAAAGACAAAGAGAAAGAGAAAGATGGCACAGAGAAGCTCAAAGGTAAAAATCTTGCCAATAAGCTTCAATCTGACATAGAATCATCTACAGATATGAAAAATATCTTGGACGAGAAGATTTTGGATGCCAAGATTTAATTCATTCTAAAAGAAGCTTTTAATATAGCAAAGAGGGATTTTTATGAATTAACCATTGATGTGATAATTGAATGAAAAGAGACAAATGATAATTGAAGTTATTATAATAGAAGCTTTAGATACTTATGTGATTAAAGATGAAGAAAAAGATTTAGAATAAGTATTTACATAATTTACATTATCAGAGTTTGAAAATAAGGTTGATATAGAAGACAAGATTTAAATTAATCATGCCGAGGATATGGGAGAATATCAAATAGAATACATATCAATAGAATCTAATAAAGTATCAAAGACATGGACTAAAAGAAGATGCATAAATTAATAAAATTTATGTTAAAATATATATATATATATATATTCAAAAAGAAATTGGAATAGTTATTATCAAAGACTAGAAAATATAAGGATTCTTGAACTAAATTAGAAGCAAGAAAGAAATTGATAAGAGTAAAGAAGGCTTTATTCTTATCACTATATATATTATCTATCTAAGAGCCACATGGCGACATTCTATAGAAATTTCAACACGTATCTAAATTACAAGATATGTGTCAAACTTGCAAGACAAGTTTCTTATATGTATGGGATGTACTTAGCTTGTTCCACAAGCTATCAACATGTGCAATATGTGGCTAACTTGTTGGCCAAATTTTTAATCTATCAATCATTTGTAAACATGTATAAAGATAAAATTACATCTATAAAGCTTTTAAAAAGCTTTTCTATAAGATATTATCAAATTAATCTATTTTTATTTACTTCTATCTATCCATATTAATTAGATAATTATTAGAATAAATCTTATGTCTATAATATTATCCTCCATTCTAGAGACAAGTTTTACAAAGAGCAATGATTATATATTGAGGAAGTCTAAAATGCATCAAATTATATTTGTTACTATTCTAATCTTTATTTTCTTTGAAGGTAGTTGATAGGTCTTCTTAGCCATTGATAGTGTTTTATACCAAGGTGGAAAGATCACCCTGATATTTGATTATTGTTAAGGCCTTCATAACTTCCTTTAAAGAAAATATTTGAAACACCATGAGGAGTAGTTTCTACCTCTAAAAGTATCACCAAATATTAAGAATCTCTTCCAAGATTGTGATATCAAATATGTTGTATCTCACCATCAATTCAAAGAAGAGTATGTCATTCTTAAGGATCTTCATCTCTAATCTGTCATCTAGAAGGTTGTGATAATGTCTTGTTTGGTAAATCAACAAATAATAGCTCTTAATCTAAATTTGTTGGTTGTTGATTTTCCATCTCTTTGGCACTAGAAAATTTTAAGGAATAGCAAAAAATGATATAAATAAAATAAAATCTCTATTGAAGTTGCTTTGTTTTATAGCTAAGACTTTTTTTGACTCTTTATCTTAGTTTTGATCGATGTTGTCAATAAAATGCATTGACTTTAGCTGATGCATTTGCTAGATTTGTGAATGGCTTCTATGTGTATTTACTAATATCATATCCGTGCCAATGTATAAGATATTTCAACCAATTTTAATGCCATGTTGAATCTAAGACCTCTTCCACCTTAAATTCTTGATTATTATTCTTTTTTATAGGAGGTGGTGGCATTTGTCTTTTTTCTTGTATATCCACTATCTTGTATGATTTAAATAGTGATACATAAAATATAAGATAGATTTTCATAGATTTTGGTAGGTGTAATTGATAAGCAACTGGATTGATCTATTTACAAATCAATAATGGTCCAAGCTTCTAATAATCCAATTTGTCATAAGGACAAATAGTCTTGATATTATGACAAAGTAACCATATCTTATTGTCCACATGGAAATGAGGTGGTTTCTTACAATAGACATCTTCATTGATATTTTTTTGTTCTTAAGCTTCATTTGATTGTGCCTTCATTTTTGCATGTAACTTTGATAATTGATTTGTCAAATCTTCCATTGCAAGAATATTAGCTTTTGAAAAATCAAAAGTATTAAATTATGGATGATAATCATAATTTGCAAAGAATGGAGTTTTTTGAGTAGAATAATGTAACAATTTATTATAAACAAACTTTGCCAATGGCAAAAGAGTTGTCTAATCATCTTGATGATAATTGATAGTATACCTCAAATATTGCTCTAAAACTTGATTTATCTATTCTATTTATTCATCAATTTAAAGGTACAAAATTAAAGATAATTTTATATCCACCTTCAATATTTTAAAAAAGATTCTTCAAAATTTAGATATAAATTGTATCCTTCTATCTAATATAATATATTTTAATAATCTATAATAGCAATAGATATTATTAAAAAAGAATTTAGTTATTTCTTTACCTATGATAGATTTTATATACAGTATGAAATGTGCCATCTTGGTGAAACAATCTACAATCATAAATATAGAATTATATAAATTTGAATTTAAAAGTTCTATTATAAAATCTATAAAAATAGAAGATCAAGATTGTTTTGATATAGATAATAGTTGGTGAAGTCCATAAGGTCTATGATGAAGAATTTTTGATCTTAAACAAACATCGTACAATTGTACAAATTCTTTAATAGCCTTTTATTTTTGAGGCTATCAAAAATCTTTTGATATTAGCTCCAAAGTCTTATTGTATCCAAAATGCCCTATTGCAAGGAAGTTGTGACAAGCTTCAAGAGTATGTAGTCATACTTCACCTTTTGAAATATATAACTATGCTTTGAAATATAATAGATTATTCTTGAATTCAAACTTGGAAGTATCATAAGACTTACATGATTTATTCTTAATATCATAAACAAGAAGGTCTAAAGATATATTTGATTGGACTTGCTTGAAAAAAATTGAATCAATAGTCAATGTTGATTTCATTATTTAAAGATGAAATTGCTTTAATTTCAAGAGGATTGTTTTTTGTTGATCAAAAGCTAAATCTCTTTCTTTTGGTACAAGATAAGAACGTCTAGAAAGGGCATCAAATAGACCTTGTTTTTTTTCTGGTCAATAAGTGATGATGAACTCAAATCTTGACAAAGACATGCTCTAATAAGCTTGACTAGAATTCAGTATATATATTGATATGAAATACTCAAGATTCTTGTGATTTATATACAAGGTGATTGGATTAAAAGAGCCTTCTAAATAATGATGCCATTCTTAAAAAAAATCTTTAATTATAAAAAATTCTTTATTATAGATTTTGTAGTTGATTTCTACTACTAAGAATTTTTTAAAATAAAAAGCTACTAGGTAAAGTTTATCATCTGCTTCCATTTGTGACAATACCACACTCAAAGTAAAGTTTGATGTATCTGTTTCTATAAAAAAACATCTTGAAAAAGTTAATATAATATAAGATTAGTGTAGAAGTAAAAACTATCTTCAAAGCTTTAAATAATACTTTTGTATCTTTATTCTACTTAAATTTGTCCTTACAAGTTAAGTGTGTAAATAGAGTTGCAATTTGAGAAAAAAATTTGATGAAGATTTAATAATAATTGACAAATTCTAAAAAGTATTATATATCCTTTATTATTTTTGGAATCTTCCAATCCATGATTGTCTAGACTTTCTTAGGATCCATCTTGAGACCATCACTTGAAATGATGTATCCTAAGAAGTCAACTTGAGTAGTATGAAATACACACTTTTTTATCTTGGTATATAATCTTGTATCTTTAAATTTTTATAATACACGACAAATATATAATTCATTTTTTTTTACGTTTTTAGAGTAGATTAAAATGTTATTTAGATAACAAACAACAAAATTATCTAAAAATTTATAAAAAATATCATTCATAAAATATTGAAAAGCGGCTAGTGTATTTATGAATCCAAAAGATATAACATCATATTCAAAATATCCATACCTTGTTCAAAATATAATCTTCCATTCATCTCTTTTTTTGATGCGGACCAAGTTGTATGCTCTTCATAAATCTATTTTTATATAGATCTTAGCTTAATTTAATTAATCAAGAAGTTTAGATATTAAAAATAAAAGATATCTATTTTTTATAATAATCTTGTTAAGTCCTTAATAATCTACGCACATCTATAATAATCCATCTTTTTTTTTTTTTTACAAATAAGATAGAAGCTCTTATTGAAAATTTTAAATAGTATATGAAATTCTTTGCTAAGTTGTCATCAATATATTTCTTAAATTCAAGTAACTCATTTTGTGATAAATAATAGATTAGTACAAATGGAGGTTGAGTTCTTTCTTTGAAATTGATTGAGCAAATAATATTGACAATGTTTTGGAAGAATATTTATATATTTTTTTCAAAAACATCTTGATAATCTTGTTATTAGCTTAGAATGCTACTTAAAGTCTTTCCACCATCTAAAATGGGTGTAGCATAAATAGCAAAAGGTGATCTTTTCTTTATTACATTCATAAAAGCTTTTATATCTACAAGTACAAATTTTATTATACTAAACTTATGGCTTTTTATTTAATTAATAAGACTCTTATTAATACTCTAAGAAAAGCAAAGTTTACTAAAAATCCAATCTATTCAAGGATTATATTTTTTTAGCCATAATAAATCTAAAATGATTAGATTAGAAGGAGGTTTAATTATATTAAAGATTATATAATTATTATGACTATTTATTATTATATTTATAGGAAAGATTTTATGAGAGATATCTCTAAAAGATAATGGATGATCATCTATAATTTTTACATATATGGATTTAGTTTTTTGTACTAAAGATATTCTATAATTTTTAATAAACTTTTCATCTAAAAAACATATTGAGGCTCCTGAATCTAACAAGACAAAGACTTTGTGATTTTTAGGTCCTAAATACACATATATCATAAAATAAGCAGAAGGTTCTAAGGAAAGAATAAGACCTTAATTAGGAGTTGTATAAGATTCTAGCTGCACAATTCCTATTGTAATTAGATAAACTTATTTTTTGACATATTGTCTTTTTTGACAACTGTACTCATCATTTTATAGTTGCATCATTTCTTTAGACAATATTGAGCAGTGTGCTTAGGTTCTCCGTAATATAAGCATAATTCTTTTTGATCACAATGAACCTTTTTTTATTTAATAATAGATTTAAAATATACCACATCAATTTATATATCTTCTATTCTCAAATGTATGTATTGAAAAGACATTAGTGTTGCTATTGTATTACAGTAAGGTTGAGGCTTCTTTCTGCAACTCTCAAATTAAAATTTAAAAAATTGATCATCACATTTCACAACAAAGTTAATTGCTTGACTTAATGTTTGGGGATCAAATAAGTTGAGAATCAATTTTATTATTTCATATTGTAATCCATAAGAAAATTGGCTAATGAGTGTAATATTATCTTATTCAATATTAATTGCTAATTGTTAAAATTGTGAAATATATAATGATATTAATTAATTACCTTGTCATAAGATATGGATCTTGTTGATTGTAATACAAATTATATCATATTTTCTATACATAGATTAAAATTTTATTAAAAATATCTCTAAATTATTCAATATTGGATCACATCATTCAAAGAAAGATGAAAATTATGATAAAGAAAGACTTGAAAGTAGTATTCTAATAAATTTGACCTGTAATCCTTGAGTTGGATAACTTTGAGGTTGAAGTTCAATTACCAGTTGTTGTCAGGGATGCAAGATAGCAGATTAGCCAAGAACCAAGGAAAAGAATTCAGAATCAAAATAACTTTAAGAATAAAGAACTGGATGGACAAGAATAAGAATTAAATGAAGAATAAGAAACTGGATTAATATCAAGAACAAGGCAATACTCTGGATTGCTCCAAGATTTGTGTTGGCAAGATTGAGGTGCTTCTTAGTCTTGCCTTTTATTTATACTATGAAGCCTTATATCTTATTAGTCCTTCTAAGAATATCTTAGAATATTCTAGAAGCCAAAGGAAGATTTTGGAAGACTCTAAGGAATCTAGGAGAAATCTTAGAAGATTGAAGAAGATTCTAGAGGGTCCTAAGACTATCTTAGAATATTTTAGAAGCTTGAAAAAGATTTTGGAAGATTCTAAAAAATCTATAGGAGGTCTTGGAAGGTTGAAGAAGATTCTAGAAGATTTTCAAAGACTAAAGAAGATTCTAGAAGGTTCTAAAAGATTCTAAAAGATTCTAAAAAGCTATAGAAGATTCTAGAAGACTAGAAAGTTCTAGTGGTGGCTTAAAATATGTTTGTGACATCACCTTTCCTTATAGCAATGAGTTTCACAAAGAATCAAAGCAATTTGATGATCAAATTACATGTGTAAAAATTTTAGAATTTGTCAGAGTAGAGAAGCAATATATTCCATCTTTTGTTCATTGGTTATCGATTCAATAGGATCCTTGAGATGGCATCAATGACCTCCAAATATAACCTCTGTAAGACCAACATCCCATCCAAGAATTTGTTCTTTATTGCAACCTTCAAAACATCCTTCGAACATAATTTTTGATCTACTTAGAATCACCCTTCTAACATTGAGGAGTATTATGAAAGCTCAAGCATTTGAATCGAGATTTTTATAATGAGGTCATATCTCCAAAGACTCCAAGCATGGCCTTACTTGATATTAGAATATTCCTTCTTCATCTTATCCATGTTCTTCAAACCTAACAGATTGTGAAAATTGCAATGATTTCCTAGCTGCTTGTATGGCAAAAGAGTCTTTTGACTCTTGTTCCTGTAATTTCTTTGAAATACAAAAATTTGATATGATAACTAATACGCTTCTAGCAAGATCTATTCTATCATAAAAAAAATACAAGTGCAAGTCTTGGCGTGGCTCTCTCATTTTTATATTGGTTTTTTTGTTGTTGATAAGAAGCGTCATTTAGAAGCTAAGAGATGTTATTGTCCATGAAATCTTCAATGACTATTGAATCTAGGTTTTTTAGGATATTATTGATAGAATTGATAAACTTTCTTAGGTATATTCTTAAGGTTATTTGAGGATTTCCATATTCTTTTGCTAACTCCACAACCCTTTCAATAGATAAAATATTCTAATCGTCCATGTCGTATATATGAATTCAATATTTCATCCACCTTGTATTCAAGCTCTTGATTGACTTCAACTGGAGTTGGTGGTAGAGTAGTTCTTTTAGCAATATTTGATTTATAATAGGTTTTTAAAAGTGAGATATAAAAGACTAGATGAATGTGTATACTACTTGGTAGTTTGAGATGAAAACTTACTAGATTTATTTGATGTAGAATTGTAAAAGATCCAAGACTTTGATAGTCTAATTTCTGTGATAGTCAATTTATTTGTATATTTTGTCGAAGTAACCAGACACGATCTCCTACTTGAAAATTTAGTTGGTTCTTACAATGAATGTCTCCATAGTCTTCATATCGATCTTGGATTATTTGTAATTAGAATTTCAGTTCTTCATGGATGGTTTTTAAATAAGTAGCTTGACTTTCTGCAGTAGGACTTTCTACATCTTTAATTTGAAATGGATCTGCTCTAAGGTGGTATTCATAGTTTGAAAAGAATGGAATTTGCTTTATTGAAGAATGTTTGGAGTTATTATATACAACCTTAGCCAATGGTAGAAAATCCGTCCAATCATCTTGTTGATAATTTATATTGTACTAAAGATATTATTCTAAGATTTGATTCATTCATTAAGTTTGATCGTCAATTTGAAGATGATAAGTGGATGAGAGGTTGATCTTGACCTTTAAAAGCCAAAATAGTCTTCTCTAAAAGTTTCATACAAATTACAGTCTTCCATCTGAAATAATATCAATTGAAAGGCCAAATATTTAATAAATATTATCAATAAAAAAACTTAGCTATTTTCTCTCCGGAAATAATCTTGTTGCATGGGATAAAGTGTGCCATCATAATAAGACGGTCTACCACCACAAAAATTGAGTCTTGTCCATTCAAAATTGGAAGGTCTGTAATGAAGTCCATAGATAACGATTGCCGTGGGTCTTTAGGAACTGGAAGGGATTGCAGAAGTCCATATGGTTGGTGTCTTGGGATCTTTGTTCGCGCACAAATTTTGCATAATTAAATGAATTCTTTCACCAAATTCTACATTTGAAGCCACCAATAGTCTCTTGATATTAATTCTAAGGTCTTATTAAAGCCAAAGTGTCTGATTGTTGGAAGGTCATATTGAGCTTGAAGAATTGGAAGTCTTGTAGATCTTGGAGGAACATATAGGAGATTCTTGAAGTATAACAATCCATCTTCTAATTTGAAATTATTATTTTCTTCCACATGTGTATTTTTTAAATACTGTTGGATGTTCTTTATAAATGGATCTATCTTCATTGCTTTCTAGATTTCTGTCTTGAGAGTTGTATCTGTATAGGTAGATATTCTCAATGTCTTTAATTACAAATTGGATGGCTTCAACATGATTGATTTTATTTGATCCAATACAATGTCTTCTATTCTTAATACAAGATATAATCGTCAAAAAAGGACCTCTAATTTTTCTTAAAGTTTTTTTGGACGATATGTAATCATAAATTCAAATCAAGATAATGACATGCTCCATTGTGCTTGTCAAAGATTTAGAATTCAAGCACTCATAAAATATTCCAAGTTTTTGTAGTCGGTATATATCATGATCTTGTGTTGAGCCCCTTCCAACAAATGGCGCCATTCTTCAAAAGCATCAATAATTATTAATAATTCTTTGTCATGGATCTCATAATTGATCTCTGCAACTGAATTTTTTTGAGAGTGGAATGCTACTGGATATAATTGACCATTATCACCACTTTTAGAGAGTATAGATTCTAGTGCAAAATCTGAGGCATCCGTTTCCAGAATGAATGATTTTGTTGGATCTGTGTGGACAAGTATAGGAACAGAAGTGAAAGATTCTTTTAACTTCTTGAATGCTTTTTCACTCTTATCATCTCAAATAAATTTTTTCTTATTTGTGAATTGCATTAATAGAGCCACAATCTTAGAATAATCTTTGATGAAGATTTTGTAGAAATTTGCAAATCCCAAGAAACATTGTATATCTCTAATTGATGACGATTGTTTCCACTCTATAACAATTTGTACTTTCTTTGGATCCATGAAAATCTCATTTTTTGAAGTGATATATCCCAAAAATTTGACTAATGGTTGGTGGAAAGAGCATTTTTTCAATTTGGCATATAATCCATTTTTTCATAGTTTTTTTAATATCTTCCGTACATGATATTCATGCTCTTATTCATTCTTCGAAAAGATCAAGATATCATCTAAGTAGATGATTACAAAGTCATCTAAGTATTCTCGTAAGATATCATTTATCATATGTTGAAAGACTGTAGGTACAGTTGTAAGTCCAAAAGACATAACATTGTACTCAAAATGTCCATACTTTGTACGGAATGCTATCTTCTATTGATCTCCTTCTTTAATCTTGACTAGGTTGTAGGCGCCTCTCAAACCAATCTTTATAAAAATCTTTGCTTGTCCTAATTGTTCCAATAATCTTGAGATTAATGGTAATGGATAGCAATTTTTTATAGTTACCTTGTTCAGACCTCAATAATCAATACACATACATAAGGAACCATCCTTCTTTTTCACAAATAATATAGGAGTTCTAGCAAGTGATTTTGAATGCTGAATAAAATTCTTGGCTAGATTTTCATCAATATATTCTTGCAAGGCTGTAAGCTCCGTTTGTAACAAATTATAAATTGGACCAAATGAAGGTTGAGCTCCATCTTGTAATTTGATTGCACAATAATAAAGATGATGTTTGAATAATATGTATGTTTTTTTTTTTTTAAATATGTCTTCTAAATCACAATATTGACTAGGAATATCTTGCTTTAGTTGCTCCATTGGGTCTTTTATTGGGATAGCATACAATGCAAATACACCTCCTTTTTTTGCTGCTTGCATAAATGCTTTAGCTTTAAAGAATAAAATAGTACCTTATTTCTTCTTTTGATGTGTGGATCTTAAAAAAATCTTCTGCATATTCCAATCAATATCAGAATTATATAGCTCAAATCAAGGGAGTCCAATGACAATAGGATTTGTTGCACATCTAATGATGTTGAAAATAATTTATGATACTTGATCTCCTAGTATCACTTCCAATGGTTGGATTCTTCAACAATATCTCTTGATGTAAGGTTTTGTCCATCAATGACTTCAATGGGTGTAGGATGGATCTTCTTTACAAGTAATAGATTATGCCTGATTGCAAAATTCTTATCCATAAAGCATGCTGAGGCTCTAGTATCTAAAAAGACTTTTAGCAGAAATTTCTTATTTTAAGGTTCTTATATATACAAGAAGTATAAAACAAGATGTTGGATCCGTAGGTAAAAAGAAATCTTTTTTAGATGCTTTAGATTTAGGGATATCTAACCGCAAGGTCTCTATTATGTCTGGACATCTTTGTTTTTTGACCTTTCCAATTCGGATATTATATCTTGTGCCTTAAATTCTCTAGACTTATTTGGACAATTTGCTGCCTTGTGATTGGATCTTCGACAATATAGGCATAAATTCTCTTACTGACACCTAGTCTTTTTCTCTGATATTAATGGCTTGAATTGAATCGTATCAATCTACATAAATTCAGGATATGTTAATGGCTTTTCCAATACTCTTGAAGTTATAACAATGGTACCTTGATAGGTATTGCTGAAAATTGATTGCCTTTTTTGTCGTAGTTCAAATAGGCAATTGTCACAAGTAATAGCTTGAGCTATGAAATCCTCTAAGCTTTCAATTTTTAGCATCGTGATCAATAAATTATTTATATCATCCTTTAGGCTATAATGTAATCAAGTCATAAAAGCCTTATCATTCTAATCAAGATCACAAGTAAGTTGTTGAAATTGTGTGGCATAAATTGCAACTAAACGTTGTCCTTGTCGTAGATTTTGGATCTTTTTCTCTACCACCCTATCTCGATCATTGTCTCCAAATACAATAATAAATCTTTCCATAAAAGCTTCTAAATTGTATAGGATCGGAAAATTCTTTTCCATCAATGGCACAAATCATGATTGAGCACTTCCTGATAAAAAGGTGCCCACAAAAGCAACTTGAGTGAACTCATCTAGATAACGAGAAGGATATAGTCGTAAGTAAAGTTACACTTATTGTACAAACCCTCAAAAGTTGGATCTTGTTCTATCAAACTTATTAGATATATTAGCTTTTGGCTCTTTTATGACAATCCTTGGAACTTCTAGAGAAGTTGTGTGCATAGCTTGTCTATCGCTTGCTTTTCTTAATTGAATAATCTCTTGTTACAAGTTATGAATCTTTCACTTAGTTTCTTCAAATACTTGTTCTATTTATGATTTTTTTTTTGAATTGCGGAAGAATGTCATTTCTTCTTGTATTGTATCTAATAGGGCTCAAAGATTTGCAAGAGTTGCCACTTTATTCTCTGTTTGTGAGGATGCACCTTCATTAACTTGATCTATTTCCATCTTAAAAAAAAATTTGATAAGCCGTTAATATTTTCTATACTAAAAAAAATACTTTTAGATAGTTAATTTAGAGGAGGGTAATTTGCAACTTCTAAAATATAGTGATATATTTTAAGAAAGGAATAATCTACTCTTTTTGAAAAAAAATCAACTGTAAAAAGTAAGCATATCAGTGTAGAGGGAATAGTCGGCACTCCTTTAGAACGCAATTGTACCTTGAAGAGGGATAATCCACTCTCTATCAAGAGATCTAAGCTCTGATATGATTATGTAAGTCAATCTTGCCAAACTATCAGGGATGTAAGATAGCAGATTAGCCAAGAATCAAGGAGAAGAATTCAAAACCAAAATAACTTTAAGAACAAAGAACTGGATGGATAAGAACAAGAACTAGATCAAGAATAAAAAATTGGATTAATATCAAGAACAAGGCAACACTCTTGATTGCTTCAAGACTTGTGTTGGCAAGATTGAGGTGTTCTTTAATCTTATCTCTTATTTATACTATGAGGCCTTATATCCTATTGGTCCTTCTAAAAATATCTTAGAATATTTTAGAAGCCTAAGGAAAATTCTGAAAGACTCTAAAGAATCTACTGGAGGTCTTGGAAGAATAGAAAAGATTTTAGAAGGTCTTAAGAGTATCTTAGAATATTTTAGAAGCTTGAGGAAGATTTTGGAAGATTTTAAAAAGTCTATAGGAGGTCTTGGAAGGTTGAAGAAGATTCTAAAGGATTTTCAAAGATTAAAGAAGATTCTAGAAGGTTCTAGAAGATTCTAGAAGATTCTAAAAAACTATGGAAGATTCTAGAAGACTACAAAAAGTTCTAGTGGTGGCTTAAAGTATGTTTGTGAAAGTTGTGCTTGATTGATAAATCTTTAAAATTTAAATTTTGTACCATCAAACTTCTCAAACAAATTAATTTTTGGTTCTTTGATGCTTAAATAATATTCCATCATAGGTGAAATAATATAGCTTGGTGTAGACATTGAAGCAGCTCCAATTATCTTTATATCTTCATTTTTTACTTATCTTGTTATTCTTTGTGATGGTATATTGAACTGATGCATTGTAAGCATTAATTCTCTCATTTGTTCTTATATTTATGTCATTGTGCTCTTCATTTCAACAAGCTTTACCATGATAATATAATAGAAATGAAAATATCTATTTTTAATATAAAATAAAATACTTTTAAAAAAATCTAAAAATAATATCAATTTAGAAGTGGATAATCTATAACTTTTAATATGCTTATGTTTTATTAAGAGAAAGGAATAATCTACTCTCAATATTAAAAAAGATAAAATTTTGATATCGTATGTATATTCTTATCAATCTGTCAAAGATATGGACCAAAAGAAGATGTATAAATCAATGAAATCTATAACAAAGGAAAGTGATAAAATAAAAATATATATATATATATATTCAAGAAGAAATTAAAATGGTTGTTGCCAAAGACTAGAAAATACAAGAACTCTTGAATTAAATTAAAAACAAGAAAAGAATTGATAAGAATGAAAAAGGCTTTACTCTTATCTCCATATATACTATCTATCTAAGAGCCACATGGCGATGTTCTATAGGACTTCCAACATGTGTTTAATTTGCAAGACAAGTTTTCTATATGTATATCACATATTTAAATTATTCCACAACCTATTAATATATGCAACACGTGGCTAATTTGTTGGCCAAATTTTTAACCTATCAATCACCTATATAAAGGTGAAATTGTATCTATGAAGCTTTTAGGAAGCTTATCTATAAAATATTATTAAATTAATCTATTTTTATCTACTTCTATCTATTCATATTAAATAGATAATTATTGGAATAAATCTTATATCCTTGATATAAAGACAAGAAGATTATACAAGAAGCATGTGTTATTAGTTTTTCAAAGAGAGATGATGATAAAATAGAAAATAATAGCTATTCAGTCCCTTATTAGACTAGGGCTATTACAAAGATACAAGTAAAATTGAAAGATTTTAAGGATTCAATCTTGGCTTTAATTGATCATGGATCAAAAATCAACATCATGTTTAAGCAGATATATAAGAAGAACAAGTGGTTAATTGATATCAACCATGGTTGGGTGATTAAAATTACAAATAATGAGTAAGGGAATCTATATGGGGCTTGTGCAACTGTAAAGACCAAGATTAGAGATGTAAAAGTCAAACAAATCTTCTTTGTGAAAATTTTTGCTACATATCTAGTAATACTTAGTCAATCTTATATTATAGCTGCTAAAATAGAAACTAGAATCTTGGATGATGGTTCACATTATATCAGGATTCACAGTTGTGATAGAAAGAAAGCTATGCAATTTTTTATTGTAAAGCCTATTCATAAAAGATATAGAAAACAGTTGAAAGAGATACTTTAGAGCCAAGAAACATATTCTTGGATTTTTAGAGAGCACCTTTGGAGGATGGGGGTACATAGGTACAAACAGATTATCTATAAATTTTAATATAGATAATTTTAACTTTAATTTTTAAAATTTGGTTGATAATAGATTTGTGAGTTTTTAAAGTATTAAAAATTTGGATCTTATAAATAGGAGGATAAAGAAATAATTTTTTTAAATAAAAAGTGGATTTAATTTTAAATAATAAAGTCATAATTGGAGTATTAAAAGAAGTAGATTTGAAAGATGGATTGATATAAATTTTAAAGAACTTAGTTACAAAAATAAATGGAGATGTTATAGTAGAGATATACTCAAAGAAGGCTTATGATGAATTGGAAAAAATAATAACATGTGTTAGATTTATTATAAACTATGAGTTAAAATTTGAGGCTATCATATAAATTAAATATAAAATTGTGGCCAAAAAGATAAAACCATTGGCTATTTAATTACCACCTAATACTATAGAACATATTAAGCAAATAATCAAAGAGCCCAATTTGAGGAAAAAATATAAAATTGGATATTGATTTATTTAAAAATCATTGACTAAGCTAAAGGTTGAAGGGAGTGATTTCTTGATAGCACCAAAGAAGATGATGTTTTAAAAAATGCTTACTAGATTTAGAAGAGGGATGGATAATTTAGAACAAAAGATAAGATATTTCTACCTCAATGTTTGGACCAAGAATAAGAAGCTAATGAACATATAAGTGAATTAGAATAATTTAAAAGTAATGAAGTAAAATTATAAGTGGTATATATTAGGAGATATGTAAATTTGGCAAAGATGGATATTATACTATAATTATTTATAATATGTGAAAATCAATCAAAATATATAATTTGGAGTTTTTTTTATCTTGGAATTTGATTGAATAATTAATGATAGCCAAAAGCCTAGTGCTTTCTTGAGACAAATTCTTTCTATCCTGACAATGGCAAATAGGGGGTTCTTTTATTGATTAGAGAGCAATTGAAAAACAACTTTTATAGGATTTCTTTGAACATTAGTTTGAAGATTTTTAAATTTGTAATAACTTTGTAAGAACTATACAAAGTCAAGGTTCTATCAAAGAGTGTGAAAATTTTGAATAAAGATGAATAGTTATTTTAATAATTATTAAAATTTTAAATCTATTATAGGATTTGATTACGATTTTATTAGAATTTATTTATAATATCTTTAAGATTTTATTAAGATTGGTTAATATTTGATTAAAATTTATTTAAAATATTTTAAAGATTATATTAAGATTAATTAGGATTTGATTAAAATTTACTTATATATCTTTAAAATTTTATTAATAATATTAAGATTTCATTAAGATTATTTTAGGATTTGATTAAGATTTAATTAGGATTTATTTAGAATTTGGTTGAAACTTAATTAGATTTTATTTAGAATTTTTTTAAGACTGAATAAGATTTGATTAGGATTTATTTTGTGATTTCTTTACAATTTTTTTAGGATTATTAAAGATTCAATTAGAGTTTATTTAAGATTTTATTAAGATTTTTAGATTCTTGATTAGTTACAAAGTATAAGTTTATTTTCTTTAGCCAAGTGCTCAATACATTCTCAAATAAGATAATACATAATATAACAACATGCTAATATAATATACTTAAGATTCTTGTGATTAATATTAATTGTAATAGAATGAGAATTATCTTTTAGGTAGTAATGCTATTCTTTGAATGAATTTATATTAGCAAGAAGTTCTTTGCCATAGATCTCATAACTAATCTCTATTATTGAGAATTTTCTTGAATAAAAAATCATAGAATGGTATCTACTATTTGCATCCATTTATAATAGAATTGCATCTAATGCAAAATTTGATGTATTTATTTCTATAAAAAATAGATTTAAAAAATCAAAACAACATAAAATATGAGCTAAAATAAAAACTATTTTTAAACCTTAGAATGCTACTTCTATATCTTTATTCCTTCCAATTTTTCTTTAGACACTAATTGTATAAGCAAAGCAATAATTTAAGAGAAGTTTTTCATAAATATCCAATAATAATTTATAAATTTCAAAAAATATTGGACAATATATATAGTTCTTAGAGTTGTCTAATCTATAATAGTTTGTACCTTCTTAAAATATATTTGCAAATTGTCATTTGAAATACAGTACCTCAAAAATTCAACTTGAGTTATATAAAATACATATTTTTTTATTTTAGCATATAATCTTATATTTCTAAATTTTTATAATATGAGGCAAATATATCTTTTTAATATTCTTAGAATAGATAAGAATGTCATTCAAATAATACATGATAAAATTATTTAGATATTTAGATTTTTATTTTTTTTATTTTTTAGTTTCTTGTATTATAATTTTTTTGTTCTTCTTCTGAGTTTTTACTCCTTTTTTTGCCCTTCTATCACTTTTAATTGATTGCTAGTGCATTCCATATTTTTCTTATCTCAATCAAAAAGCTTTTGTTTAATTATTATAATCAATGTGTTGCTAAAAACTTTTGAACTCCATATACTAGTAAGAAAAAAAAGAATAAGTTATAATAATAGGAGGGAATCAATTTGAAGTGAAAAGTTTGATAATAAGAATTTCATTAAAAAGCACATTGGTCCAATAGTTTTATTTATGGCCAATACTAGAAAAAATACTAATAGATTATAGTTCTTCTTATGCACTATTGCTATCTTATGGCTCAATAGAAAGGATGTTGTATTCCATCAAGTGGTTTTAAGAATGGATATACTGAATGAAATTAAAAAGGACATTTTTTTCTTGATTGAATCAAAGTAGCAATTTTGAGAAGAAGTCAAAGATATCAAAGGAGATTTTTTTTCTGATTGAACTAAGACAATGAAATTGAAGGCAAAGTTAGAAGAAAAGTTAAAAGAAATTAGAGAAATTTTCTTTCTAGTTAAAACAAAGGCAACAAGGTCAAAGATAATAAAATCAAAAGAATGATCAATGGAAACCAAAAAAAATTTATTTTTGGTCGAATTGAGACAACAAAATCATAGATGAGACTAAAAGCAAAAAAATCAAATGAAAGGTCAAAAGAAATCAAAGGGATTTTTTTTAGTAGCACAAAGACAACAAAGTTGAAGGTAATGTTAAATGCTATAAAGTCAAAAGAAAGGTCCAAGAAAACCAAAATAATTTTCTTTCTGATAAAACCAAGGTAGCAAGGTTAAAAACAATGTTGAAGGAAAAATTAAAGCAAAAAAAGAAAAATGAGGAGGGTGATGAAGCAAGAGATGGGATTGGATAAAAAAATAATATATAGTTGGAGAAGGAAAAAATAAGTAGAAATGTTGAGAGATAGGCATTAGTGAAGGATATTGAAAAGAAAGTTGTAAAATGTGGCAATAATGAAGAGTTTTTTGTTGTCAAGAATAGAAAATATAATATTTTATAATAGAGAGTAGAAAAATATATATATATGTGTATATGTATATGTATATGTTTGGTGTATTGTTTTTCTATAATGTGAAAATAGTCATAAAAGAAATAGGAAAAGAAGTGGAATTTGAAATGACAAGAATAAAAAAAAAAATGTGACTTGTTGAAGTTTGATGTGAAAAGATAAATAAATATAAGAGAATTAGAACCAAAATTAAGAAAAAGAGTCTTTTAAAACTATAAATGTTAGAGATCACTAGCTTTAGTTTGAAACAATTTTTAATATTTGTTTTATAAAATATATATATTTTGGTTTATTAGAAGAAATAAAATCTTTTTGTGAATCCACAATGTTTATGAGTATGCAAAGATCCGTAGAAATCTTACTATATGTATGGAGAATAAGAAAATATGATGAGGTGTTGATTGTTTCTTTACTCTTAATAAATTATTGTTAGTTAAAATATAATAGATTATAACAATACAAACAAAGAAGAAGGTTAATTGAATGGATCTTGGAACTTATAACAAATGAGTAAAATATGAAATAAGTTTTTCAAAGTTAAAAAATTACAAAAAAATAAAAATAAAAATAAAAATAATGATGTGATTGGAAACTAGTCTAAATGGAAAATTAATAAAGAGGCTCCAAACTAGACATCAAATTAATAAAAGCCATTAAAAAGCTGCAAATAAGGTGAAAAAAAAGTTAATTGATCAAATACCAAGGATGAAATTTTTTCGACATAAGTGAAAGATAAGAAATTGTGTTGTATTTTTAAAGATCAAATATAATATTAGAGACAACAATATTTAAGTACAAGAAAAAGATTACATAGGTGATTTATTATAATAAATTCATAAAATTGATTTTTAATTTTTTAAAAAAGAAATATACTTAATATAGGATTGAAAATATAAAAAGATAATTATTAGCTTGATCTGTATAGGTGAATTCATTAAGTCATATTGTAATTATATATGATTATTATTGAAGGAAGATCTAATTTATTGTTGCTAAGCTTTGAGCCTTCTTGATTATTTTGATAAATTAGAAAATTTAAGAATGAATTCCAAAAAATAAGGTAGTTTGATAATGTGCCTTCAAAAGAACAATTAAGAAAAGACAACTATTAGGCTACTGTGAGTACTTATGCTATTGAATTTATAAATCAAAGATCACAAGGAATTAGAAGATATCAAGAATGAATATCTTACCAATTATTGAGGATTAAATTGAAATTGGATAAAATTTAATTAATCAATTTATAAAGCCATCAAAGATTTGAAAGCAAATATTAAGGATTGATTTTTATTAAGAAATCCAAAAGTAGATTTTTTATCATATTATATAGAGTTATTATTAATGGAAATGGGTTGTGTAATTAAAATTATAATACCTTTGATAGATAGAAGTTATTAGAAGTAATAAAGATAAAAAAAACTTTAATGGATTTGTAATAAAAAAAATAAATGTATCAAATCTTAAAGATTTAACATTGACCTCAAGTGTAATTATATGATGATTCAAGAATGGTAAATTATTTTAACAAAGTTGAAGGAAGAAAATCAAGCTTTGTGTGGATTACAATTAATTAGTAAACTTGTAATAGCCATGATTTAGCAAAATGCAATCCTTTGATCAAATCTCTTAAGAATTTTATATTTTCAATGGATTCTTATTTGAAATCAATTTATTTCAAGTGATTTTTTTTTGTACCTAATTTGATTATAAAAAAGGATTTCATGTCTATCGAAGGCAAATTCATGCTATAATATCAATGTCTAAAAGTGCTTGAGCTCAAAATTTTTGATTTAAAGTTATAATAAATATAGGTTTAAAACAAGATATAGGATTTGGTGGTAATATGAGACCTATATTTAATGATTGTGGTTTAGAGTTGTCCAACTATAAGATCCCTACTACAACTAGAAGTCTTTATTTTTTTATTTTTCATATTTGAATTTATGTTCTTTTCTTAAATTTTGTTGATTTGATGTAATAGTCTTTGTATCTTATGACCTACTTTTCTACAATATAAATATAAGTTTCTATGATAGTGTCTATTTTTTTCTTTTAGTAATAACTATTTGAATTGAATTGTATCAATCTATGTAGGTTCTAGTTTTGATGAATAGATTTTTGAAAATTTGAGAGTTGCTCTTATCACTTCATTTGTTCTTCTCCAACCAAATCTTTGTTCTTAGTACCTTTCAAAGAGTAGATTACTGCATACAATGGCTTGAGTAATAAATTATTTTAATAAACTTTCTTTTGGCATTATTAATAATAGATCTTTGATATCATTCTTTAAATCATATTAAAATTAATTAATAAAGGCTTTAATATTTCTATCTACATTGTAAGCAAGTTATTGGAATTTGACAATATAAATGGTAGCTGAATCTGATCATTGTTGCAAAGATTAGAATTTTGTTTCTACTACATTGTTTCAATTTTTTTTTTTTATAAATGTAGTTGTAAACACTTCTAAGAATGAATTTAAATTATATAGAAGTCGTGAATGCTTTTCCATCAAAGATGCAAACCAAGAAAGAATACTCTTAGATAGGAGTGTGCCTATAAATCTAACTTGAATAATTCTGTCAATATATTAAGAAAGATGTAATTTTAAAAAAAGCTTGAGTTGTTATAGAAATTCTAAAATTTTTGATCTTATTCCATTAAACTTCTCAAGTATACTAATCTTTGGCTCTTTTATATTTATAATAGCAAGGCTTTTTAAATTTATTTATGAGATATATCTACTTACTTTTTTTAACTACACAACTTCTTGGAATAAACATTAGACCTCATTATTAATTTTTTCTATAGATATAGAAATAGTACTTCTATAATTGACATTACTATTGCATAAATTTTTTGCTCAAAGAATATTGAAAAGCTTGTGAAGATCTATAATAGTTGCAAATCTATTCTCATTTCCACCAAGTATAGCAACTATAATTTGTTTTCCTTCTATCTTTGTAATAGATGGTACTAACATATCTACAAGTCAAATTAGAAGAAGAAAATCCACAAACTTTATTATTAAATAAAAATTTCCACAAAGAAAAAAAAATATTTTTTTTTAAGGAAATAATTAATGTTAAAAATAAAAAAATATTAGTATAAAGGTGAATAGTCTATAACCTTTAAAAATAAAATAATATATTTTAAAAAATAAGATAATTCACTCTCTTTTTAAACAAAATAAATATAACAAGCTAGTATTCTTATCAGATTATTTGTCACAAATATAAGATTTATTCTAATAATTATTTAGTTAATATGAATAGATAGAAGTAGATAAAAATAGATTAATTATACTTAGCTTGTTCTACAAGCTATCAACATGTACAACATATGGCTGATTTGTTGGCCAAGTTTTTAACCTATCAATCATCTATAGACATGAATAAAAATAAAATCGCATCTATAAAGCTTCTACAAAGCTTTTCTATGTGGCATACATGTAGGAAACTTATCTTGCAAATTTGACATATATCTTACAAATTCGACACGTGTTGGAGGTCCTATAGAATGTTGCCACATAATTATTAGATAGATAGTATAAACAAAAATAAGAATGAAGTCTTCTTCACTCTTGTTAACTCTTTTTTTGCTTCTAGTCTAGTTCAAAAGTCTTTATATTTTCTAGTCTTTTACAATAGTCATTTCAATTTCTTCTTGAATATATATATATATATATATATATATATATATATTTCTTTTTTCTTTTTTCTTTTTTCTTTTTTCTTTTTGTTGCTTTTGTTTAATACAAGTTTCATTGATTTATGCATCTTCTTTCAATTTGCATCCTTAACAAATTGGCAAGAGTGCATATATAATATCATAGCTTTATTTTTTCTTGATTAAGAGTAGAATAGTTCTTTCTCTTAATAAGACATAAGTATATTAGAAGTTGTGGATTATTCACTTCTAAATTATTATTGTTCCTAAAAAAAAAATCTTCTTTCTTGAGTGTTTTATTCTATACTTTTTGAATAAGAATAGACTCCTTCTTTTCATTGTATTATCAAGGTAGAGCTTGTTGAAATAAAAAAAAATTAATGGCACAAATGCAAGAGCAAATGAAAGAATCAATGCTTGCAATGTATCAACTGAATATACCACCACAAAGAACAATAAGATTTGCAGAAAAAGAAGATATAGAGATGATTGGAGCTACTTCAATATCTATACCAAGCCATATTATTTCATTTACAATGGAACATTATTCAAGCATCAAAGAACCAAAAATTAGTTTGTTTGAGATTTTTGATGGCACAAAATCTAAGTTTTGAAGATTCATCAATTAAGTACAACTAGTGATTGAACTTCAACCTCAAAGTTATCTAATTCAAGAATCACAAGTCAAGTTTATCAAAACATTATTTTTAGATTTTGCTTTATCATGGTTTTTATCTTTTTTTGAATGATGTGATCTAATATTAGATAATTTTAAGATATTTTTAATAGAATTTTGATCTATGTATGGAAAACATGATGTAATTTATATTATGAATACATCACTTTTCATACTCCAAGAGAAGTCAGATATTCCTTCTATGTCTGTGCATAGGATCTATCCCTATATTCATATTAACATTAATTCACAAATGTAGATGTCTAAGAAAAACTAAAAAGGCTCCATGAATCTATTCTACTGTTGAGTCATCTTATAATCTAAAGCTAAAATTATTCATGCCTAAATTATATGCCAATAATTATATATCTTTTTATATATTTTTTTTGTCTCTTTTAAAATAAAAGATTAGCTATTTATAGCTATATAATGATAAATTTCTTTTCTTACTATTTGATCTTAGTAAAACTATCTTTTTTTTAATTACCTAAAGTGGCTTAACTACCTTGTCTAATTAAGCACATATTAAACACAAGGGTGGCTAACCACATCTTTCTTCATACTAGTTATTTTTAAGTCCTTCCTTTCTAATCCATTTAGACTAGATCTTTTCTTGATCATTCTTTTTATTATATAATAATGATCTTTTATATATTAAAGATAAATAAAAATATTAAGAATTAATGTGTAATCCAATGTTAACATTACTCCCTCTTCCAAAATTAATTGGTTCCACCTCATTATCCTTTTAGTAATAAGAATATTTTGATTTATAATAGAGGTTTTTTTTTTTTTTTTTTTTTTTTTTTTTTTTTCTGTCTCTCATTATAACAGGTTTTGATTATAAATCTTGTAGTGCATCTTAATGGAGTTTAGTCAAATGTGCACATCCACCATGATCAGAAACCATGCAATCATTCGTCACTGGCTTAAGAATATTATTAGTTGCGGCATTGTCCATGATGTCATGAAAAATGAGGTAGGACTGAATTAGTTGGTTAATCCTACTTCCTACAAGTGATGGCGATGAATTTAATGAGTCCTTGCTGGTAGCACTGGATCATGAGAGTCATGGCAAATGCTCCCTTTATTGTAGTGCAACCGGACTTGGCTAATCCTATTAGTCTTCCATGGTCAAGTGGGATTTCATCACCACTGGCCAGAAGGACGTCACGTACTTAGACCCGTCTTCTATCTTGATATCCTGGAAGCCTAAGTCTTTAGCTAAGGAGACATAGTCCGACGGTGACATCCACAATCTCGTCGTCATAGTAGCCATGGTGCATATGCTCTCCTCAAACGCCCTCCCATACATCAAAGGATTCATCGTAGAAGTTGGCGATGCCATCGTAAAGCTTCGACTCCGTCCACTGCGCAGCTTGTCTTAATAAATCCCAAGCCGCAGACTCGCCTTAACGCCGTGTCGTGCTACCCTGTCATCCGCCCTTATCGGGCCGCAATCCTATGAACTCATGAGGCTCGTCGACCGGTCTGGTTCTCGTAGCTGCTGCTCCCAGTGCGGCAGCCATCGCTGTAACAGTTGGCAAAACTTCGCGACAACTTCATTGTGGCTTCAGGGAAGTGGAATCGATTCTGAACCACGAAATAATAGAGAAGAAGGTAGAAAAAAATCAAAAGGTATTAATATTGCCTTTATAGAAGTAACTTCTAATTGCTTTGTATGGCCATAAATAAGGCAAAACAAAGTAGATTAGAAAAATAAACAATATAAGCATCTTTAGAAAGAAGTTGAGAATAGGTTTTAGAAAAATTTATTTCAAATTTCTTAGAATTGATATCCAAAGAGGAATGGTTATGAGCCAGGGTTGGAATACTCCGAGGCACAAAACTACATGCCTACAGCAGATTGAGGGCTTTTTGAGAAATCAGAGAGTGGGATTAGAAGGTAGACTTGAGAGGTTTTGCATAGGATTTGATTTAGAGTGATTTGGATCAAAATTGACTTTGTAAGAGCTTTGCAAAGTCAGGTTGTTTTGGATGACTTTGGATTTTGTGAAATAAAATAAAGCTTATGCTTTAGACAATTAGAGAAGTTTCATAGCAGATCTATGACTAAATTTTTATAGGTTGGTTGATATTGTTATCAATTTGTGCTACAATTTTAAACTTAATCTAATCGTTTAATTATAAGTAATTGAGGTCTAAGTGAGTTAAGACCTTGGAAATTGGATTTTGAAGGTTAGTTAGAATTTTGCAGATTTTGAGCAATCTGCTAATTAGATTTGAGTAAAATTTATATTTGTGGATGAAAGATTTAATTTCCTACGTACATGTGAAATTTGAAAGCAATTGAATGGTGAGAACAGGAGGTTTAGCCAACATTTACAGTTTGATTAGGATTTATTAAGATTTGACCAAGGTTGACTAGGACTTAGTTAGGGTTTGTTTTAAGATTTGTTAAGATTTGATTAGGATTGACTAGGATTTATTAGAATTTAATTAGGATTTGATTAGGATTTGATTAGGATTTGTTAGGATTTGACCTAGATTGATTAGGATTTAATTAGCATTTGATTGAGATTTGTTAGAATTTGATCAAGGTTTATTTTAGGATTTGTTAAGGTTTGACCAGGATTGAGTAGGATTTAATTAGAGTTTGATTAAGATTTATTAGAATTTGACCAGGATTGATTAGAATTTAATTAGGATTTATTTTAGAATTTGTTAAGGTTTGATCAGAGTTGACTAGAATTTAGTTAGGATTTATTTTAGGATTTGTTAAATTTGATTTAAGGTTTAACCAAGGTTTGATTTAAGATTTGATTTAGGGTTTTAAGATTTCTATTTTTAATATTTTTTAAAATTATTTTTTAATATATTATTTTTTTTATGATTAATGTATAATTCATTTATTCTTCTTTTTGTAATTTCTTTAAGATTGGATCAAAACATGATTAATATTGTTAAAGTTTAATGGAATTTATTTAGGATTCTATTAGAGTTGTTAGGATCTTATTGTTACATATTTCCTTTTTATCTTCCACAACCAAGTATTCGAAGCATTTTCAAGCAAGTCCTCACATATTATAACACCGTTGTTCTATTCTAGATCATCATCTTGCTTGTTTCCTGTATTTCCTATCCGTAGTAGCAATATAATACACGTAATACAAGTGTGGCCGACCTTGGTTATATTTCCAAGATAGTGATACACCCTAGACAACTTACTACAAAGGTAATGTGGTTGTAGCTATGACATCAAACTGAGGTATCTAGTTGAGAATTATATATATATATATATATATATATATATATATAATTTATTTATCATATATATATATATATATATATATATATATATTTTTAGCAATAGATTATTGTCGTGGAACATTTTATTTTGAAACTGGCTAATTTGAATGTTGATATGTATTGAAAATTTGATGATATATGAAGTTCTTGTTTTTGGTTATTTCAATTTTTGTTTTTTTTTTTAAAACATCAAATTAGTTTTTAAATCTTTATTTGATATTTGTAAATCACAAATAAAATTTTTATTCTTTTGATTTGTAATATGGTTTAAGCTTATTAATATTTACTCTTATAGTTATGTCTTTTGATAGTAGTAAGTCTATTGTTCTATTTGAGTATATTGAGTTCACCACATAAAGTTCCATCCATTTTTATTGAAATTTTTCTCTTTTTCTTTTCGATGTTGTTTTCAACCACAAAACTAATTGGCCTTTTGTATACTTGTTAATTTTAATAGGTATGTCTTGATAGTCTTGCTGTATTATATCTCTTCAAACTTGGTATTTTTTCAAATTAGATTTAATATTAGATACTTTTGTCTTAAAACAATTCTTAAAAGATTTGATTTGATGTCCATGGTCATGTCAAAACTTTCTTTGTAGTTGAGCTCGAACAATATTTTCTTCAGCTTCTGCTCTTCTTAAATGGATTTGCTAAATTTGATATAAGCGGTTTTCTATAACAGCTTGCATATGCTTTACTATAGCGGACCTCTTTGTCTTTGCCAAATATTTTATGGATAATAAGGCTTCAATTTCAAAAACTAAAAAGAAAGGTGTATATTTTGTAGTTACTTTATATGCTGTATAATATGCCTATAATATAAGATAAAGTTTAGTACCCCAATCGATTTGATTTGTATTGATTGTTTTAGTTAATATTGCCTTGAGAACTTTGTTGGTAGATTTTGCTTGTCCATTTCCTTGAGGATAATAAGTGGTAGATTTTTGATGGATTATCATAAATTCTATGGTTACTAATTGAATTATCTCATTCATAAAATGTGTTCTTTGGTCACTAGTTAATTCTATTGGACATCTGTAGCAAGTTTAATTTTTTCATATAGAAATCGGACTGTGGATTTGGCAATATTGTCCTTTAATACTCGAGCTTCTATCCATTTAATTGTATAATCTGTTGCTGTGATGATATATCTATTTTTTATAAAATTGACTATTAGATCAATAGGTCCTATAAAATCTATTCTCCATCGTTGAAATACTTTCAAAGGTAAAATTAGATGTAAAGAATTTTTTGTTTATCCGGTTTAGTTGTTGTTCGTTGACATATATCACATTATTTATAATAATTATAAACATCTTTTTTTAGTGTTGGCTACCTGAATAAAGTTGTAAGAACCTTATATAAAGTTATTGTAGCAAAAAAGTATCCTCCTGCAAGTCCTTCATGAGCTTCAGTTATAGTTGCTTTAGTAATGGGACCTGCTAAATATACTCGTTTAATTCTATCTGAATAAGTTTTAATTAATCTTTTTATTTTGTCAAGATAGTAAAATCGGCTTCTAATTGCCACTTGTCTTCTACTATTAATTGAAGTAGTAATAGTAAGTCTATCATTTTTTTTTAAATTAATTAATGGTGCTTGCCAATTGAAAAATGGTTTTGATTCTTGAACAAATATGGGATCAACTTGTACCATAAACAAATTTGTGTCTAAAAGATGATCTTCTATTCTAGTTGGTGCTTCTCTTGTAATTATTTTTTATAAGTAATTTGCCATAACATGTTGTTGTCCTGATTTGTGTACAATTTCAAAGTTATATTCTTAAAGTAGTAACATTCATCTTGCTATTCTTCCTGAGATTATTGGATTTTTGATGAGGTATAATAGTGCTTGATGATCTATATAGAAAATGAAGTGATTTGCAACCAAGTAACATCTAAACTTTTGTACCAAGTATACCATTGCTAATGCTTCTCTTTCTAAGGTACTGTAATTTTTCTCTGCTTGGTTAAATAATCGACTAGCATAATAAATAGGTGAGTCTAAATTGCCAGTAATATTTTGAGCTAACACACTTCCTATTGCGTTATTGGAAGCATCATAATGTACATGGAAAAGCTTGTCCCATTGTGGTATAATCAATATTAATATAGTCGTTAATTTGTCTTTTAGTAAGTCAAATGCTTGCTGACATTCATTTGTCCAATTATACTTGACATTGGATTTGGTCAGGTTTGATAATGGTTGAGAAATATTTACAAAATTTTGTACAAATCTTCTATGATAACTAGTAGAATCTATAAATTCACACATTTCTTTGAGATTCTATAGAAGAGATAAAGCAATTATAGTTTGAATCTTTGTTGGATCTACTAATAATCCTTCTTTACAAACAATATGACTTAAGAGAGTACCTGAAATTACTGCAAAAGTATATTTTTCCAGCTTGAGATTGATTCTATATTCTCTACACTTTTAGAGACATTTTTTCAAATGTTCCAAGTATTGAATATTTGTTCCATATATAGTGAAGTCATCAAGAAAAATTTGCATAAAGTTGTTTAGGTATTTTATAAATATGTATATAACTACGCTCTGGAAGATTGCAGGTGCATTTTTTAATCCAGATAGCATCACTCAATATGCAAATGGTTTCCATTCAGTGATAAAATAGATTTTGAATTAATCTTGTATGGCCATTGGAATTTGGTTGTGTCCACTAAACCCATCTAATATTGAATATAGTTGATGACCAGCTACTGTTTCAAGGATAACATCTGTGAATAGTAATGGAAAAGGGTCAATTTTTGTTATTCCATTTAACTTTTTGTAATCAATGCATACTCATAATTTGCCATTCTTTTTAGGTACAATTATTATTGTTGACAATCACTCGGTTTGATCTATAGAAAAGATGAATCCTATCTTAAGTAATTTGTCAATCTCTTCCTTGACTTTGGCAACATATGCTGGATTCATTTGATATCTTGCTTGTTTAATTGGTCATGCATTTGGTTCTAATTCGATTTGATGTTCACAAATATGTGCTGGTACACCTTTTAAGTCTTGATAACTCTATGCAAAAGTATCTTTGTATTCCTATAGTAATTTTATTAGATTTTTCTAGAATTCCTCATTGGTTTGTTTTTCAATTTTAACTTTCTTTGGTTGATCGTCACAACCTAAATTTACCTCATCAATTTGTTCCTCATCAGTGATAGTGCATCTAATAATGGCTTTGCCTTTAACTGCTTCTATAGCTAGAGTTGTATCCAACTTTATTGTACCCTCTCTGGCTTTGTAAAAATACTCTGGATACTTAATCATCTGTCCTTTCGACTTGTCTGGTGGTTCTTACTTCTTTTATTTTATCCCTGGTGTTGGAGTAGAGAGAATTTGTCTTAAGAAAGCGCTGGGCTTCTAGTTGTCACTAATTTCTCAATCAAGCTTCAAAAAAATAAAGAAAATTCAAAGTTTATATATATATTTTTTTCTTTTTTGAGAAATTACATCAAATACATAAGCCTCAAGTAACTAACAACATCCAAAGTATGATAAATTCCTCTAAAACCTTATATATCTTTATGTGGAAATTTTCTCAAACTTCAACATCTCATATCTCCTGATCCGACCGTCCAAACATGGTAAAATTTTACATGAAGTACTGATGTATTCTTATCAACCTCTACAACAATTTTCAACTGCAAATTCATTGTGGATCTTGAGATATCTTGAAAACCCTAACAATCGCTTCAAACCCTTGTCTTTATACACCCGCATACAAATTTCTTCATATCTCACAAACTATAAGCTCAAATTCCATGAAGTTTGTATGTATAGCTTTTTAACACAAAATGTCACATTCTCCAAGAAGTTTGAGCCAAAATTTCGTTTGAAAACTCAAGTTATGGCTCAAAGCATAACTATTAACAACACGGTGTGCTTACTGCCTTGGAATTGGATGTGCTGTCTTCAACTCTTCATATCTCCTTTGTCTAAACTCAAAACTTAAAAATTCCTTCATAATAGACGTAGATCTTGAAATCATCTTTTCAACCGCACCATCCGATCTCCAAAAACCTCCCTACAACTCCGCCAAATCTGAAAAGAGTGACAATATGTATGAAATCCACTCTTTAACTTTGAACAAGTATAACTTCTTCACCCTAACTCCAAATTGCCTAAAATTTCCTCTCAAACTATACCCAAAACCCTAAACTTTACAACCCTACCTCTGAAATTGCAAATCTCCCTTTTGAAGTTGCCGAAAACCCCCAATTAAGGTCGCAGGCAGCCTCCTCAAAGCTTATATTTTCATCCTTAGGCTCCCACCTTCTCTCAAGGCTTCATATTAATTATTTAGATCTTATATTTTTTTAAATACCATAATCAAAACAAATAAAAATAAAATAAAGTTTCTTCTATCAATCCCTTTAATTTATTTTACTAACCATTCTAACACATATCTAAATCTATAAACATATTAGGCATTTTGAATGGATTTTACATATTGTAAGCAATTACAATACGACACCGGTTGCTTTTTCAATTCTTTATTTTTTTGTATTGTTGATTCAACCATATTGCAGTCATAACTAAATATTTCTTTCAGTCCTATTAATTCAATATTAACTATAGGATGTAATGAAGGTATAGCTTGATATACCACTTATTCTTTTACATCAATCAATCTTTCCTCCCAATCATAACACTCTAGTTGTACAAGTTGTTTTGATGGTGAAGAACATGAAATTTTTTAGATACTAATCTTTTCTTTTTTCTTTTTTTTTTGAAAAAAATTGTTAAGGTATCATGAGCCCAATCCTATCTAGATTTTACTTATTTAAGCCATAGTCGTTTTAATATCAAAGAATAACTTTGGAATTTTTGTTCTAATTTGATAACTGTTACTGCAATATTATAAGAAAATCCTCCGACTTCTATTTGTAAATTGTGAATAATACCTTGTGGTGCCACATTTTATTGATCTCCCATCTTGATCGTAAATGGAGTTGGTTCAATATGATTGCAGCTTAATTTTCTACATAATTCATCCATGATGATATTCACACCAAATCCTCCATCTAACAATACATTGTGTATAGTGCAAGGTTTTACTCTGACCATAATGATGGACATTGCCATATCATAATCTTGATTTTCTATGTGAAAAAATTCTGATATGTTTGATTTTGGTATATGTCTTGGAAGAAAGGCTTCCATAACTTTTCTTTTGCAATATGGAGCTAAGTGTAATAGTTGGCCTATAGTAATATTTGCTTTTGTTTGTTGGAATACATCTCTTATAATCTTCTCAACTTCTCCAATCTGTTCATTATATTTTCATATAATAAAAAGTAAAAGTAAAAAATAAAAATTATATTTTTAAGTAGATAATTCTTTTATCTTTCTAATAATATAAAAAATATATAAATCCAAGTTACTATAAGTTATGATAGTTCAAAGATAAAAGATAAAAAATTAAAAAATTAAGTGAGTAATTTTTATCTCAAGGATAACTTGCTTAAGAGATCAAGAGTTTGAACCTCACCAAGGCTCACAAGTAGTGTATAAGGGTATCCTAGAGAGGCGACAAAGCCTTAGTCTTATCCTCCTACCTACATCCAAGGTGCCACAACCCATTTGGGACTTGTGCACCTCTCTTCCTACAAGGACTACACTAGCTACTGGTCCTTCTATTTTCTACTAGTAGAACTAATATTTTTACATTTTTGACTACACCATGGTATTCAAAAACACCCAATTAGCCTAGGGACCTTTCATGGCCTTCAAATCTTGCTCTATTTCTTCATAATGGCTCCCAAGGTGGTAAAACTTATTTTTACCAAAGTCTTCAAAATTGCTCTAAAAAATCCTAAAAAATTCTAAATAAATTCTAAATAAATTCTAAAAATCCCTATAATACTTCTAAAGTGATAATGTCAATTTAAAACTATTTTATTCTACCTTGGTGATTTTTTATAATAATAAAATCAATATAAATCTACTAAAAATCCTATTTTCTACATAAATAACTAAAAAGACATGAGCTTTTTTTCTCATACTTCTTCTACTTACTAAGTAATATTTATATATATTTAATAAGTGGTACATAAAGATAGAAGGCCAATGTAGACATTGGTTTCCATAACTAAATACTAATTCTTACAATTAAAAAAAAATACTAAACCAACTAAGATAATTGCCTCCAAGACTTACTAAGATTCCATTTCTTCTCTACTAATACTATTTTCTTTTATTTAGCATCTTCTAAATACATCTTCACCTAATAATTATAATTTTGTCACTTAAATGCATTCTTTTGTCCTAAAACAACTAATGAGTCAATTTGATGACTAACAATTGGGAGTGATTTGAGTTTATAACAACTTTGTAAGGACTTTGTAAAGTCACGGTTGATTTCGGTGACCCTGATTTTTGTGAAATATATTGGGATTTTTATTTTTGAGTATTTTGTGAGATTGATTATAGATCTACAAGTGAGATTTTGTGGATTAGTGCATACGGTTGTGCTTATAGGGTGCTGTAAATTTGAAATTGATCTAACAGTTTGATCAAAGATTATTGAAGTTTATGTGGATTGGGCTCTCAAAAGTTGGGAATTGAAGGTCATTTAGATTTTCTAAGACTTCTAGCAATCTACTAGTTGGATTGGAGTGAAATTTTTGTATGTATGTAGAAACTTAATTTCCTACATGCATGTGAAATTTGGAAGCAACTGAATGGTTTAAGAAGGAGATATTGGCACTAGACCATCAACATTAAGGTTGGAGAAGGAGGCCGGCGGACACTTGATTGAATTTTTGGGTTGAATTTCTTGTTGGTAAGTTTGATCCTCTTTAAATTTCAAGTGCTTATTGCCAACTTAGTTTTTAAGAGGTGTGTAAATTTTTAAGCAAGATCAATAGTTTAATCAATAGATATTGAGATTCTAAACTATCCTAAGGTTGAAATAATTTAGTTAGGATTTGATTTAGGATTTATTAGGATTTGACCAAGATCGACTAGGATTTAATTAAGGTTTTTTTTACCAAGGTTGACTACAAGTGGAAGTACTAGTGAAAGATAAAGTATATATTTTGATTCTAACTCTGCAAGTATGCTTGAAGCATTTGCTTTATTTATGCAACAAAAATAGATTAAAGACCGCAAAGAAGGTATAGCAAACAAAGTATTATAGGTGATTGTGGATAAATTTGATTAATTTGAAGAGAATGATATAATAAGATATTTAAGATATTATGTAAAGAAAATAGAATTGAAGCATATTTTTAAAAAAGAGATGGTTTAGTTATTTGAATTGGCTACTGCACCAGAGATAAGAAATCATGTGAAGTCCATCATATGACATGTTAGAGGTTCATAGGAGAAATTTTTTCAAAGAATGAGAGATGAGTATTTTCTAAAAGATAAAGATTGGATTACAAAGAAGTCGGCTTCTAAATGAATTGAAAGGCATAACAAGGATCTTCAAGCAATAGAATTATTCAGAAAATTTGAAAGACAATATTCTAATTTATCAAAGAAGGAGAGGCAATTGTTGGATCCAAGTAAAGTAGAAGTCTTTCTTCAAGCAGCTAATGGAAAGTTGTAGAGAAAATTAGAAATATTGCTTGAAGATAAAGAAGAGGAAGAAGGATTGACATCAAATTAGAAAAAAGTAGAAGAGACAATAGGATTGCTTGCAAAAAGAAAAAAGAAAAAATGATAGGATGGGTAATCAAAGACCACTGCAAGCATCTAAGATAAAATTGCCTACCAACCATCCTATATCTATGATTCAACCTTCAATATCCACATCAAAGAAAGAAAAAATGAATATAGATGAGATCATATGTGAGATGAGAGATTTACAAATAAAATTTATAAAACTTGAAGAAAAAGGTAAATCATTAAGGATATCAACAAGACAAAATTCAGGACCAATGGAAGGTATAATACATAGGTGCATATGGTGTAATAGCATGGAACATTCAAGAAAGAAGTAAGAAAGATTTTACAAAGGCACTACACAAAGGAATTATTTTTTTTCAAGATGGTATGATATACTTAAAGGAAAGTGGAAAAAATTGGAAAAAAATTTTAGTAAAGGAGGAATGAAGGTATTTGCGAGAGATGCATACAATCTCAAGTAAGGAAGTATCAACATATTGGGCAGAAGCAAATCAAAGCAAATGTTTAAGTATAAATCTTGAACTTCTAAGAGAATCTTGCGCTTTGTGGACAAGTGCAATGAATTATGCCAAAAAAGAAAAGCTTATTGTAAATAATTTAAAATATGTTGGTAATAATATTCAGCAAATTATTGGGTAGAATGATCCAATAGATGAATTATCAATGCATGTTCATATTGCAAGGAGTCAACATGAAGCATTAATAGAAGATAAACAAAGAAAAGATGAAAATAATGAAAGGCCATCAAAAAGGGCTACAAGAGGAGATAAAGTAAGGCAACAAAAAAATCCTATGCATGAAGAGGAAGTAAAGAATATTTTTATAAAAGAGAAGGAAATTCTAAAAAAAAAAAAAAACATTCTTGCCTACAAATTACAATCAGATATTGAGGCTGCTACAGATTTTAAGAAGATATTAGAAAAACGGATTATATGGGAGAAGGTCAAATTTAAAATTGGTGAAATCTTAGAAATTACAAAGCATGAATTTCATGAAATTATTATTGATATAATAAAGAAGAAATGACAATCTATAAGAGACATTATGATATCAAATATACAAGGAACAAAGACAATGAAAAACAATGTAGATGAAGAGGATGAAATACAAGTTTTAGGAGATGTTTCACGAGTTGGACTTACAAAAGAAGGAAATGGAATTCAACAATCTAGTTATTATTCCAATACAACCATATCGACAAATAATATCTTTAACTATCCACTGTATCCTTTCTCTTTTCTCTTTTTACAAGAAATCCTATTGCTTCTTCTACTTTTTTCCAATTTGATGTCAATCCTTCTTCTTCTTCTTTATCTTCAAGAAATATTTCCAATTTTTTCCTACAACTTTCCATCAACTACTTGAAGAAAGAGTTCTACTTTACTTGGATCCAAAAAATACCTCTCTTTCTTTGATAAATGAAGATCTTTCTTATGCCTTTCAATCCATTCAAAAATCGACTTCTTTGTAATCCAATCTTTATCTTCTAGAAAATACTCATCCCTCATTGTTTGAAAAATTTTCTTCCATGAACCTCTAACATGTCATATGATGGACTTCACATGATTCCTTATCTCTGGTACAGTAGCCAATTCAAATAACTAAACCATCTCTTTTTCAAAAATATGCTTCAATTCCATTTTCTTTACATAATGCCTTTAATATCTTATGATATCCTTCTCTTCAAATTAATCAAATTTGTCCACAACCGCCTGTAATGCTTTGTTTGCCATTCCTTCTTTGTGGTCTTTAATCTGTTGCTGTTACATGAATAAATCAAATGCTTTAAATATATTCGCATAGTTAGAATCAAAATACATATACCTTACCTTCCACTAGTACTTCCGCTTGTAGCTCCACTTGAAATACCAGCTAAAGCTCTTCTTTTCATTCTCTTACCTTCTTTTTCTATAGTTCAAATAAATTAAAAAATATCCAATTACCTTCTATCTCAAGCTTTTTATGTCGGGTTCACCAAATATGTTATATGTCATGAAATCTTACTGAAGAATGCTCCGGACACCTGGTTGTAGAAGATAAAAGGAAATAACAAAAATTAGTCATGATTTTTCTAATCAATCTCTAAACAATCTTTAATCAAACCTTAACTAAATCCTAGTCAATCTTGGTCAAATCTCAACAATTCCTAAAACAAATCCTAATTAAATCCTTGTCAACCCTGATCAAATCCTAACAAATCTTAAAACAAATCCTAACTAATTCTAACTAATTTTAGTCAATTGTGGTCAAATCCTAACAAATCTTAAAATAAACTCTAACAAAATCCTAGTCAACCTTGGTCAAATCCTAATAAATCCTAAAACAAATCCTAATTAATCCTAGTTAATCCTAGTAAAATTCTAACAAATCTTAAAACAAATTCTAACTAATCTTAATCAATCCTGATCAAATGCTAATAAATCCTAAAATAAATCTTAACTAAATCCTAATCAACTATGGTCAAATCCTAACAAATCCTAAAATGAAACTTAAATTAAATTCTAATCAACCTTGATCAAATCCTAACAAATCCTAAAATGAAACTTAAATTAAATTCAAATCAACCTTGATCAAATCCTAACAAATCCTAAAATAAATCCTATCAATTCTAAAACAAATCCTAAATCAAATCCTAACTAAATTCTAATAAAATCTTAATTAAATCCTAATCAATCCTTGTCAAATCCTAACAAATCCTAAAACAAATCCTAACTAAATTCTAGTTAAATCTTAATTAAATCCTAATCAATCCTTATCAAATCCTAACAAATCCTAAATCAAATCCTAACTAAATTATTTTAACCTTAGGATAGTTTAGAATCTCAATATCTATTGATTAAACTATTGATCTTGCTTAAAAATTTACACACTTCTTAAAAACTAAGTTGGCAACAAGTACTTGAAATTTAAAGAGGATTGAACTTACCAACAAGAAATTCAATCCAAAAATTCAATCAAGTGTCCGCCGGCCTCCTTCTCCAACCTTAATGTTGATGGTCTAGTGCCAATATCTCCTTCTTAAACCATTCAGTTGCTTCCAAATTTCACATGCATGTAGAAAATTAAGTCTCTATATACATATACAAATTTTATTCCAATTCAATTAGTAGATTGCTAGAAGTCTTAGAAAACCTAAATGATCCTCAATTTCCAACTTTTGAGAGCCCAATCCACATAAACTTCAATAATCTTTGATCAAACTATTAAATCAAATTCAAATTCACAACATTCTACAAGCACAACCATATGCATTGACCTACAAAATCTCACTTATAGATCTGTAACCAATCTCACAAAATACTCAAAAATAAAAATCCCAATATATTTCACAAAAATCAGAATCACTGAAATCAACCCTAATTTTGCAAAGCCCTTACAAAGTTATTACAAATTCAAATCATTCCTAATCAATGCTCAAAGAAAAATCCTCTAGTCTGCTCTTTAATTCCATCTTTTGATCTACCAAATGAACTCCTAACATACCATAGGTATGTAATTTTATGCCTTAGGATCTGATTTTGACCCTAGCTCATAAGTGGTCCTCTCCGGGTATCTATTTTGAGATTTTTGAGATAAAATTTTCTCAAATCTATTCTTAACTCATGCCTAATGATTCCTATATTATTTATTTTTCTAATATACTTTATTTTGCCTTATTTATGGCTATACAAAGTAAGTAGAAACCTCTCTTATAAAAAGATAGTATTAGTCTTTTAACCTTTTTCTATTTTCTTCTCTATTATCTATAATTTTAAGTTAAATTTATTCAAATATTTTTATTTGAATTCCTATATATTATAGTTATTCCTTCTCTCTTTCACCTAATGGCCGTGCCACTATACAACATCCACCCCCCCTGAACTTATGCATCCTCCAACATGTGCCAAAATTTCTTCAATATACCAATATGTGACATTCACTACCTTGGTCTAATTCTTGACCCTCAATTTATTCCTCCTCTTCTGTTTCAATATCCCTCAATAGATTTTGTTCTTCATCAAAATGTATATATGCTTCTTTTTGTCTGAATAATTTAACATGCTTGCTTGCTATAGGTATCTTTAATTTTGTTCCATTAAGCTCCCTTCATCCTTTCTTTACAATCCAATTGTAATAGCAAAGCCATTGGTTTAACCTTTTTTTCTATGGATTTATACTTAATCTCGACATGTACCTCTTGGTGACTTAAGATTTCTATAAATTTTTTAATTTCATCATAATATTTTTTTGAACATACATTAATAACTCTATTCTCTCTTTGTAATCCATATTGCAACAAATAATTTAATTCTCCCATAGTATCTACAAATCCAACTTTTTCAAATGCTTCTGAAATAAATTTGTCTTCAATCAATTCTCTATTTTCTTTTAATATTTGCTCCATATTTTTAATATAATGTCTATCTATCCTTTTCATCTTATCAATAGTCTTAAAGGACAATACATAATCTTGTCTCAATCCAATAAGCCCGATAGATAATATCTTCTCTTTTAAATTAAGTAAGAGTATTTTTTTTTCTAACCCATTGCAATCCCGATTTACAATGGTGTTTGATAAAAATCCTCAAGGTCTTCAAAATTCTCAATTAATAATGGCTTTTCTCTCAACTTATCATGATTTCCTTCATGATTAGCACAAACAGTCAAAAATTGAATTGCTCTCATTCCATCTTGGCTTCTTATCCTTGCATAGGTTGAACCATCATCCATTATCTTTGTCTCCATTCATGTGGTGGTAATATATGATTGTCCCAATATAATAAGATACGTAGACATCTCTTAAACAAAAAAATGTTGTTCATGCATAACATCTCTTATTATTACATTGATATTTGGACAAGCTCCATATAAATCTCCTTTATAATTGTTTGCTGATCTTATCATCCACTCATGTTTAGTATCAATAGGTCATTTTTTTCTTTTTATATAGTTGTTTTGATATCAAATTGATCTCAGAACCAAGATCAATTAATGCCACAATTGGTTCTTTCAAATCTCCCAATTTTATTAAAGTTTTTGTAGTAGCCCTTGTCCAATAATTTTGGAAATAATAACTAGATGGTTGAATTCCATTTCCTTCTTTTGTAAGTCCAACTCGTGAAACATCTCCTAAAACTTGTATTTCATCCTCTTCATCTACATTGTTTTTTATTGTCTTTGTTCCTTGTATATTTGGTATCATAATGTCTCTTATAGATTGTCATTTCTTCTTTATTATATCAATAATAATTTCATGAAATTCATGCTTTGTAATTTCTAAGATTTCACCAATTTTAAATTTGACCTTCTCCTCTAAAATCTGTTCTTCTAATATCTTCTTAAAATTTGTAGCAACCTCAATATCTGATTGTAATTTGTACGCAAAAGTCTTTTCTTTTTCTTTTAGAATTTCCTTCTCTTTTATAGAAACATTCTCTACTTCCTCCTCATGCATAGGATTTTTTTGTTGCCTTACTTTATCTCCTCTTGTAGCCCTTTTTGATGGCCTTTCATTATTTTCATCTTTTCTTTGTTTATCTTCTATTAATGCTTCATGTTGACTCCGTGCAATATGAACATGCATTGATAATTCATCTATTGGATCATTCCACCCAATAATTTGCCGAATATTATTACCAACATATTTTAAATTATTTATAATAAATTTTTCTTTTTTGGCATAATTCATTGCACTTGTCCACAAAGCGTAAGATTCTCCTAGAAGTTCAAGATTTATACTTAAACATTTTCTTTGATTTGCTTCTACCAATTATTTATACTTCTTTACTTGAGATTGTATGTATTTTAAAAGCATCTCTTGCACATACCTTCATTCCTCTTTTACTAAAACTTGTTTCTAATTTTTTTCCACTTTCCTTTAAGTATATCATACCATCTTGAAAAAAAAAACTCCTTTGTGTAATGCCTTTGTAAAATCTTTCTTACTTCTTTCTTGAATGTTCCATGCTATTACACCACATGCACCTATGTACTATACCTTCCATTGGTCCTGAATTTTGTCTTGTTGATATCCTTAATGATTTACCCTTTTCTTCAAGTTTTATAAATTTTATTTATAAATCTCTCATCTCACATATGATCTCATCTATATTCATTTCTTCTTTCTTTGATGTGGATATTGAAGGTTGAATCATAGATGTAAGATGGTTGGTAGGCAATTTTATCTTAGATGCTTGCAATGGTCTTTGATTACCCATCCTATCCTTTTTTCTTTTTTCTTTTTGCAAGCAATCTTATTGCCTCTTCTACTTTTTTCCAATTTGATGTCAATCCTTCTTCTTCTTCTTTATCTTCAAGCAATATTTCTAATTTTCTCTACAACTCTCCATTAGTTGCTTGAAGAAAGAGTTCTACTTTACTTAGATCCAACAATTACCTCTCCTTCTTTGATAAATGAAAATATTGCCTTTCAAATTTTTTGAATAATTCTATTGCTTGAAGATCCTTTTTAGGCCTTTCAATCTATTCAAAAATTGACTTTTTTGTAATCCGATCTTTGTCTTTTAGAAAATATTCATCCCTCATTGTTTGGAAAATTTTCTTCCATGAACCTCTAACATGTCATATGATGGACTTCACATGATTCTTTATTTCTGGTATAATAGCCAATTCAAATAATTGAACCATCTTTTTTTCAAAAACACGCTTCAATTCCATTTTCTTTACATAATATCTTAGATATCTTATTATATCCTTCTCTTCAAATTAATCAAATTTGTCTACAACCGCCTATAATGCTTTGCCATATCTTCTTTGTGGTCTTTAATCTATTGCTGTTGCATGAATAAAGCAAATGCTTCAAGCATGCTTACAGAATTAGAATCAAAATATATATCTTGTCCTCCAATAGTAAATTCACTTGTAGTTCCACTTGAAATACTAGCTATAGCTCATCCTTCCATTCTCTTACCTTCTTTTTTCATAGTTCAAATAAATGAAAAAATATCCAATTACCTTCTACCTCAAGCTTTTTACGTTGGGTTTATCAAATATATCGTATGTCATGAAGTCTTATTCAAGAATGCTCTGGGCACCTCGTTGTAGAAGATAAAAAGAAATAATAAAAACTAGTCATAATCTCTCTAATCAATCTCTAAACAATCTTTAATCAAAATTTAATTAAATCCTAGTCAATCCTGCTCAAATTCTAACAAATTCTAAAACAAACCCTAACTAAATCCTAGTCAACTCTGATCAAATCCTAACAAATTCTAAAATAAATCCTAATTAATTCTAATCAATCCTAATCAGATCCTAATAAATCTTAAAACAAATCCTAACTAAATCCTAGTCAACTTTGGCCAAACCCTAATAAATCCTAATACAAATCTAAACTAATCTTAATCAATCTTGATCAAATTCTAACAAATCTTAAAACAAATTCTAATTAAATCTTAGTCAACCCTAGTCAAATCCTAACAAATCTTCAAACAAACTCTAAGTAAATTCTAGTCAATTCTAATCAAATCCTAACAAATCCTAAAATAAATTCTAAATTAAACTCTAATCAACCTTGGTCAAATCCTAACAAATCCTAAAACAAATCCTAAACCAAATCCTAAAACAAATCTTAACAATCCTAAAACAAATCCTAAATCAAATCCTAATCAAATCCTAATTAAAACCTAATTAAATCTTAGTCAATCTTAGTCAAATCCTAACAAATTCTAAAACAAATTCTAACTAAATTATTTCAATCTTATGATAGTTTAGAATCTCAATATTTATTGAATAAATCGTTGATCTTGCTTAAAAATTTACATACCTCTTAAAAACTAAGTTGGAAATAAACACTTGAAATTTGAAGAGGATTGAACTTTCCAACAAGAAATTCAATCCAAAAATTCAATCAAGTGTCCTCCAGCCTCCTTCTCCAATCTTAATGCTGATGGTCCAGTGCCAATATCTCCTTCTTACACCATTCACTTGCTTCCAAATTTCACATGCATGTAGGAAATTAAGTCTCTATACACATATACAAATTTTACTCCAATTCAATTAGTAGATTGCTAGAAGTCTTAGAAAATCTAAATGATCCTCAATTTCCAACTTTTGAGAGTCCAATCCACATAAACTTCAATAATCTTTGATCAAACTATTAAATCAAATTTAAATTCATAACACTCTAAAAATACAAGTGTATACACCAACCTATAAAGTCTCACTTGTAGATCTATAACCAATCTCACAAAATACTCAAAATAAAAATCTCAATGAATTTCACAAAAATCAGAGTCACTGATGACTTTGCAAAGCCCTTACAAAGTTGTTACAAATTCAAATCACTCCCAATCAATGCTCAAAGAAAGATCCTCTAGTCTGCTCTCTAATTCCATCTTTTGATCTACCAAAAGAATTCTTGACATGCCATAGACAAGTAGTTTTGTGCCTTGGGGTTTGATTCCGACCCCAGCTCATAACCGGTCCTCTTTGGATATCTATTTTGAGATTTTTGAGATAAAATTTCTTCAAATCTATTCTTAACTCCTCTCTAATGATTCTTGTATTATTTATTTTTCTAATATACTTTATTTTGTCTTATTTATGGCCATAAAAAATAAATAGAAATCTCTCCTATAAAAAGGTAGCATTAGCCTTTCAACCTTTTTTAATTTTTTTTTCTATTATCTATAATTTTAAGATAAATTTGCTCAAATATTTCTATTTGAATTCCTATATATTATAGTTATTCCTTCTCTCTTTCACCTAATGGCCGTATCACTACACAACAACATGGCTAATTTGTTGGCCAAATTTTTAACCTAACAATCATCTATAGACATGAATAAAAATAAAACTACGTTTATATATCTTCTAAGAAGTTTTTTTATAATTAATCTATTTTTACTTATTTTTATTTATCTATATTAATTAGATAATTATTAAAGTAAATTTTATATTTGTAATATTACTCCCTCTTCTAAAGACAAGTTCTACGAGAAGCAGTGATTATATATTAAGAAAATCTAAGATGCTCCAAATTATATTTGTCACATATTTTGATCTTTGATCCCTTTAAAGGTAGTTAAATGGTCCTCTCAGCCATTGATAGTGTCCCATATTGGGACAAGAGGACTATTGTGATATTTGATCATAGTTGAGATATTCATAACTTCCTTCAAAGAAAATATTTGAAACGCCATCATGAGTAGTTCCTACCTCTAAAAGTATCACCAAATATTGGGAGTCTCTTCCAAGGTTGTGATATCAAACATGTTGTATCTTGCTATCAATCCAAAAAAAAACATGTTATTCTTGAGGATCTTCATCTCTATTCTGTCATCTTGAAGGTTGTGATAGTCATAATGTCTTGTTCAATAAGTCAAGAAACAATAGCTCTTGAATTGAATTTGTTGATTGTTAATTCTTCATCTCTTTAGTATTAAAAAATTCAAAAAAATAACAAATAATAATACAAAATAGAATGAAATCTCTATTGAACCTGCTTTATTTTATAGCAAAGATTATTTTGACTCTTTATCTTTGTTTTGATCAATGTTGTTGATGAAATACATTGACTTTTGCTACTAAATTTGCTAGATTCTTAGATGGCTCCCATGTATATTTACTAATATTATATTTGTGCTAATATACAAGATATTCTAATCTATTTTGATGTCGTCTTGAATCTAAGACCTCTTTGACCTCAAATTTTTTTATTGTTGTCTATTTCTATAGAAGGCAGTAGTATTTGTCTTTTTCTTTGTATATCCAATGTCTTGCATAATTCAAGCACTGCTACATGAAATACAAGATGGATCTTCATAGATTTTGATAAATATAATCAATAAGCAACTAGATTGATTTATTCACAAATCAGAAATGGTTCAAATCTACAATAATCTAACTTGTCTTAAAGACAATTAGTCTTCATATTACAATGGAGTAACCATATTTTATTGCCTATGTAGAATTGAAGTTGTTTCTTATAATAGATATCTGTATTGATTTTTTATCATTCTTTAGCTTCTTTTAATTGTCCTTTTATTGTTGCATGTAGCTCTAATAATCAATTTGCTAAATATTTTGCCACAAGATTATCAGCTATTGAAAAGTCAAAAATATTAAGTTGTTGATGATAGTGATAATTGGCAAAGAATGGAATTTGTTGAGTAGAAGAATGTACTGAATTATTATAAAAAAATTGTGCTAATGGCAAAAGAGTTGTCTAATCAATTTGATGATAGTTAATGATATATCTCAAATATTATTCAAAAATTTGATTTATCTATTCTATTTTTCATCAGTTTGAAAGTGAAAGGCTGCAAATAGTTTTATGTCCACTTTTAATATTTTAAAAAGGGTTCTCTAAAATCTTAATATAAATTATATCCCTCTATCTAATATAATAATTCTTGATAATCCATGATTGCAATAGATGTTGTCAAAGAAGAATTTAGTTGTTTCTTCACTTGTGATAGATTTTGAACATGGTTTAAAATATGCCATCTTGATAAAACAATCTATAATTACAAATATAGAATCATTTGAAGATATTATTTGTTGCTATAATATATTAGAAAAATCACTATAGATAGAGCTGAATTGGATGCAAAAGAAGATAGAGAATTCTTTAGTAGAATGGAAATTAAACTTTTGTTGATAAGAGCATATAATCCAGAAGATAATGGGAAGAGTGAGCGTGGACATTCACCTATTATTAAGGCATTAATAAAAGTCTGCAATGGCAAAGTACATCAATAGCCAAGGCTACTACCATTTGTATTATGGGCAAATTGTACAACTTATAGTACGATAACTAGTTATATGCCTTCTGAATTAATGTATGGACAAAAGCCAGTTATGCCAACAGAAGAAATAGTGCCTACATAGAGAATATTACCTTAAAAGGATGATTTTAATAGAGAGGATCTTTTAGCATTACAAATTCAGCAATTGGAAAGAAGACCTAAAGATATTGAAGTTGCAATTCAGAGATTGAAAAAAGCAAGGGAAAGAAAGAAGAAAAGATTTGATAAAATGCATTGATTACGGCCTAAAAAAATAGAAGAAGGTGATTGGATATTAATCTATGATAATAGTTTGGATAATCAACATAATATATTACAAAAAAAATTTAAGCATTGGTTTGGACTATATATCATGATGAAGGTCTATGATAATAGAATTTATTCTCTATGAGAGCTTGATGGAAAAAAATTAAAGACACCTATAGCAGGCAAGCGAGTTAAGTTATTCAGATAAAGAGATATATATATATATATATATATATATATATATTTTGATGAAGAACAAAATCTATTGAGGGATATTGAAACAAAAGAGGAGGAACAAATTGAGGATCAAGAATTAGACCAAGGTAGTAAATATCATATATTGGTATATTGAAGAAATTTTGGCGCATGTTGGAAGATGCACAAGTTCAAGGGAGATAGATGTCGTGTAGTGACATGGCCATTAGATGAAAGAGAGAGGGAATAATTATAATACATAGGAGCTCAAATAAAAAAATTTGAGCAAATTTAACTTAAAATTATAGATAATAGAGAAGAAAATAAAAAAAAGTTAAAAGGTTAATGCTGTCTTTTTATAAGAGAGGTTTCTACTTATTTTTTATAGCCATAAATAAGGCAAAAAAAATATACTAGAAAAATAAATAATATAGGAATCATTAGGAAAGAATTAAAAATAGATTTGAAAAAATTTTATCTCAAAAATTTCAAAATAGATATCCTGAGAGGACCGGTTATGAGCCGGGTTTGAAATCAGACCTTGAGGTACAAAATCGCATGGCTACGATGGGTTGGAAGTTCTTTTGGCAGATCAGAAAGTGGAATTAGAGAGCAAACTAGAGGATCTTTCTTTAAGCATTGATTGAGAGTGATTTGAATTTGTAATAACTTTGTAAGGGCTTTGCAAAGCGAAGGTTGATTTTGGTGACTCTGATTTTGTAAAATATATTGGAATTTATATTTTTGAGCATTTTGTAAGATTGATTATAGATCTACAAGTGAAATTTTGTAGGTTGGTGTATACGGTTGTGCTTGTAGAGTGCTGTGAATTTAAAATTGATCTAATAGTTTGATCAAAGATTATTAAAGTTTATGTGGGTTGGAGCCTCAAAATTTGAGAATTGAGGGTCATTTAGGTTTTCTGAGACTTCTAGCAATCTACTAATTGGATTGAAGTGAAATTTATATATGTGTATAGAGACTTAATTTTCAACATGCATGTGAAATTTGGAAGCAACTGAATGGTATAAGAAGGAGATATTGGCACTAAACAATCAGCATTAAGATTGGAGAAGGAGGCTGGCCGATACTTGATTGAATATTTGGATTGATTTTCTTGTTGGTAAGTTCAATCTTCTTCAAATTTCATGTGCTTGCTGCCAACTTAGTTTTTAAGAGGTGTGTAAATTTCCAAGAAAGATTAATAGTTTAGTCAATAGATATTGAGATTCTAAATTGTCCTAAGGTTAAAATAATTTAGTTAGGATTTGTTTAAGAATTTGTTAGGATTTGACCAGGGTTGACTAGGGTTTAGTTTAGGATTTGGCTAGGATTTGGTTAGAGTTTAGATTAGGATTTGTTTCAGGATTAATTAGGATTTGTTTTAGGATTTGTTAAGATTTGACTATGATTGACTAAGATTTAATTAGGATTTGACTAATATTTAGCTAGGATTTAGTTTAAGATTTGGCTAGGATTTGATTAGGATTTAATTTAGGATTTGATTACAATTTGGTTTAGAATTTGTTTTAGGATTTGTTAAAGTTTGATCAAGATTGACTAGGATTTAGTTAGGATTTGTTTTAGGATTTAATTAGGATTTATTTTAGGATTTATTAGGATTTGATCAGGGTTGGTTAAGATTTAATTTAGGATTTATTTTAGGATTTGTTAGGATTTGACCAAAGTTGACAAGGATTTAGTTAAGATTTATTTTAGGATTTATTAAGGTTTGATCAGAGTTGATTAGGATTAGTTAGGATTTGCTTTAGGATTTGTTAGGATTTAACCAGGGTTGACTAGAATTAATTAGGATTTGTTTTAGAATTTATTTGGATTTGACTAGAATTGACTAGGATTTAAGTAGGATTTGTTTTAGGATTTGTTAGGATTTGACCAAGGTTGATTAGGATTTAATAAGGATTCATTTTAGTATTTATTAGAATTTGACCAAAATTGACTAGAATTAGTTAAGATTTGTTTTAAGATTTGTTTTAAGATTTGTTAGGATTTGATCAAGGTTGATTAGGATTTAGTTAGGATTTGTTTTACGATTTATTGGGATTTGATGAAGTTTGACTAGGATTTAGTTAAGGTTTGATTAAAGATTGTTTAAAGATTGATTAGAGAGATTAGAACTAATTATTGTTATTTCCTTTTATCTTCTATAGTCAGGTGCCCGGAGCATTCTTGAGCAAGACTTTATGACATACGACAATGTGTTGCATATATTGGTAGCTTGTGGAATAAGCTAAATATGTGGTGCACATATAAGAAACTTATCTTACAAGTTTGATATGTGACTTACAAATTAGAAATGTGTTGGAGGGCCTATAAAATGCCACCACATAGCTATTAGGTAGATAGTATATATAAAGACAAGAATGAAACCTTCTTCACTCTTGTCAATTCCTTTCTTGCTTCAATCTTTATATGTTGCACTATTATATATATATATATATATATATATATATATATATATCTTTGTGTGTGTATGTGTGTGTGTATGTGTGTATTGTAGGAATATATATAAAAGATATTTTAGATACAATTAATTCTTTAATAAACATAATATTTGTTATAAATTATATTTAAATCAATTCTACTTTAAAAACGCATTTCAAATCTATTTGTTTCAAATTTAAAGTTAAAAGAATTTGTTAGGAGATTAATATAACAAAGTTTGTTTGTACAAAACAATAAAATGAATTATATTTACAAATAAAGCTTTTACATATTTTTTTAGTTTTTTTATATTTGATTTAGTTCAAATATGATTATAATAAAAAAATTGAGTAAATTATACATATTAATATATAATAGAATATTTGAATATATTAAAATAAAAATATTTAAAAATAAATAAATAATAAAATAAATATAATTAGTAAAAATTATATTTTAAAATTATATATTGTATGTATTAATGGCTTTACATTAGGCCTTTTTTGATTCATATAAGATTTATAGATTATATTATTTATAATAATTTTATCTCAATAATTAAAAATTATGAAAGATAATTATTTTTTATTCTAATATTATATTTTAATCTATTATGATAATAAAAAAAAACTTTAAAAAAAATGAATAAACTCCATTATTATTAATTTGTAATTAAAATTGGATGTTAAATAACCATTACCAAATCATAATTCTTATCATTGAAGAGTATAAAAATAAATCTTTAGATCTTACTATCTAATCATAGCTAATTATATATAATAACTTTTTAATACACATCTCTTAGTTCCTTTAGAATTCTCTATTTCAATTATATCAATAAAGCTAAAAGTATAATTATTAATATAACATATTTTTAAATCCTATTAAATTAGTCCATTCCTATATAGTCTAAAAGAATATTGTGAAATTACTAGTAACTATTTAAAATATGTATTGTATTGCATTATAATTATATGTAAAATGTAACATAATCCAAGATTTAATATTAATTGTATCCTATTTCCCATTAATTATGTATATATTTCTATTAAAAACTAAATAGTATATATTTCTATTAAAAAATAATAGTAGATAAATTTTGGAAGATTGCATATATTTATGAATATATAAATACTTTGCGAGTAATTCTTTGCTTACAAAATATATCAATATAAACAATATTACCAATGGTGTAATCGCTTGGTAATATCTTCGAAGTTAAGAAGTGAACTGGGAGCTTCTAAATTAGGGATTGGCGGCAAGGACCATATTTCGGCTTGTTTTGGAGGTGCGAGGGGGCACGCTCCCATGCCTCACTGTGCATTTCGAATTTCGAATTTCGAATTGTTACCACTCAACTTGCGTTGCTCGACAACCGACTTAGCCTTGTTTGCAGGATGCAGTGTGCTTGAAGTTCTGCTATCTCCAGTATACAGATCTTCATGGACGCAATTTGCAACCGAGTCCGGGAACGTCGTCAGTGGATGCTGCCGTCGGTTTCGAAGTGAAACCGTCTGATCGCCCAAGTTTTGAGTAGAAATAGAACTCGACAGTTGGCATGCCGTTTTAGGAACTCATGAGTGAGGATTTCTGTCCGTGTCGAAGTTTAGCCGAGAGCAGGTCTCTTCGACGTGCAGGCTTGTGGATAAGACATGGTAGCCGTGGGTGTCTCTTTGCCTTTATGGTACTCTAGGTTTGGATGCTGCGGCAGCACGAGTTGACATTGAGCTAGAGTGCCGAGCCCGAAATTTGCCAGGGATACTTGAACCCGCGATTCTCGAGCTTATTGCCGACTACTATGTTGCTAACCATTTGCACAACAAATTTAGGTCAGTATTAATCAGATTGCATTATATGTCGATATGATTATCTTCGATTGTTGAACTGTGATCAGAGAAGTGCTTACGGACACGGTTCATGATTTGAGGTGATCTACTGTCCAATGTCAGACTGTAAGTTAGCGACGATAACTCCGATTCTGGATGGTTTTTGTGTGCGTCCACATCGACAGTACATGCTGGACAATAATTGGCAAACAACCACCAACCCTCGGAAAGTAGACGACAGCTGCATGTGGGAGCGCATTTTACGCACATATCTTTCTCACCTTGAACTCTAGTTTGCGTCAGCGGGAACAATAGCACTGAAAATACGAACTGCAGCTACATTCATAGCTCTGGATCCTCTCCTGCGATGCCACCTCAGTACTGTAGCCGATAGAGACTACGGCTCTAATTTGATTTTATTGCCGTCATAGCATACTCAACAGGAGTGATCATTACGGGAGCAGGATATTCATGTCAACCAAACTATAGCAGAATCTTCATGTGACATTGCATGTTGATGATACCAGGAGCTTGCAACGGACATTCGTGAATAAGATTGCATCAGCAGGAAGCTAAGAATATATCTTAAAAACCAGTGCGAGAATCCTTGAATGGAGATCCATAAGCCACACGTGTTTTGACTATTAGAGACACTGAAATGATTTTCCTGAATGATTGCTGACACTGATGAGAAGCTGTCGAATCACAATGTATCAGGTTCACTGGATTCCGTAGAAAACAAAAGTAACTGATAAACCTCTAGGGCTTTTTTTTAAAAAAAATTTCCTTATAAAGGATCCATTGGCTGCTTCATTTTCAGACAGACCACCGACCATGTCCATCTGCTGGAAGCTTTCTGAAGAGAGTTCACTAACGAGACTGGAAGAGGACAACATTTATATCGATCAAATGAAGCAAAAGATTCGCCTTCAAAGGCAGACTACACAGTCAGTTGACAGAGATCAAATATTTTTCGGTCTCCGGTAACAACCTTGCCGGAGCAATAACAGTGACAGAGCATGCTACAAAGCTCCAGTGAGCAGATGACACTAGAGTCTGCTAACAATGACGCAACCCTCGAATGTGCCAATTAAACAGAGAGCATGTTTGAAGCGTCACCATTGCAGAAAAGATTTAACAATACACAACTACATTGACACGACCATGAACTTGCCGCAGTGTAGCTGACACTGACTATCATTAAAGCGAACCTAATGCGTAATTTCTCTAATTCTGCAAGACGAAGTTGATAACAAAATGTAACTGAAGAAATGAAGATAGAAGCTGACCACTGATTATTACAATACCGAGATATTTTGTACACAAAAGACTACAGTAATGAGCTTGGAATGGCCATCGGCGAGAGCTAGCTGCTTTAATGTAACATTGCTTACCATTTACACTTCTAGTTCTATCTGACCTGCGACAGGGTGTTGATCACCGCACTTCATCAACCTACAATTTTAGTGAGGTCTAGTTTACCAAAACGGCGAGAAGGTCCTGGACTCGTCAAATGCTGGTCAATGATGTATCCTCCAGCTTTCGGGTTAAAACGTCCAGAGGGAGTACTGCGCCCCGAGTTCAATTTTGAGGAGATGTGCCTCCCTCTGGGTGACTCAGCAAAGATTTCATCTCGAGGTTGATGCCATGCGGACTCATGAGGTCCTTCGGCAGCCGGAGGGCGAAGTCCACAGCTGCGCTCGTCTTCTTCGTCCATGTGGGAAATCGAAATGAGAATGTTGGCCATGAGCGCTGCGCTGGACTGCCCATGGCCGGCGAGAATGGAAGAAGCGCGTGGCGTAACTGGTCTACTGACATTACTGCTGCCGAAGGATTGAGCAGAGGAAGAACTTCGGGCGGAGGTCGAACACGAATTAGTACCAGGACGATCGCAAGGACCGCTTGCGACATAACTCCCACTATGTTCATCTGAGTCATAATGATACCTCTCCATAACATCTTCAACAGCGGCAAAGCCTTTAGTACCGATTTGGTCTTGAAAGCGAAACGTTTGTAGAGAAGGCTCTAATGACTCTTGGGAGAGAACAGTAGCGGTAGCTTTGGAACTGGATTTCTTCCTCAGCTTCAGAAGCTTCATAATTCTACCACCTATATGTTGCCCTGAAGATTTTGGTGAACCGGATGATGGCACCTGCGAAAGATCCATAGATTTGAGACCACGTGAAGTACGATCGCCTGGAGCTGGACGGAGATGACTGGTGCAGAATTCTGCACTCCGCCTACGAGATGAAGGTTCCCATTTTGCAACAGGGTACATGTACGATATATCACATTTCGACCCCATCGTGATTAAAAAGATGCAATCCCCAGCGAGCACTCAAATGCAGGTACTAAGCAATCTATGCCTGATCCACTCCGTCTTCTTGCTCGAGAATCGACTAAGAGTTCCAAATCACACAAGTCCGAGTTTCTTCATCAAAACTCAGCAACGCACACCTCGAAACGTGCTATGTAATAATCAGTATGCATAAATTGCAAGCGAAAGGTATATATGCAGTTGGTGCATGCGGTCACGCCTTCAGAGGGAGGAGGACCAAACATAAAGAAGCGCGGCTGGGAATCCGATTACAAGAGACTTGAAACGTGTTTTATCAAAGGTTTGAAGATGAATCGTGGGATAAAAAGAGGCAAAATTAGAAAGTGTGAAAAACGGGAGCCCGCGTGGATAAAAGAAGAAAGAATGTTATGTGCAAGGCGTCAAAACGAGTGCACGTCTGTAATGTAATGGACTACTTGGTGGCCCCTTCCCGAACCCTTCGCCTCGCTTTTCTCTGAAGAATGTCAGAGCCTCACCACAGAAAATCCCACCATTGATCGTGTATGCTACGACACGCTCAGAGAGGACGTGAAAATGGGGGGGGAGATTCTTCACCTGCAGACGCAGGCATGCACGGTAAGGTAAAAAGTACCTCATCACCAAATCATCTTGCAATTAGCCCAGCATCTTCTCCGCATCTCACTGTTCTGTCATGAGTCCTGCGGGTAAGTGATGACTCAGGGGGTTGCTCCCCGTGTTCCATGCTACTTCTTTCCCGCATCCTGATGATCCACGAGAGTTACCGCACTGCGCTTCCCGGCAACGGACACCTTAACGTGCAGTGGTTGTCAGAAACTCTGAACTGAGAGGATGTCTTGTCCCATGGGAAAACACTGATCGGTACCCGGTGCTCCGCCACCCCTCGCCACCCGCCTGGAAGCATACAGATGCTAATAACAGCCTGGCCAAGAGTACAACACTAAGGCTGCAACCTCAAACTCCTTCCCAGACACCAGAAAAATAAAAAAAGAGCCTCAACGATGCGGAGGCAGATGCCATTTCGGGATGTGGCCGCTGGTTCCAGGAATATGCTTTCCGCATGATGCATGGCTTCCGTGGTCGCGCAAACCACACCGCTGTCTGGACCGTTTGCAATGGAAGTGCTGGCCTCACAGCACAGTAACACGATCACAGGACCTTGTGAAGCGAAGCCCACCATATCTCTCGTCTCCACGACGACGATCCCGACCATCGCCTATCAACGCAATCAAAGTTCTGCACTGTCGAAATGTGAAAGGCAAAATCTGGTGTGAGTAAAAGTAAAAGGACACATCACATGGTAAAAGTGAAAAAGGTAAATTTAACGAGGGTGGAAGGAAACAGAGATATTTAACGTTGGTAAAAGTATAAGACTAAATGTGACGTGCGAGAAGTAAAAGGCTGAAGTCCATCCACGTAGATATGGAGAATGTGTATCTGACCATGTTTGCTAATTCCATCTTCTTTTTACTATTGAGGAGTGAGTTGTTTGTGGTGTTTTGAGGTGGTTTTGCTTCATAACAGCTCTGAAAATGACACTACAATATTTGTTATAGGATCTGGGTTGGATTGTTGCTGTTGCTATTTGATTGTTTTGTATTTAGAGTTACAAAAAGGGCTAAAATAAAATATGGATGCATAATTGTTCATATTGTATTCGAAAATCAAATTGCTGACTAATTCACTTTTTTAAATAAATTGAATTAAAATCAAAATTGCATAATATCATACCACATGCAACTCTTTAGAATGAAGTAGATTTAGATTTTTAATATTTAACATAGGTAATACCTAAAAATAATTCTGCCTCCTTTTCTATTCAAATAAATTTTCTATACTTTTCTGATGTCTTATTTTTTGAATTGATTTTTAGGTATTACCTATGTTGTATATAAATATACAATTCACAATTCATCTTCATCTGTAAAAGAGAATATTTGTTATAATGTTGTATATTTATATTATTTTTTGGTCATATGATTAAGTTATTAATTAACATAATTTACAAAAAAAAAAAAAAAAAAAAAAAAAGACATTCCAACTTTAACTACAACAACATGTGAGGCATTAAATATTTCTTATAATATTTGTCTTTCATGGTAATTTTTTTAGCATTTTTGGAATGAAGTGATTGCATAATACGTGAATGTAAGTGCATAAACTTCTAAGGTGAAAAACCCAAGTATATTGTCTAAGTGTTTATATTTGGTTTTTATAAAATTCTTTACACGAATTTATACTGTAACTTTGTAAAATTTTAACTTCAGAAGATAAAATATAATATAGAGAGAAATCAATCATAATTATACAGAATATATTTATATTGAAAATATGTTTCCTTTTGTTATTTTATCATAATTCATCTAAAGATTTTTATTCAAAATGTTGTATAAAATTCAAAATAAGGTACAAAAAATTTATACTATGTTAATTTATTACATAACATATAATTAATTCTGAAAGACTTTCCAGTAACCATCAATTTTATAAATTTATAAAATTTTATTTTTGTGTGCATGCTGATAAATAGTTTATTATGAATGTGGATGAACTTGCATTAAGCATATTTTTTTAAAAATTACATCATTACATCAAAACCATTGAGGATTTGTGTAGGAAAATCGCAACATGTTTTGAGCTTCAATTATAATACTATTTTATTCAAACAGTTGTATATAAGTTTTATCATAACTTAATTTGATGCAGGATTTTAATTCTTTTGTTAAAAATCTAAAAAAATCTAAAACAAGAATTTACAATCCTGCATCAAATTAAGTTATGATACAGGGTGTGTTTTTCAAACGTGCACTTCGTATCCAGAAAAGAAATTGACACCCCGATTCCACTACCAAGTGAAAAAAATGTTTTAATACTTTAATCTCACGTTTGTCTTAAAAAAAAAGGGTTTTTAATTATCATTTTCACCAATTAAAATAAAACGTATTATCATTCTGGTGCTTTTTCTACACTAGATTCATTCCTTTCTTTTGTTAAATCAATTTCACTAAGGGTAAAAAGAACTAGTTTAGAACTATACACTTCAATGCACAGTAAATACCAAATTTGAAAAAAAATCATAAGATTTTTTTTTCATATTACAAATGCACTTGAAAGAGCTAGAACCCCAAAAATAGTTGATAAAATCAAAGCTCAAATTTCCCTAATATGAAAAATGTAATTTACATATATATATACATATATATATATAAATGGTGATGCAGCATTAAGCCGTGGTGCGGTTGAGGGTGCGGTTAGTGGGGATAGGGTATGAAACGGGATTAGGCAGACCGATAATGACGCTGATTGCCGCTAACGCGAACGTAGGTGCCGCAGAAGGTGACGGAGGCAGAACGCGAGGGAGTGAGGGAGGGAGCCTGCCGAGGGCGAGGGCGAGGCGAGGGAGAGAGTGGCACTCTTGCAACTGATTGATTGCGCAGGGTCTGAACAAGGTCCTGTGAATCTGCGTATTCCCCCGCAATTCCTTAAACCCAACAAAACCCACAATCCATTTGCCACCCTGAATGCGCGTCGCCATCGACTTAGCTTGCAGATTGATTCCCGACATGGTCTACACCCTCGTCGGGACGTCGATTGCTGCACGAAGGATTTAGGGTTTGGGCCTTCTCAGGCGTCGCTGTTGGGAATTTTTTTTGTGGGTAGGCGTGTCGCGGGGCGATTCCAGTCGCTCCATGCGTGTGGGAGCCACCGGTACGTCGCCATGAGCCGATTGTCCTTCAGACCTAGGCCGTTAGACATCCACAAAAAGCTTCCGATTGTGAAGTCTATTAAGGACCTTGACTTCGAGGATTCGAACGTCGGTCGCGCTGCGCACTCCTCCAATGATGTCGACTGCGAGAATTTGGTGAGCTCCCTGTTGCTCTGTGTCTGCATTTGCGATGGAACAGGATGGTATGATCTGATTGCTGAGTAGTTAGAGTTTTATTTATTTAATTATTTATATTTGGAGTATTCGGATTGGTTTTCAGTGCTTGACGAAGTTTGGCTGTTGGAGGACTCACAGGTGCTAACCCCTGCGAAGAAAGCTGGAACGGGGTCGGAGATTCCAACGCCCCAATTCCTAGTTGTCGACAGCTATGAGAAGGACTACACGCAGTCGTTTGTGCAGCCTCCCTCTTACATCCGGGGACGACCAGGTAAGTGCCGGGGAGCCTGGCCAATTCCCGCCCTGTACAATAGCCTTTGCAATTTGGATACGATTTCAGGATTTTACGTAATTTGATTTATAATATTGAATGGGTCGGACTTGTCTACACAAATTTTTTTGTTGAGATATTTCTTTTTAGATTAGGGAACAACCTTTGGCATAAAATTTTCATCTTTTTTACATTCTTCATAACTGTTCATGTTACTTTGTTTGTAAGCTGATTCTAGGCATGTTGCTGCCGCATTGCAGTAGATGTGATACTGTCGTATGCATTCAATGCAGCTGACTGAGATCGTGTCCTGGATGGCGTCTAACAGTATATGTTAAACTATTACATTACATTGCTCACTTATGCTGTGAAGCAATAGTAACACGGTCATTGACTTTCTTACGTTTGTTTGTTGCAGCAAGGAATGAAAATACGGAATTCTGTGAATATGACCTGGATAACGATGACGAAATCTGGCTTCTGCAGTTTAATAACGATCGTAAAATTCTGCAACCAGAAAAGTAATGGTTTCTTGACATTAGCAGCATCATTGCACTTTGTAATTGTCATTTATGTCTATATCGTTATGCATGAAATTTCATTATTAAATTTTGGTCTCTAGGCATTGGATGACACTGAAGCGTAATTCCTTATTCTTTTTTGTCTTCTTTTTATTTTATTTTATTTTATTTTAATGTTTTTATTTTGATTGCCTGGCTGGGCAGTTCATGTTCGGAGTTGCTCTTGTCCTTGTGTGGTGACTTGACTTTTATATGTTGGCTGGTTAAGATTCTCTGGAATACTTGTATGGTGGCTTTTTGAGTTTACGTCTTGAAGTGTAAACATGTTTTAATAGGAGCACTAGTATCCAATGAGCTGAATTGGTTGTTGCAACTGCGCAGGTTTGAGATGATGTTGTACAAGTTGGAAATTATGGATCACAAGACAGCGGAAAGGCAAGGGTCGTTAGTACCAGTACTCGGTGCGCCCATCCCAATTGTTCTTACGAAGGATGTTGCAATTGAGGTCCTTTTCTCACCACTGTGCCCCTTGTTGTGCGAGGTCTCATTTTAGAAGGATATTTTGAAATTAGGAATTTAATTGGCCCAAGATTATTCTTGTTGATTTTTTGGTGGTATAATTGGATCCAAGTCTAGCAGCAGATAAAAAACACTGTTGTTAGGAGACTGATGGTTGTGCAGCATAATTGCAGGTGCTGAAACAAGTTATTAACAGGCCTACTGTACTCGGAGCTGTGTATGATTACTGGAGGATAAAGGTTCTCATTTCTTTTTTGCGGATTTGCTGATTGTGGAAGCATAGGTAGTTTTATACCAATTCGCTGGGCAATGCTCAAGTGTTTGAATAGTTTGTGCATATGTTGCCCTTTACATTCCAACTTCTAATTATGTCTTGGTTGAGATCATATTTGCTGGTGTGAAGATTTGCAGTTGTTCTGTTATATGAAACTAGATTTTGCCTATGTATTATTTTGTTCCTAAATCGTGAGCCTGGTAAACGCAGAGAGAGAAATGGCAAAAGCCTATCCTTCGTCGACTACAGGTTCATCCTCTTAGCTTTCACTATCAACTGCTCTTGTTTCTTTCTGCGAAGTTGAAAGTTGGAGCTAAAAATAACGTCCAGCAATCAATGTTTGGTGCTTGTTTATGTTCATTTGCGTGCTGTGATGGTGCAATATTCTTGTGTCTGCACATTTTGGCTTCATCATTTTGTAATATTGTGTTCATAACAAACATTTTCACCCAGAGTAATAACTTACAAGAGACGTTTTATTTTGCAGCCACCTCCACCTGTAAATGACACGAATCCGTTCAACGTGTTCAGACCAAGGGAGAAAATCCACCGTCCACACACTCGTCGTGTAATGATTCTATCCATACCTAACTTGTTTATGGTGTATCAGATATGTATGAATGAGATGTTTCATTCTTGCTGCCTAACCTGACATTTCCAGTTTCCTGCCAAGTCTTAGTCAAAAGCCGCATCGTATCCCCTATTTAATTTTCAGTGAGTCATGGTCAATCATCTCTTTTAGGACCTTTTTTGTGGTCTGTATAAAAATCAGTTGATGAGAGTCATGCAGAGCTGTTTTCCTGATTAGAAAATTTTGTGTGCAGATGCAAAGACGCGAGAATGATTTGCAATCTTTTGAAAAGCTCCGTCAGGTACTTTGACTGCACCTCTTATGTTTTACTGAAGAGCTTATTTGAAAAAACATCCTCCCAAGTATTGACGTCCATTGTTGTCTAAAATGATTTTTGTTTTTGGACATTTTAGTTTCTGCTGTTCCATATTACTTGAGTGTTTCTTCCTCTGCTGGGAGTCACTCTTAGTTCAAGATGCAGGGAAATAGGTGTTAATCTCAATTCTGATTAATTGTGGCATGAATTGGGTTTTGCTGGTTTAGGTTCGCCTCAACATCGAAAGATCCCTGGTGCTCATACGGGCTGTACAGCAGGTATGATTTGTATTCGACCAATTGTAGGCGATAGACTTCCGTTATTTGTTCATATTTTGCTTTTGTTCTATCTGTTCGCTAAAATTTTAAGCGATATAGCATTCTTATGCTCTGATACTATTCTGAAATTCGCTCAGAGGGAGGAAAGGAAGCGAGAGATTGTGGAGGTAGAAGCAAATGCTCAAAGATTGCAGTTGAGGCTGAAAGCTGGCCAGGTAAAGCCTTTCTCTTCACTTGCTATCAGGCATCACGATTAGGATACTTGTCAAATGCTTAGACACCTGAAATGCGGTAGTTATAAACCTGCATGTTGCTTATGGGTTTGAGTTCGTGTTTACTCTATTATGGATTAATGCTGCATGTTGGCAAGAATTTGTAACACGTGACTGGGAAACATTGCAGTTTGCACAACATGACGCTTTACGAGTGGAAGACGATGGTGGGGGATTGACCTCAAGCAAGTTTGGTCGGGCAGAGGATGGGCATCGATTCATGTCGAGAGGCGATCATGTGAACGGGGTTAAATTTGGCCGCTCGGTTTCGACCATGGAACTGAATTTGTCTCCTTATGATGGCGTTGCTGCAAATGAACACCAGGAGATTCGTAGGCCGAGACGAAGGCCTAGATTTCCTCCTCCTCGACATCAAATGAAAGAGAAGGTATTCTATCTCACGCCTAAATTGCACATAACAAGCATGTTTCACGCTATTTTCAATGTCTAGCTATTTTTACATCAATTAGGAACAATTCACACTTTGATTGGTGTAGCCTGTGACCATGATTAGACTATTCTTTCCTCTTGGGCCAGCTTGCTTTACTGTAGCTCAGATGATTCCTGCTGCTAGTTTCTTACTGCTGCCGTTGCTGCTGCCCTTTACAGATGAAAAACTTGGACCCTATGGAGCCAGCCTTTTTATTCACAAAACCATTAGATTCAGGAAAACTAGCAGCCGCAGGTATTGGTTTTAGAGAAAATGATCCAAAGTTCTCATCATTTCGCTTGTCTGCTAGAATCGGCCGTGGAGGCCGTATTGTATATGATCGGTGGAACCCATTTATTGGCTCCCCGTTCGATAGCCATAACTATAGCCATAGCCACATCTCTTCATTGTCGATTGGAGCTCCTGTAAATAGATTCGGAGCCCGCCCGTTTAGGCGTGTTGCAGATCCCCTTGCCCATACGGATACAATCCCATCTGCTGTGCATTTTGGACCTGCACCTCCAAGTACTAGTGCTACACCCTTCTGATTTTGAAGTAAGGGAAATTGCTGACCAGATCATGCCTGGTCTCTTTGCATCTTGGTTAGTAGACGGTTTGTTTTTTTGTTTGTTTTGTTTTGTTTTGTTTTGTTTGCTTTTTGTTTTTTTGCCTCCATTGGTATTGCATTGTCAGTTTCTTCCATTAGATATTCACCCACCCCTGGTATGATTGGCGGCTTCTCATGTCTTTTTGACGTGTGCGGTTACATCTTTTGTTACGCCATTGCCTGCTCCTATTTCAGTATGAAGAAGTAACATGTGCAGCACTGGTTAAGTGGGTTAGCATCATTAGGTTTTTCCTATGGAATTCAGAAAATGATTAAACAAATTGTGAGGTTGTCCAGCATGAAAGTGGTAGGACTATATTATGTGCGAGTTGTCTACTCTCCATAGATTCCACAGAGGAAGCTTGCCATAACTCAAACACTTTCATGAAGGAGCTGACAGTATCAGTCACAACCGGTCAAATAACTTGCAACGCACCGAGTGTTCCGACAGATAAGAGACACGAAAGAGCTCCATCACTCTGGTTGTCAACTCAGGCAGATAATCTTTTCCTTTCTGGAACTCGATGCTTGAATATGTCTCTGCAAGCCAAGCAGTCAACCGTTAGGTTTGTAACAATGCTGCCAGCAAGCAGCGACGAAGCATATTGAAACATAAAATGCAAAGTAGGGAGTGGATCATTTTAAAGAGGAAAACAATAGAAGAAGATTATAGGAATAAAACATGCTTTTGGAGAATGATGGAAAGATGTTGAAGGTTCCATGTTGCAATTTTTTTTGGAGGATATAACTTGTTATTGAAGGTAGAGGAAGTTACATCCTCCACTTCCCTTTCAATAATGTTTGTTTTTTAACATGTTTTATATAACAAATAAAAGAATGTATCTAAAATAAAATAAAAAAAGTCTTTGTAAGGTTACTAAAGTAAGACTTTGCAACTACAACACTTGTTGTATGGGACAAATGGAACAACCCTATTGTTTGTTTGTCCTCTTAATCTATTGTAGAATTATATTTATTATATTTCTTAATCTATTGTAGAATTATATTTATTATATCTATTAGAAAAGTTATATATATTTATATATACATATATTTCTTTTATTTCTTTTTGTGATGTTGTAAGAATCTATAAAATATTATAGACCTTGGTTTTGTATTTATAAATATAATTTTATTATAAAAAAATTATTATTTTTGTGTAATATTAATTAAATTCCTTAGTATATAACATAATAGCAAAATATGTTATATTTTGCTAAATAATTTAATTGTAAAAGAGTTTAGATTGTGGCACTTATAATCATTTAATATTAGAATAAATATACAAATTGTTTTAGTTTTTTAATTTTTTTGGCATGACTTGATTTGTATTGATGTAATTAATAATTGTAATATTTTCTTCCTTCTTGATGTTTATTCTTATGTTGCTAATATTCAAATCAAATTTTTGTTTTTATTGTGCTTATTTTTTTATTTAAATATTTCAAATAGTTGGTGTATTAGTCATGTTTTATTGTATAATATGTTTTCAAAGGCCACAAAAGTCTAATTATTAAAAATTTCAAATTTTAATTGCTAATTAAACAATAATAGCTTAATATGTCCATAAATTTTATATATACCATATTCAAATGTTATAATGACTATATGTGTGATAGATTTATGAAATATCATAATTAATAAAGAATTTCAGAAAATGTTAAATATGTAATTGTAAGCATAAATAGAATTTTAACTAACATGAATGTTTTTTTTAAAATTGTCGTAACTATTATTAAATATAAAATAATTTTTTCTTTTATATTTACTATATATATATGTATATATATTTTTTTTTCTTTAAAAATTTTAAAGGATTTTTTAAAACAATTTGTACCTAATTAATCTTATTTAGATGGATCTCTACAGACATTTTTATAATGTTTAGTATAAAAATTGACACATGATGGCTTTAAATTACTTTAGTAATTTTAAAGATTAGCAACAAATATATTCTAATTTTTTATAATAGCCAAAGTAATAAGCTATTAATATACTTTTAACATATTGCACTATGGTGTGCACAATCTAAAGTATTTAAATAAATAACTCATGTTTGTAAAGACATCATAAAATCAATTCAATGAATACAAACCACATTAAAATGAGGTACTACCATGTCATGTTAATTTTGAGCTTTAATATGAAACAATTTTTATTTAATTTATGACTCACAGTATATTTATATAAATTTCAATTGTGCAAATATATACTGAAATTTTTACTTTTATTCTATACGTTTTACAAAAGTTTTTGAATTCAAATTATTTATTTTAAAGTTATTGCCAATAAGTTCTAAATACGTTATTATGCAAGAAGTTTTAAACCACAATTTAATTGTTTTCATGTGTGAAAAATCAACAATAATAATAAGAACCAATGTGATTCTAATTAAGATATATATATTTTTAGCAATCATATGTATGAATATATATATATATATATATATATACGAACTCATCCATATATGGTTTTACTTTGTCAATCTGATCAAGTGTATTATCAACCTCTTTTTGCTTACTTAAAAAAATTGTCATGCATGAAAACATGTATAAGACAAATGTAGCAAGGTTTTTTTTTTTTTTTTTTTTTTTTTTTTTCCTTCCAATTATTGTGTTTTGATCTTACATATTCATAAGTAGTGTATTAAATGATTTTTTTGAAATAAAAACTTTCATATTTGTTCTTACATAAGTGCTCTATTTCTTTGATATAATATTCACAAATTTATATATATATATATATATATATATATATGTTTGTTCTTCCATCAACAACCTTCTTCAATTGTTTTTATTTACTTATAATTAGTCAAAATTTCCACATTAATATCAATTAATGTAATACAAGTATTGTATTTCTAAATTAAGTTATATATTTTAAATTTAAATTTTATATTAAATATATTAAATAAATTTTAATGACCATCTTATTATTCATATTGAAAAAGATATGTATCAATAAAAAAAATAATGAAATTATACATAATATACCTTTTGTACATGTATAAAAAATTTCTTTTGGTATTCAAATCAAATTTTCAAAAAAGTTCGAATCCAATCCTAGCTGATGGAGGCATCATGTTTTAACTCAAAATATGGTGTATGTGCCTTTATGGAATTATACCACAATTATGGAATAAAAATCAGCATTTCACTTATATGGCCTTCCGTAAGAAAAATTGCAATGCTTTGTACGTCTATGGTTGTCATTTCAGGAAATTTTCAGGACCATTTTGTATAAAATTTAACATGTGTTGTACAAGATCATCAAGTTAAGCATGTGGACTGGTCTAAACGTGGAAGCCCTAGTGCGAGATTTAATACGTTAAGATTGTCCCACATGTTGAGTTGAGATGAAACGTACCGACGTCACCATTGTGGCCGCGAAGGATTAGGTCGAAGCGTTCCGCTGCTGCATGTCGTCGCGATGCCCTTTGGAGGATTGGTGCCTTTGAAGTTGCCATTGGTTTGCAATTCAGTAACCTCCATGGTTTGATTTGCGGAGGATGTTTCACAGATGAAACACATTCGGCAGAAAACCGTCTCGCACACTTGATGTGTGCACATCGTCGTGTGTGTGATAACTCGCACTCAGATTGTCATTGGTGATTCCGTAGACAATGTCGAGTGCTTGCGATATAGCTCCAGGCGAGAGCTGCAGATTTTCGCCGGCTTCAGCCACTTTCATACACATAGTGCCGTGATGAAGGCAGAGGCGACTTAAGACTGTGCTTGGGTCCTCCGTCCTTGACTGATGTCAGGTCCAGTGTCGTAAACCTAACATGTTTTTTGAAGTCTCTTCTCTCCGATCTGCCACCCGGTGAAGAATTCATGCTCTTGAATGCGCTTTTGGTTGGTTGCAAACTCGGATGAGGCTCTCTGATTTCAGGGTCCTTGATTTCAATTATCTCCTTATGTTTTGATTTCTCTCTAATCTTCGGCAGTTTAAAAGGAAAAGAAAAGCGTAAATTCTTTGTGCCACACATGCTGCTTAGGCAAATGTGAAGCTGCAGCAGTATACACCTGGGAAATTTAATCGTGGTGGCTGGTCCACACAGACGAGCAATCACCTTTGGCTACGGCGTTTGACATTCGTTTGACCAGTTCAGAAGAGATGTTAGACGAAAGTCACCAATCGTCGTGACGAATTTTGGTGTCTCAATGTTTGCTAGGCCTCTTTTCGTAGTTGTGTTCTTATCACTCCGTGCGAAGAGTTCATCAAACAAAGTAACAATCGTGTCAAACATCTGCATTGGTTGCGCGCTGCAGCTGCCAGTTGACGATCTGCCCTCGCCACACATTTGGCGTTCATCTTGGAAGCCACGAGATTCGGTCGGGCATTAGAAAACTGCCACTATACGTCCTCATCAGGTCACTTCTGGTCACGCCGCACCGACTTCTTTCACTGTGAATTCACAAGCAGTCAGAATTATTCTGCGCTAATGAATGTTAAACGGAAGTGTATCCATCACAAGTCTCCCACCTGCTCATTTCAAGGAAAATGAAAATGCATACCTGTTCCAGCAGATTGGTAGAGACAACCCTCAACTAATCTCCCGATGTTTCACACGAAGGGGAAGCCGGTTTGAGCGTTCTTGAGTATGTTTGTGAGTAGTTCCAAGATATAGTGCAATTTGAGAATGTCTCTTGGAAGCGTTTTTATTCTCGTCACTTTGCAACTCTACCTTTCGCAACTCAGATGTCTAGGGGCTTGATGGCCTGGAAGCACAAGCAGACGTCGCTGCTCCCCAGTGATCTTAAATGATCAGGCAATGCATGATTATTTTTTTTGCTGTCAGTATCTCAACTATTTAGCTTTGCACTCGAACAAACGCGAAAGAATAGGAGTTAACGAGTATAGGTAGCATGCATGCATACTCATGTGAAAGGCCATAGACCACGAGTTTGTAGCCCATCCTGATACTAATTTAAACTTTTCTGTTTGCATTTGCATTCTATTTTGCGAAGCAGTGTGATATATGCCTCCTTTTTAAAATTAACAAGGTTCTAGTTAACATACCCTCCAGCGGCAAACTGCACAATTTTTCAAATATTATAAGAGATTCTTATAAGCAACATATAATATTGGATTACTTACAAATGATCCTTAGCACTTCAATCCTCGAATTGCACAAAAGCCGAATGTTGCACTCTTGGAGAACATGCTTTCGAGTTTATGAGAACATTTAATAAAGCTTTCTCCAGGCGGCGATATCCATGTCACCATTTCTGGCTTTTCTCTCCGTTATTGTCCGCGGGCCTTATGAATTCAAGTCTTAGTCACAAACCTCCTGTACATCAACATCTACTATGCACTTGATCGAAGAAGCTTAACATGAGCTATTTACTCGTTGCTGGTCTCAGCAACGTGTTCTAAACCTCTCAGCCTTATGTATCAAGCTGGAGAGTTGGAAGAGGCCTACCTCCTTGGAACGAGTTAAGACTCTCGAGGAGTGATGAGGAGCAGAGGAGCACTGAATCGCAGTGTAATTGACGGTGAAGGTAACGGAAAGTGGAGTTGAGGACAGAGGGTTCAAAGTAGCCTATGGTCTTGTAAGATTGCCCACGAAGCTTTAACAATCTGGTTTATAGGTCAGTGACTTTGGCTAGAAGTATTGTTTGAAAACTTACTTCGCAGTTGCATACTGCTTCGAAAAGCATGGTCAGGATTAGACTATAGTGTGTCTCTGCAAAATACTGACGATATCGAACCTTAGACTGGTATCACTTCTATTTGGCCCTTATAAATACTAATTGCTTGAGAAAATTATCAAATGCAGCTGGAGACATGACCGCAACAGCTCACAGGAATTTTGAAACCAACGAATCGAATATGCTGTATTGCGTAAAGAAATAGGATGAATAATCCGTCTCAAGTTCCATCTCGATCATGAGGTCCTGTTTGCTGAACTCGTCAAATCATTACAGCATTATTTGAGCAGACGAATTAAACCAGCCGACCGTCAAATCGCAGTGTTACCTCTCAATTTTCGTCATTCTCACTAGTTAAGCTATTGAAATCAACCCCAGGCCCTAGGAAAATGACTGTCCGATGAATGTCGAAATGAGTCAAAGACTGTTTAAGTTTACTCACCGTCACTCCTACATGTCTTCTATATCCATACATTCCAAATGCAATGTGACAGTCGCGTATCGATTCCATACCAGCACTTAAAAAGAATCACGCCAGCTGGTCACCGCTGCTACTTTCCCATTATACTGCTGTTTACGGACTACAGTCACGTAGTCACAGACTCACAGCTCTCCATCTCCGCATGAGTTGAGTGCGCATCTGTTCCGAGTCTGCGGCGGCTTTCTTTTTGAGATAACGATGAGGCTAAGAAGACGTAACTAACCATCGCAAACATGTCACTGGAATGTGGACTTAGTGCTTTCTGAATAAGGTGAATCGTTACACACGAGGCCACAGTCGCACAAATTCGGCTTCAGCTACTGTAAGCAGGCACCATGAAGGCTCCTCCGACATCAAAAATCGACTGATGGTCATACAAACATATTATGGATGATATTCATTAATGTAGAGTTTGCCGAATGGTTTTACATCCAATTTATAGTTGCAATTTATTTCCAATTGCTAGATATCAATTTTTAGACATTTTACTTGTTTAAAGTTGCATTTGTATATAACATGAATGTTCATGTTGTTATGTTGTAAAAATTTCTTTTTTTCCCTGTTTTTTTCATTTTTTTAATTTAATAATTGTTTTTAATTTGAATTTGGCATTTAAATATCAGATAATACTTTCTTTCAGTTATTAGAGTTCAAGAAGCCATAAAAATTTGTCTGGAGTGAGTTTAAGAGTGATGCAGAATGTCTACGTCCTTGCATCCTTTAAATGTTATTTTACGGAATTGATTTCTTAAATTTTTTATTTTTTATTTTTTTATGTTTATCCAAATATCTTCTGGGTTTTATTAGAAAATAAAAGTTTGTATTCATGTTTTTAGAACTGAATAAGAACATTGAAATATGCAACATCAATATAGTCGGATGGGTGGGTATATTTCCTGGCAGCTTAATTGAAAGAAGATTTTCAATTGAGCATATGTACATAAATCAACTGCCTTATTAATTTGAGAAATTGAGCCCTTCAAATTGATATTTGTACAGAATTAGAGGTTTTGATATACTTCATGAGTTTTCAATAACACATACTTTCTTTTTTTGGTTCTCTTTTTTTTTCTCTCTCTCTCTCTCTCTTTTTTTTTTTTTTTTTTTTTTTTTTTCATTTTTTTGCATATATTCATGCGATTACTTCTTCTTTTTTTTGTCGTAAGAAATATCTGACATTATGCAAGATATTTCAAAATTAAACTTCAGACTCAAAAATGTATTTTTTTATAAAAGAAGCTTGTTAAAAAAGCACACGATTTTTTTTTTTTCTTACTATGTTTACAAATTCCAAATTATATATATATATATATATATATATGAATTGCAGACCAAGAATTTATATGTACATATATTAACTAATAGAGATTTACTGGACTTAGTTTATATAGTTCAACTAAATTACTAAACAGAAATCACAAGATATATTTTTAATATATAACACGACTAGTAAAAATACACGACATATGGTATAAAAAGATTTTTGATGCTTGAATATATATATATATATATATATATATATATATACATTTTGAAATTCAATATAATTGTTTGGAGACTTCAAATTTAAGATAGAAGTTTAATAGGTCGGAAAAAAAAAAAAAAAAAAAAAAAAAAAAAATTCTTTACATCTTAAGAAAAGAAAAAGAAAAACCTTTTAAAAAAGGAGTAGCTAAGCGTTAATTTTTTAATATTTTATAACTATCAAAATCATTTTCTGGAATTATCAGATACACAACATGATAAACTTTTTGTTTTTTATAAGCAAGATTAATATCATAACTCATATAAAAAACATCTCATTTTTTTTCTCAGCACAATCGTAAAATTAAAATTTTAAAATTTACACACACATACACACACATATTGCAATATGAAGACAAAAACATCACAAACAAACAGAACTCAATTTTAGAATCGTACCGTATCCATATACTATTCACGAAACCGTATAATACATGCAGCTCTCCCCAATACGTACACCGGAATGGCAGCAGAAGATGAAGGTGGTGGAGCTTTAGGGTTTAGGGTTTCTGATACAGGACGTGCTGCAGGTCTCGATGGATTGATGTCTCCGCTTGTAGAATTTCAAGCTATTCGCAGCGTTTGTATGAGTGTCTAGACCCGCAAGTAATTGTATTAGGAGCAGGAGTGATCGAAGATTGGAACGGTGACTGAGTTGCTGCATGGTTGGACAGCTGCGAGTGGCGATTTCGAGCTTTTTCTCTGAGAAATGAGGCCGGCGGTCACGTAGATAGAATTGCTGCGTGCGGATGGATGCAATTCGATTGGTAAGATAAGAGACAAGTGGCGAGATGGCTTCGAGTGGACGAAAACCTTTCGGGCAGCCGGTTCCCGCAGCCCCTGTTGTGGTTGATGGCAGCGGAGCTTCTTCTAAGCGGTCCAGCAAACCAAGTTTTCATGAATGGAAGCTCTTTATGGTGCGCTCTCGTTCTCTACTACGCTGTTTTAGTAGAAGGAGTTTGAATTTGCAAGGCGAGGGTTTTAGTTGTGAGGATTTTAGGCGCGATTTTTTTTTTTATCAACTTCATTCTGGTTTTGAATGTTGCAAAATTGAGTAGTCAGATGAATTTAACACAGAGCTCTTGTTTTTTTGGGACATCTTTTCATCAGTCGTCTAGAGCTTCGGATGTTTTAGCGGAAGCTGGTCCCAAAAGAGTGAATTATGATGATGATGACCTCGAGCAAACGGCTGAGTTCAAGAACATATTGAAGGAAGTAGAGCAGCTAGGTTTGTACCGTGCTCCGGGCTTTACCTCTTTCTGTGCTTTCTTGAGGCCCTGGTCCTGTTGGTTATTGTCAAAAATTGGAGGGAGATATACTGTTAACTTAATTTTGGATTGTGATGGCTAGTCTTTAATCCAATGCGGCACACCTCGAACGTTTATGATTATTATGACATTTTATTGCGGTTGGACTTTAGGAATTGTACATCATGAAATTTCAATGCTGTCGCATTGAAAGGGGGCGAATGGCGGGACTGATGTTAATATTCTATCCCTTCGACTCATACACTTCATTGGATCAGCTATTTTATGTACTAAATGTGATGATGACAACAGGAACCTCAACATTGGAATGGAAGGATCGCAAGAAGTTGGAAACTGCCAAATTGGTAGCTCTTGGATCAAAGGTAGAATTCAATTGCAGTCAACGCAGCTTCTCTTTTTGTTGATTTTTTTATTTTTAAAAATTTTAGGAGGTCTTTAGTGTGGATTTTTATTTTATATATATATATATATATATATATATATATATATATGAAGGTTGCGAATACTGGGAACATAATATCTGTTAGAAGGTCCTGTTCGTTCATGTACCTAGACTTAGATGGTATATTTATACGTTCTAGAGAAACTTCAGAAAATTAAACCTATGGAATGTGTTAGCAGTTCACATGGCTGTATTTGTTCGATGTTTGGTAAGCCTAGAATTCGTTTTGCTTCATTTTTCCAAACGGAGAAGTTTCTTCTGGTTAGCGCTAGTTTGTGTAGTGAGGAAATTCACGTGTGACTGAACCAATCCCACTTTATTCTTAAAATGTATGTCACGGAATTGACTGGCAGCCTCTCGCTGCGCTTGCGGCAACACAATGTGATAAATTATGTGACTTCGTCTTTTGAATCAGGCACCAAAGAGCTTTAAGATGCCTGTCTCGATGGGAGTTGGAATGAAACGAAAACAAGAGCATAGAGCTGAACAGAAGCGGCAAGATGTGAGATTGTCACATTCTTCTAAAACCAAGCGTGTCCTTGTATTTGGATTATGTTTTTTCTCAGATTTTTTCAATAATATTGCGAACCTAATTTATGTTTTGCTGTAAATTGTTGATGAAACATTTATGTGTGCCTTATACAGGAAATAGCGCAAGGTATTCGCTCGGCAAAACGCACTGCTGCGGAGAAGAAACCTCCTCCTAGAAGGACGGCTGAGGAGAGAGGCCTAAACGCCTCAGAGGGAAAATTCAAGGGAGGGGTACTGTATGTGACACCCCCATCCGCACCTGAAGGAAGATCATTCTCGAAGAGCTCTAAAGGTGAGGACAGGTTCTTTGAAGGTGGCAAGGGCAAGGGCGGAGGTGGCAAGAAGAAGGGTAAAGGTGGCAAGAAGAAAGGAGGCAAAAAGAAGGGAAAACGTTAGTGTGCGGCATCATTTGTAAAAGTAAAGCACCGTATTTAATCTTCACATTCAATGAAATCACCTGTGCAATTTAGTTGAAAACATATTTTAAGATCTGCAGTGTGTAAACATTGTGGATAATATTGTTCAGTTGCATGCTTAATCAGAACTGGTCATCGTGAATTCTTTGTCCGACTTAGGGTCGCTTCACACGAGCTGAGGGGAAAGTAGAGGACAACGAAGTGTAAAACCCCTTTCTCTCATAAGGAATCAAGGATTGATAGTAATTGTAATGGCACCATTTATTAGTTTTTATGTATCGAAAGCAAGGTTATACATCCAACTTTGATACTGGCCAAATCTTAAAGATTACTAAAAATCTTGAGGCTGCATCAAAATCAGTTTTTCTTGTCTTAAGCTTTTCATCTTTTAAAGCATTATTTAAAAGTTTGTAAATGGTTCAAAATTGTTCTATTTTGACATGTATATGTATTAGAGTAATTAATTAATTTACAAGCATATATACACACACACATGTTAACATTTCAACATCAAACAACACTTCCAAAATCAAAATTCAAGTCAGTATCTACTGTTCATCACAAGTATCTACACAAAACGTAGATTGCTGAAGAAAACAACATTAGTTCAAAAAGTCATTTAATTATAAGTTTTGATGGTGCAAACAAAAAAAATTAGTGTCATAAACCACCTAGAATCAACTCGCACTAAAACTAAAACCACCCTAAAATAACAAGTCAATCCTAAAATTCCACAAAAAAACTTATCTTCAACAAACACATACTTCTTCATTGTAACCCTCTATAGACACAAGTTCTCAATACAAAATTTTACAAGATAAACAATGGTGTGTTTTTACTTTCTACTTCTTACTTTCTTCTGAGTTAAATCTAAAAACCAACATTTAAAGACGAATAACTACAACACAATGTTAATCGGGGCAGCCAGGGCAGCCGGGGCGGCTGTGGACCAAAACATTTCCAACGACTACCCGATCCACCCGATCTACCCGGGCTGCCCGTGCCAGACGGTCAACATGTCCGAGTCCCATCGCATTAATGACCAGCGGTCGTCCGAGAGTCACGTTGCCCATTCACCAACAACCACACCACCGTCACCATCGCGGAACCTTCATTCACATCCCCCATCCAATGGTCAGAGGAAGATTCCAACCCCTACCTACGGTCGCTGAGAGGAAGCGGCCCCACGGGCCAGAGTCGCAGGGGCCTGGAGCGGCTGCCAAGCACGTTGCACATTCAGATGGCCCAACTCGATGCGGGCCGTGCTTGTGTTTGCCGCAGACTGCGTTGATGCTCTGTCGCAGCTCGGGTTTCTCGGCATCTTCCATTTTTGGATGTCATGAGCGTCTTATTGCATCGATTTCCGGAGGTCAGCGAGAGTGAGAGAGAGCGAAAGGTTGGACTGTGGGTTCATGAGAGGCGTGTTTTGGAATGATCAGTTTGGCTCGAGGGCCGATTGGTTGTGTGCAATCGTTCGGTGCGGGGTGAAGAGAGAATTTAGTGCTGGTGCATTGTTGGGTGCGTGTGGTGTTTGCGGTTTCAGTAAGAAGGAGGAAGGTTTTTGTGATCAGGTTTTAGTTGGGTTGGTTAGGTTAAGGCGCTGACCAAAAGATTAGTTATCTGTGAGATTTTGCGAATTTGTCGTGTGTTTATTCAGGTTGAGAGATGGCTTTCGATATGCGAGGATGGGGTGTGAGTTTGGATGCATCGTGCGAGGACAAAATCTTCGAGGGCGTGGAGCTTTGCCCATTCCTGAGGAACATTGGCGTCTCCACCAGCTTTGTCTTCTCCAAATTGAAGCTCCCCACCCCTACCCCTGTAACTCCCTATCTGCTTTTAAGCTATTTAACTATGTTATTTCTTTGCATGCTATGTATTGGGGATGGTGTGCTCTGCGAATTAATTCAGTTCAGCTAATCTATGACTAAGAAGATCGCTGACACTATCTCAAACAAAGTACCGCTTTAGAAGACCTTATATCATGCTAGTTCACTTTGAGACCTTAAACCATTGGCTTTGACTCTGTTTATCAGCAGCAGCGGATGCATTTGAGCCTTACCAACTTAGGTGCCCCTGTTTTCTGAGCTTTACTTACTGTACCATTGACATTCGCATCTATTTGAACTCCACCTCCACAGTTGCTTATATGAAATAGCTCCTCAGATAAATGGGCACTAGTTTTGCAGCAGAAGTTGCACCTCTGTTGAATCGGAAGCGCGGCAGAGTGCTGTCACCTAGTGGGTTCACGACGTAAAGACCCATTACACAGACTGCGATTATAGGACATCATAGGACTTTCTGACATTAGCGCCATCTTTAATGAGTAGCTAACTCCACAAAAGGAACGAGGTTCATTAAATTCAATGTGGTCAAGCAAGAGGCTCGTATCAAAATTTCTGTGATTGACAGGATTGGACACTACAGATGAAACAACTAGACTGTTCGAAGTTCAGATTTTGAGTTGCTATCGTGTAAAATGTGCAGACGAGAGCAGGCCGCGGTCCAATTTTCGAGGATGGGCCAGGTTTTGAGAACTCCTTTCGCCTGTTCCACGGCAAAGATGGTGTCGTGCCTTTGAAACGGGCCTCGGGAGAGCAGAGCGCGCGGCCACTCACTGAGACACTTGACGCGGAGGATCTGAGTTTCCATCCGTTGTCTGCTCGCGCTGCCACCATCAGCCTGTCGTCGTTCGGAGCAGGGGGCCCATTCGGATTTGATGGGTTTATGGCAAGGCAGAACGCGAAGAAGCCGAAGGAGAAGAAGCCAAAGAAGGAGTCGGAACCTGAGAAGAAGCGTCGATCGAAATTGGAGTCTCATGTATGGGAAGGATTTTCTTGCCTTGCCTTGCCTTGCCTTGCCTTGCCTTGCCTTGCCTTGCATGGGTCGTGATGATGCGTACAGAACAGAGGAGTGTTGATGTTGCGATTGGATTTGGAAGCATGACGTGTCTCTGACGACAGGGCGTTGTGATGTGCAGATGCACGAGGCGATGGGCAGCGAATGGCTAGCGACGGGGCAGTGCCCAATCGCAAAGTCATTCCGTGCCGTGAGTGGCGTGTTACCGCTGGTGTCAAAGCTGTTGCCAAAGCTGCCGCAAGGAATGAAATACAGGTGCCCGCCAGCGATAGTGGCAGCGAGAGCGGCGCTGGCTCGAACGGAAGCAGTGAAAGCACTGAGACCGCAAGCGCTGCCAACGAAGGTGCTAGCAATCGGGATGGTAGGAATGGCACTGAACGTGCCGCTGGGAGTGTGGCGGGAGCACACGAAGAAGTTTTCTCCGCAGTGGTTTCTGGCTGTGCATGCGACGATCCCGTTCATCGCAATGCTGAGGAAAGCGGTGGTGATGCCGAAGTATGCGATAGCGTTCACAATAGGGTCTGCAATACTGGGTCAAGCAGTGGGAGCTCGTGCTGAGAGGATTCGTTTAGCCCAGCTCAAATCCTCAATCACTCCTGACCAAACTGAGCAACTTGAGCCCTTTACAGAAGCCCTGCCTGTGGAGCTTGGTTCCCAGTGTATTAGCCCGGCAACAATCAACTTGACTGCTGTGAATGCAGACGTAGTGGAAAAGGTGGCCATCCGAGATGAATCTCCTCAACTACAGACAGAGTTGTTGTCCGACTCAGTGTCATCAGTGATAGAGAGAGAGATCTCCAGCATTACACATCAGAGACAAGACTCCCCACTTGTGGAACAAGACGAACTGTGCATTGAAGTGCCGCAGATGGGTGCCCACAAGAGACTCACAGCGTTACCAGGTACTTTGCAGTGTGGCTCCGTGGCACTTGTGACTCGCTCAATGAGCCCTGTTTCCCAGCCAGTATTAGTCAATTGATCCTGAAGCTGAACTTGCCAGCTCTCATTTTCGCATCAACTCTGTTTCTCTGTTGCTCTTTCAGCTCATCAGTAGAATTGCAGGAGAATTGGGGGTGATCTAGAAAGTGTTAAGTTGGTGAGGTGATGGTCCTTTTCTTTGGTCCTTTTCTTTCTTTTTCTCCTTTTTTTTTTGCTGGATGTGACAGACAAACATTGTATCTGTCGCTGAATAAATGAGTACCCAACTGGGTGTGTATTGGGCAAGTGTACACACTTGCCGAGGCAGGAGACGACATCACTATTTCCCTCTCTGCCGTTTTATACAGAAGACTCATTTGTTGATGTTTACTCATCAACAGAAATATTTGAAAGCTGAAGGGATAAGTACCACTTGGGCTTAAATTAAAGAAAAACAAAAGCTTCAAAAAATTGATTGAGAAAGTGGAATTCCTTTTGCTGTAATGAGGGTTCAAAACATCACTTCTCAGCGGGTGAAATTAATCCCAGAGGCTTCATATAAAGGGTGGAAGTTGATTGTTTGAAACGCTAATTTATGACACTGTTAAGAAGGTTTTGACACGATCTCAAAGCTTTAGATTTTGAGGCCAAATCTGAATGGTTCACCATTAAAAAAATCCTCCTCTTGTTTTGTTTTTTGGTTTGTTTGTTTGTTTGTGTTGGTTGTTTTTTTTTTATATATATATACTTTTTTTTTTTTTTTTTTTTTTTTTTTTTGGGAAAAATAATCTTTAATGTTCATTTTGATGAAAGTTAGAGGAAGGCTTCAATTTTTTTCTAACTGGTTTTATATATGGATTTTGGGCTTCAATTATAATCATATTATATTAGTTATTTTGGTCTAATTTTAGAACTGCTTTTATTGATATTTGTATCATTGGAGTCTCTAGATTTTTAAATGTTAATTCTTTGTATGAAACAAGTTGGATATAATGTTATTCAAGCATATTATAATGAACATATTTAACTTCACAAATCACTAACATGCAATTAGTTATAATAGTATTATAATAACAAATTTTCTTTGTCATGTCTATGCATGTTTTTATAATTATTCTTTTGATTATTATTAAAATTCTAACTAGTATTAAAAGCCTTTATTTTGGAAGTATTATATTATTGATGTATAATAGTATATAATATATTAATAAGATATAATGCTAATTATGTAATAAAGAATCACACAATCATATTTTATTAATATCACATAAAAACTAAATAATCTAAAAAAAGAAAAGAAAAGAAAAACACATGTAATTACAAAATATGATAGAAATATAAATATCATTATATCAATCTTATGATTTTGGTTGATGTAATAATTACAAATATTGTATAGGAATGTTGTAATAAATGCATGATGTCAAAAAATAAGAAATGGTATTAATGACACTTATCTACTATGTATCCCAAAGATATGAAAAACAATCATTTATAGATTTTGAAGCTACTTTGTAGGTAAATATATATATATATATAAGATTGGAGTATGACCATTTTTTAATATCTTAGCAAAATTGGCTCTAGATATGCCACTTGGCTAGCTCTACCCCTCTAACAAATAATAAACATGAAAGGCATTTGGCTTCTCATTGTAATTATATGCTTCTAAACTATATAGGAACAATTTAACAACTGAAATCTTAAACAATAAAATTGAACAAAGAAAAAAATAGAAAAAATTATTTGGTATAGAATTTTAGACTATGGGAATGTATGTAATTTTTTTATAAAAAAAAGACACTTTTTTAGATATGTAGAAGGCTCTAAAATAAAATAAGATGTCTAAAAATATTTGAAAAGACTTAGATTAAAGAAAGTAAATTAGGTATTAGAGATCTAAAGGACCTTACATGGAACTATATTCTACTATCTAAGGTACATGTAACTCACCCAACATGTTGGAGATTTTAATAAATAAAATAATTATACTTTAAGATAAATTTTAACTTTATCTTAATTAACACAATACCTAAATCAATAACAAATAAGAAAATGCAATATTATTTTTAATGAAACAATAAAAAGAACTACAAAGAATTTTAATTAAATCATATATATATAAGATTTTAATTGAAATTTTAAAAAATTAAGCTAAATACTAAATAATTATATTCTAAAATATTGGTAGAACTTTAAAATAATGGTTTTGGATAATTATTTATGTAATTCAAAAAATAGATCTAATATATGATCAAGAATAACCTTCTCAATATTTTGCATACTAATTTCTAAAGTTTTGAGTTACATCTTTAGAATATCATAAAATATAGACTTTTATTTTTTTTGTAAGAAAATCTAGTATAGTATTTTAATTAGAAAAATAAATTATTAAAGATTAAAAGAAAATTTATTATAAAAAAGTGTGATGAAATAATAAATTTTGGAACTTATTAATCAATTGAATACTTTTATTTTTTCTAATTATAACTTAATAAGTCTAATTTTTATAAAAGATCTAAAAAAAATTAAAAAAAAATTATATATTGATAAGATAGCTATAATATTTCTTTTATATAAAATAATACTAAAAATAAAAAGGCAGTTAAAACTTTACAAATATATTTTGTAAAGTTGGCAAAAAATATTTTTGGTTGAAGAAAGATAAACAAACAAATCATTATTTTATTATATAAGATAACTTAAAAAATCTTTGATAAATTTACTTTAATTAATTAGTTAATTTTTAGCTCAATTTAAAAATTAATATATATATATATATTTTATGATTAAAATAATAATTATAATTTATATTATAATCTATCTATAAAAAATAATTTAAACTTTAAAATTTATCTATCTAAAAATACAAATAAAAATAAAAATCTTTTATTAAATTAAATTAAATTTAAAATTATTATACATCTTTTAGTATTAAAACTTTAATAATATCTATTTATTATATATTATATTTTATTTTTAATTTATCTTTTTTAAAACAAAAAATAATAGTAATATATATTTTAGAATTTAATTTTGATTTGAGTTTTCTTTTTTAAAATAAAAATATCCATCTATTTGTTAGTAGTTGATGTATTATTATAACAAGTTTATTGTATAGTATTAGATAATGCTTATTATTATGTTAAATAAATTTTTAACAACTTTGCGACTTATATTACAATTGTTTTAGAATGAGAAACCTACAATAGAAAGTATTAAAATTGTTAGTTATAAGAAATCTTTGAGAACTAGAAAATATATATTTATGCAGATTTTAGCCCTAAACCTAAACATATTCCATCAAGCTCTAGTTAAATTCGGAGGACTAATAGATTACAAAGATTATGGATCACAAGCAAGCTTGATTAGAACTCAATGTGAATTCAAAGAATCATGTTTAATATCTTTCAATATTTCAATACCCAAATCAACCAAAAACAAAGTCTCATCCTTCCACTACACTTTTCACACTTCTTTCAAAAAAAAACCATAGAATGTCTTCCATGCTTTCCTCCACCACAACTTCCAAGGAGACGAGTCACCCCCACAAACTTGACCTCCACACCATAAAAGAGTAAATAACACAAGCCCAGGCTTAAAGAATATCTACAGTCCACGAGTCCGACGTGGCATCATATGCTCAACTACCACTGGCGAAAGTCAACGCGACGTTATGGACTCGACGAATCGCCGTCGTTCTCGTCAGCGTGTCGACTCGACGATTCGTCGTCGGCTTTATCGACGTCGCAGTGGCGACGGTGGCGAGGGAGACCGAGGGAGACGGAGGGAGGCACGGGAGGAGGACCACCACCAATCTATGGCTTCTCGCGGCGACCGTGGCCACCCCACGCTCCACGTTTCTCCCTTGTCGTGTTCGGTAGCTGCGCAACGGAGCTTTTTCACAGCTGGGTCCGGTGCTGTTTCGAGAATTTACGGACATTTGGTAGCATTCGGAGTGCGGCAGAGTGTGGCGAGCACGAGAGATCAGAGTTGATTCGCGCTTTGGAACCCGAGGAAGAGCGTTTTTTCATTTGAGTTTCTTGTGTTGTGCAGGTCGGATTGAGGGTTGTTCAAGTGGGTTTATTTTATTGAAGAGGAAAAGGTTTTTGAATTAGGGCTGGTTTGAGTGGGGTTGCGTTGTGGGTTGCACTCGTGGGAGTGCGAGGATGGGGTCCGATTTCGGTAGAGGGAGGATTTGTGATGACAAGATCTCCGAGGGCGTGGAGCTGTGCCCGTTCTTGAGGAACATCGGTGTCACGACTAGTTTCGCCTTCTCCAATCTGAAGTTCCCTGTTCCTGCTCCTGTAAGTCTCCGCCCAAACCCTTCCCACTTATCTCTTTCATCTATCGGGGGCTCTTTGTAAAGCGTCTTGTTTCCTAAGTAGATTTAGAAGGGCTTTTCCAAGGAATCAGCTGAACCCAACTATCCATGTATACTAATGACATCACCGCGTTTTATGGCGTGCTTGATCTTAATGGTCTCAATGTGCACGAATATCTTATGGTCCTAGCTACCATTGGAAAATCAATTTATGACACTAGGTTTTCTTATGCGTCTTGGCTTCGACCTAGAAGGAATTAGCATCACTGTCGAAGCGGTTTCATTCTCACGGCATCTCTTCTATATCCTCCGTTTCTTGTAGGAATTTGATACCGTCTAGCTAGAGCTAATTATTTGAGCGTTGTTTGAGTTGATTTTCTTTATGCTATTCTTCTAACTCCACGCTAATTGCCTAATCTACAAGTTTCCCTACCAAATAAGCCTGGGCTTGGTAGTTTATTTAGATCATTGATTAATATGTACTTGGGTAATTCTTGTGCAGACGAGAGCAGGCCGCGGTCCAATTTTCGAGGATGGGCCAGGTTTTGAGAACTCCTTTCGCCTGTTCCACGGCAAAGATGGTGTCGTGCCTTTGAAACGGGCCTCGGGAGAGCAGAGCGCGCGGCCACTCACTGAGACACTTGACGCGGAGGATCTGAGTTTCCATCCGTTGTCTGCTCGCGCTGCCACCATCAGCCTGTCGTCGTTCGGAGCAGGGGGCCCATTCGGATTTGATGGGTTTATGGCAAGGCAGAACGCGAAGAAGCCGAAGGAGAAGAAGCCAAAGAAGGAGTCGGAACCTGAGAAGAAGCGTCGATCGAAATTGGAGTCTCATGTATGGGAAGGATTTTCTTGCCTTGCCTTGCCTTGCCTTGCCTTGCCTTGCCTTGCCTTGCATGGGTCGTGATGATGCGTACAGAACAGAGGAGTGTTGATGTTGCGATTGGATTTGGAAGCATGACGTGTCTCTGACGACAGGGCGTTGTGATGTGCAGATGCACGAGGCGATGGGCAGCGAATGGCTAGCGACGGGGCAGTGCCCAATCGCAAAGTCATTCCGTGCCGTGAGTGGCGTGTTACCGCTGGTGTCAAAGCTGTTGCCAAAGCTGCCGCAAGGAATGAAATACAGGTGCCCGCCAGCGATAGTGGCAGCGAGAGCGGCGCTGGCTCGAACGGAAGCAGTGAAAGCACTGAGACCGCAAGCGCTGCCAACGAAGGTGCTAGCAATCGGGATGGTAGGAATGGCACTGAACGTGCCGCTGGGAGTGTGGCGGGAGCACACGAAGAAGTTTTCTCCGCAGTGGTTTCTGGCTGTGCATGCGACGATCCCGTTCATCGCAATGCTGAGGAAAGCGGTGGTGATGCCGAAGTATGCGATAGCGTTCACAATAGGGTCTGCAATACTGGGTCAAGCAGTGGGAGCTCGTGCTGAGAGGATTCGTTTAGCCCAGCTCAAATCCTTAGATGAGCAGCCCCAAGTGTCATCAATGGATTCCCAGGTGTCTGAGTCTTTACCCATGTCATCAACCATCCATTTTTCTTCTGTTGTCTCGGAGTCGGCTATCGAAGATACCCCGAAAAAGAACGAAGAGAAGTTGACACCTGTCCCTCTCACTTTGCACTGTAGTTCGGAGAGCCTTTCTGACCGCTCCAGGAGTTCCTTTTCATTACCTGTGAGCGTGAGCTGATTCCTCATAGATTTCTAACATGGCTCTGTTTCTAGTCTTAGTTGTCTTCTTGACATCTGAATGCATCGTATGGAGGTGTATGGAAGGTTAAGAGAGGGTTTAGTTACATATTAGTAGGAAGATTCATGTCGTAGTTTCAAATGATGCGTTTCTTACGTGGCACAGAGTCACCGTCTGTGTCACCCAATAATTTTTCGACCCCTTGGGGTTTGACTGGTCATTTTTCACTGGCATTTGACCTCCTTACAACATCTGCATTTGTACCATATCTATTATAATTTCGAAGTAAAGTGGTAGAATTGCTACATTTCTTTGGTCATGTGTTTATTAAAATGCAGTTTGGATTAGTTTCATAAGCGTAGACAGAAGCATGGCTGTACTCCACTCTGTTCATTCATATGAAGATTCGTAGTGCATAATACTGTAGGGAATACTGTATGAAATACTATAGGGCGACGTTGGATTTGAACGTGTCGGATATGCATCAGGTAGCTCATGGTGTATGATGCAGTTCTTGTAGGAGACAATGCATCAGACGACACGAAAACTATGGGGTATAAGTCTTCATGAGATTTGTATACTTACTCTCAAGCTGACCAACGTGTGATGACTATGACTAGCTGTACTGGTAAGGAAATCAAGAAAAAACGTCGCTTCTTGTAAACTCTTGATCCGGCCCGTCTGCTACACCATTCTGTGAAGGTCCGTGAGTTTGTCAGGCATGACGCCTTCCCTGTATCAAAGTTCAAAGAACGACATAAACTAGTGTGTTCATATCTAACAGAGACTAAGTAGAGAGCTTAGATGATAAATATGTGGCTCAAGAAGAGGCTTTACTTTCTTCCTATGCATTCAGTTCTCATTGCCAACCTTTGTGAGAGATTTTGTGGGTTCAGAATGGTTGATCTGTTGCTTTTAGTATAGTATCTAAAAGCTACATGTCAGAATATGATGCTGGCTCGTATTTCAATGTGCAGGAAAATTTGTCTTTACAGCACTGTACCCACCTTTGCAACAGATTTCATATCTCGTCATAACATTATGGGTATACTGCAAGTGCATCCTCTGTTCCGTTTCCGGACCTTGGCTTAGGGAGTCGTGATGTCAGGATCTGCTGTGTCTATTCGTTGTTGTTGGTGTTCTTGTTCTTGTCAGTTCTTAATTTGGCACCAGTTTCTTCAGTCTCAACTGTTGATTGTGCGAGTGCACTTTGGTGCATCGTCTTGCAGGAGATGACTACTGATGGAGATGCGTCTCAAAATATGTATTTTTTTGTTGATTAATTTAAATTGTTTGTTAAGAAGTCCACACGAAAGCTTTTGAAGGGTTGTTGCGTTTCTAAAGAAATATTTTGAACCACAATTTTTAAAGAAAATATTGTTATATTATTAGGTGATTTGAATGAAGTTTCTAGAATATTCCTTACTTCCGGCTATTATCTATTGTAAACTAAAGGCACTTCTAAAGAGGTTTTGAAGTGTATGGACACAACTGACGTTCAATGATTCTCCAACTTGAACATATTTGTAATTCAGATAAAAATGAATAATACTAGCATTCAGGCATGTGTATTATGAAATTCTTAGAGAAAAAGAATATATATATATTTATATTCTTATTTGCTTAATGTTGAAGAGTTTGTAGTTCTATTAACAAATATGGCGTTAGAAATAAAGATTACATTCTTAATTCGAAATAATATCTCAACGCAACTGGATCTTCTTTCTACGATTGTGATGCCAAACACATTATATCTCAACATTTATTTGAATGCTAAGCATGAAGGTGAGAGAACAAGCTGCTGGAAGTAACTGTTTCATCCTTACACTTGTTCTATGAATTGTGACATGCTGATGTCATTGGATTCGACGTTGTGGAGCAGCCTGACCTGTTGACCGCAAAAATTGGCATCCCCACAACTGCCGCATTTTAATTCTTGAGGGGCTCGTCTGCCAGATATACTTCCCTACACTTTCGTTTAACGAGACGTTAATTGGAAACTGTCTCGCTGATTCTTATTTAAACTTGTCTATCCCAATTCTGTTGATCGCGTTGGAATCCTAGAGAACTGCACGTCTGCGGAAGCTGAGCAGTTATTCCAGAACCTCACACGCGGTCGAGCCAATGCTGAGGTCAGAGATCACGTTAGAAGCCTTCATAAGCTTGTTGATCACAATCCTACCGTATGCTGTGTTGTAATTCACTGCATGATACACTTTCTTACATCATCAAGCACAAATACGCTGCACTCACGTCTTCACAGATATTGGCGCGGGCGCTCCTCCGGTAAGTCTTGCAGAAGACAGTAGTCATACATCATGTTCTGGTTATTGTTTTCAAAATGACTTCGAAATTGACATTACTCAACTCTTGAGCGAAGGGCATAGCATTTGAACCGAACGGTAGTACAAGCGGATAAGCGATTCCCATCTCCCAAAGCTATCATCGGAGACTAAGACCATTTTTCTATTGCTAGGCACAAAACTTGGATATTGAATCTCCAGATTCACATGATAAGGGTCCTTCTGTACGAAAGGCCTCACAGAGAGGGGTATTAATCAACATTTCAGACCGCGCAACAAGACTATACTTCAATCCACTCAGATGCTGTTACTTCCTGTCAGCAGATCTAGGCAAAAAGCGTTCTTAGGCTATCATGTAAAGCTTGGTGTTTTCAAATATTTGTAGCTGCATCTTCTTGGCTTCATCAAATGGATCACTCCAGAACCTGATAAAAACCGATCACATAGAACCTCTCATCAAGCTGCTATAAAATCAAATCCTTCCCTAACTCTCTACAATAATTGCCTGTGGATCATTTCAGACCATATTCAAACACACCGTTTGTCAAAAACCTATTATTATTTTATACTCGAGGCAATCCTTGTGGGTGACACCCCAACCGTCGACTAACTTCAAAACTATTATGAGCATGCTGTAAGCTTTCTAATATACATTCCATGCTAGAGAACTACACCCTGCTTTTAAGATAAAATTTGTTTGAACTTCAGACCTCGAAAGAAAAGATGATGCAAGGTTGCCTTGATTTTTCATCCTTAAAATAATTCTGTCTGCTCTTAGCAGATATATGTTGACTTGTCTGTACACTGTTATCAAGCTTTTACCTCCATAGGCCTGCTAAGAGAATTAAAACTGAGTTAGAGTAAAATTCTGCTTATTTGACTAAATTGAAATGAGAATTACATCTTTTGCTATGATTGATTAATAAGTAAATGTTACATATGTACAGCAACAACCTTATTCCCGATCAACTACGTCTTAATCATTCTAAACTACTTTGAAGGAAATAGCTTGACGTGGAGAGCATCTCGCCTAAGCTTGCTGGATGCCTCTCCATTGAAAAGTTTCAGTTCGTTCCACGAAAAAACGCAGCTAGCTCTATTGGAGCATGCACGGCATTGAGCCACTCCTCCAGCGGATCACCTTCAAGCCTTTCTTCAGCTGTAACAACATAAATGCATGCAATCGTATCCAATGGGGAGTGTCAACTAGATTCACAAATCTGTCTCATTACATTCACTAAGCTTTGCAACGATGAACTCAGACTCGATCTAAAATCCCCCTTAAAAGAAACATGTTGGGTTTCAAAAATACAAAAAAATTACAAACTTTACGTCCAATATTTTATAAATAAGAATGTGAGCTCTCTTAATTATCCACATGCGCATTTTTCACAATGTAATGAGCGTGGCAACATTGTGGAAATTACCTTCAAGTTGTGCGCCGAGTCCCTCAAGTACTGTAGGATTGGAGCGAATAACCAGCAATGCCATTTCCAGTGCGGAATTCATTAAAGATCTCACCTCTTTTTGTACCATGTCCGCCATATGACCCTTCACCCAACAAAGCAACACAGAGAAGCTGGCTGGGTTAGCTAAGATAAAGGGGATGTGGTACTTCGGAGGTCAACTATATTATAACCCCTAACAGAGTTAAAAAACTAGCGTAGCAACCAATAGAAAATCAACAGAAATGTTGGTAAATCAAAAGACTGGAATAAACCAAAATAACAGCAAATCATATCTCATGGAAGTGACCACATGCATTAGTAGACTTTGTCATCAGTTAACTTCAGGTTATGGCTGACTTTATTGTATCCGCAAAATGCAAACGTCAAGACCCCTGTTTGACTCGGGAAATATAATTTACAGAAACATACCACAAAACTTGATTACTTATGTCACCATCATCCATAAATTTGGATCCAAATGCCAGCAAACTAGAAATTACCTGATCTTTGCCCCAGGAGAAGGAACTACCAGTCTCATCGAGGCCTCCTCCAGATAGAGTAGCTAACGAAATCGGACCAATATTGGGATTGAGACCATACTCTGCTACTGCTTTATATGCTAAGTCTGTGGCACGCTTGATATCGTCAAGAGCACCAGTAGAAACACGGCCATGATACACCACTTCCTCAGCAGCACGACCACCCAAAAGAGTAACCAAACGACCTCTTAGCTCATCGACAAATAGTAGGTTACGATCTTCAGCGCCAGGAGGAATGTACGTGAAACCTAAAGCTCCTCCTGTTCTTGGCAAAATGCTTAGTTTCTGCAAGATGAAAAAACACAACATTTGAGAAATTTCACGGCTAGAGAAGGTGGGAGTAACCTACTCAACCATGCATAAGAGGGAAATGAGGTCATTTGTTCAAATACAGATTTAGGAGCTGACGCTAAATAACAAGAAACAAAGAAACCAAGAACTAAAAGGAGGTTATACCTGCACTCGTGTAAGACCAGGTATAAACTTGGCAACAGCGGTTCCAACCACTGCATGACCTGCCTCATGCCGTGCTACGACACCCTTTTCAGAGCCATGCAACGTAGAGCGCTTCTTCTCAATACCCTATAACAAAAAAAAGCGGCCAGATTACCCACTATATAGATGCTGAAAGAATATTGAAATCAATAGTCTTTCTTTGTTTTAATAAGGCGTCTAACATGTACTTGTAGCAGTTCCTTTCTGTCTACATGCATCAGACTAAACTACTAGAAATCCTTAAGGATGATAGCTTGTAATTGACCTTAAAATTTTAGCAAATGAGGTTTGAAATTGAGCACTTCCATGGAATCCTAAATCTAAACAAGGGATTATATTAGAGAAAACGAGGCAAATTCAACGATTAATTTGGTAACTAGTAAGGTCTTACAGCAATTGAACGCTCCACTGCTTGAGAAAATTCTGAGTTCCCAACCACCAATTTGCTTGCCCTCCCTGCCAATAAGGCTGCTTCATTCACCAGGTTTGCCAGGTCTGCTCTGTTGGGTGATGGGCAAACAATAAAATCAGAAACGATTACAAAATTCAAATTGGGGCTCCATGTATCTGCAATAGTAAATCCGAATTAGTTTCCAGCTTCTCAGCAAACCCAAAGGTCCTTCAAACTTTTTTGTTTGACTTAAAGCGTAACGCAACCTTAAATTATTAGCAAATGCAACAGCATTCTTGCTGTTGGGGGCTAGGCTTTAGAGCGCTCGACAGTGAGAGAGATACACGCGTTAGCAATGATTACGTACCCAGTAAACCCAGCTGTGGCTGCGGCAATCACGTTAAGATTAACATCGGGTGCCAAAGGCAACCGTTTCTTGGTCACATGAACAGTCAAAATTTCCTCGCGACCTTGTCTATCTGGAGGCTCCACCTATTCCAGACAAAATAGATCAATCAGAATTTGCAAACACAAATATGTCCCGTACCTTCTACGATGGGAAAATCGTTTGATTGTGATAATTAACTGCTCAACAATGTGCACGATGTAAAGGATGCAAGTGGCATAAAATAATACAGTGACAATCCGGTCAAATCGTCCAGGTCGCCTCAGAGCAGGATCCAAAACATCAGCTCGATTGGTAGCCCCAAGTACAATAACAGTTGAGCTGCTCTCAAATCCATCCAGCTCCTGATAAGAACATAAATATAGTTCCTTTGAGACAGTAAACGGTATGTGTATATTACAAAAAATTGATGGAGATGACAAGTATATTATGCATAAGTCTACATGAACTAAAATAAAAAAAAACTACCAAGTCATCCACCTCACCACAATGACCCTATACTCAAAATACAAGCCCATCCTGAAGAGGCGAAGGGCAAAAACAAGTTGCACCAACCTTAGATTATTACTTACCACCTACAAATGGTTAGGCACAGAAGTAAGTAGGACAATAATATAATTGACCATAATCAAAAAGTGAAATGCTTACTGTGAGAAGCTGGTTGAGGGTTTGCTCTCGCTCATCATTCCCAACACTTCGAAGCCGACCATCGCGACCTTTTGCTACTGCATCGATCTGCAGAATTTTACACCACGATCAGACAAGCGCCTCAACTGAACTTTTCTAATCACGACTACCCCTTAACAAAGCCCACAATACCATAATAAGAGAATGTTCACAAAGAGCAGGCTCCAACTTCAAGAGATTTTCACGATTACTTCTTCAAAAATCACTGGCATTGGGAGTTCATGACACACTTCCAACATACTGAGCAGTACACAATAGATGAAGTGTAATCCATGCAGTATTACCAATCAAGACTATGATAATTGCATCAACACATAATCTTAAAGAGACTAAAACAAACCTCATCAATGAAAACAATCGACGGAGCTTCCTTCTTGGCTCGGGCAAAAAGATCACGGACACGAGAAGCACCCATACCCACATATAGCTCCACAAACTCACTAGCTGAACAGCTAATAAAAGGCACATCGGCCTCGCCTGCAACTGCTTTAGCAAGCAATGTCTTCCCCGTACCAGGTGGCCCAACCTGAAAAACATTGTACATACGAGCCCTGTCAGCAAATTAACGGCATGGCGGCGGTCTACTCTTGTGAAACAGAGCACCATACTTAAAATCGATTTTTATATCCACAAATGAACTTTATAACCAGGAAAATGTACAACATCAATTCTTCTGTCGATCTAAACATCAATTATTACATTGACTTTCCTTAGAAAGTGGTGGATCTTTGGGCAAACGTAACCAAAACGTTTACAAATGGAACTGAATCACACCGCTAACATAAGAGACGTACCAGCAGGATTCCTCTTGGTGGCCTGGCTCCGAGCCTTGAATACCGTTCCGGATGTTTAAGAAATTCCTACAAGAGGAATAAACCCAACATCTCCTTGGGATCAAGAAATTCAGAAGGGACCATCTGACATGAGTTAACCATCATATGCTATGTGTGTTACACAAGCACAACGTCATTGCCTTAACGTGAGCTTTTTGCAAACTTTTCAATGATACATCTAACGAATTTACTCCTTAGATGAAGATATATAGAGCTTGCGTGCAAAAGATTAGACTTGAGGCTCAATTAAGGTTGCTGTTTCACTTACAACAATTTCTTCAAGCTCTTCTTTTGCTTCGTCCACACCTGCAACATCCGCAAACATAATTGGACCCCCAACATCTTGATCCTTGCCACCTCCCGACAATAATCCCTTCCGATTTCTCATTCGACCCGTTGTAGATCTCTGCAGATGTAAATGGCAATAATAAGGTTTAGTAGCATATAATAGCACCCGCATTACAGTGTAAACAATAATATCTTAGTCACTGCTCCATCAGCAACAATGAATACAAGTCTTCAAATTTCACCTATGATACCTATCAAGGTTTCAATAACGTGCCCCAGGTTTTGGACATGTACAAAAATTTCACGTTATAAAGTACAACTTGAAACATATTCCAATGTGCTTTAAATGCCTTTCCAGCACCATCTTCAGACAGGCTGGTTCAAGCACTAAAATTCGACATGAACTGTGTGAAACAGTCAAAGTATAAGCATGTTAAAGCAGAAAAGAGAACCTGTGGCAGTTTCAACGAAAATCGACTCAGAAGGCCACCAATAAGGCCAACATATAGAAGAAATATCTGGAAAAGAAACAGCAAAATTAAATCCATATTAGAACCCGTAGAATAGCTTCACGATTCAGTGGAAAAGACTAGTTTTGCAGGTCTTTAAGCTGCCTTGTCAGAAATTTACAGTCTAGACATCTCAGCGCTTTATTATCAACTTAAAGCATGTTGCGCATCTAACGTTTCGGTGAAAGACAACCTATAAACGAGAAATAAGTCCGAAATTTGTCGAACAACTCGACCGAATTACAGAAAGTCCTTACAAACAAGGTATTGACAAGTTTCACTGGACGCTTGTCAGGGGCGCCAAACACAACTCCATTTTCTTGCAACTGTTCATACGGGGTACTGATGTCAAAGGGCCTTGTTGTAGTGTAAACTGTCCGCCGTGAGGGAGAACTTGACTGTGCAGTTGCAAGTACTTCAACTCCTTTAGTTCGGGAAGTCTCATGCTCAAGTCCATCTCCTACTTGGATCTACTTCAAAAATGTGTCCCATGGTTTAGTGCATGCAACTAATGCAACATAGCAATTCAATTTTTCTGATCTACTGCAAGATTCCAGAACAAATGTTTTTAGCAGAATCTACCAAAAAACGACCTCTAAGCAGTTAAGGCTTTTAACACACTAGCATCAACTTGCGAAACGCAGCAAATGAGGATGTCGTTTTGGCTACTAAAGGTGCAAGGACGGCCAAATTTCTTTGATGTATGTAGTTTTCAAGTAACAAACATTGAAGTGGTGACGGTCACCTGTGCTTCTTTCTGAGGCCGTGCTTGCCGTCCTGATGGTCGTAGAGAGTATGTCAAATGAAATCCATCAATCTCCACACTCTCAACATCGTTCTGATTTATCCTGCTCAAGAATTCACTGAATGGGACACTGACATATGCTGAAGAACTGCTTTCAGACTTCAATGGTGAGGACCTTCCAGGAAATGGAACACCGGGGCGTAGCAATCTCATGAGCAAAACCACTACGCTCAACTGAAGAAGCAGAGCCCCAACCTCGTGAGCCTGCACGGCAGGTGCTCCTTTCCAACTCCAGATAGAATTCCAAATCCATTTTGGGTGTCTCCACCAGCCCTGCTCCGGAGGGCCTACCGAAGGCTCTGGTCTGCCGGATGTGCCGGGGCGATCATCTTCATCCACATGCGCTGAGAGCTTAGGGTTCCTTTCTTCCTTCTTCCCACTAGGGCTTTGTATCAACGAAGGTTCTGAACTGCCTTCATTCTGCGAATCTTGGTCAAATCCTTGAGTACTTGCGTGAATAAGCCTCACTTTTCCCCATCTTCTTGAACCATTTAAATCATCTGTTCGATGATTGTTGAACCCAAATAATGATTTAGAACCAAACGTACTCTTACTTATTAAGATTTGGTGCGCCCGACTTGTATTTTTACTCGGAATACCCCCTCGCAAATTTTTGTTGTAACTCACAGAATTACAACGATTCGTTCTAAACTGTACTAATTTAGGAGAAAAGTGGATTGAGTATTGTAATGAAAGAGAATTAGAATATGAAACGCCTGCAAATTTATGCAGAGGTGAACGACTCTGAAGTATTATGCATCCTGCACATGTGCCTGGTGTCATTGCAATACTATAACTCATTTTGACCATCGAATTCTCTTTCCAGCCTTGAATGGTAACAACAAATCTTCATGCAAAGAAATTCGGGGATTACTGCATAAAGACTTCCTAGTCGCCACACTCAAGCAATGCCAAAATATCTGCACAGAACATTGAACAAAGGATAAAATTAGAGCAGCGCACATATTTTTAAAACCATGGGAAAATGCAACTCACCGCATAAAAGGAAAAAAACCGTACAAGCCACAAAATTCAATCATCAAACAAGCCGCGGCGAGCAAGTTCAGACATTCGCACGAACTTTCACATCAATTGCAAGTTCAAATAGAAAATTCATGCGTGGAATAAGCCCCTGAAATCGTAGTACATAACCCTCAATGAATACAAAACCCCAAACCAGGCACCAAAACCAACCAGCTCAAACCACCAAATACAAGGAATTTCCTCCTCACACACGCATCACACCAATTCAGTCGCACCGCAACCGAATTTCACACCGCGAAGGTTCCAAACGAAGTGATTTAACTATCAAGACCAGATCAAAGCCCGTTAAGGCGCATATCCTCTCTCAGAAACGATGTACCTGTTCAGCAAGCTCCAGCTAGCGCCTTGCAACTCCGATTTGGAGGCTGAAATTCGATCTGATTCCAGCAAGAAGGAGCTCAATCAAACGGCCCGGGAAGGCAGGAAGCGATCCCAAGGCGGGCAGAAAAGAAATAGAAAAGTGTGAGCGGCATGGGGAGGAGAGGAACGCGACCAATTGAGGACAGAGGCACGGGCCATGCCCGCCATAGCTGGACAAACACTTTGAAACCTATCTTCGAAGTGGAAGCTGGCCACGTCAGCCCAATCCGGGTGGCCTTTTCGCTTACGTGGCGTACAGTATTGTCAGTAAGGAAGAATCAGGATTACCCGCACCTCCCCCTCGCTCTCCTCGCTCTGCGCTGAAGCGTAGATTATCCTTGCCCCTGTATCTACGCCACGGAATATACTTTGGGCAAGTGTATTGCATCATTGTTTACACCAGTTTACGGATACATGGATGCGTGATTGGATACATGAATAGATGGATGAATGAGCGAACGAATGAACGAATGAACGAATGGATGTCGTGGTGGATTGGTTGATAGATGAATAGGTGGTATGGATAGTGGATGAATGATTTGTATAATATCAATGAATAATTGCATATGATAGGAATAAATAATGGTCTAGAAAGTTATGGCAAATAAATTAGAATCATATTTTAAAAAAGAATAAAAATAAGAATTAACAATATGGTTGGTAGAAGTAAAAGTTGTTTAGGTTATTTTTTTAATAAATCTTTCTAAAACAACTTTTAATTCTACCAACCATCATATTATCTTTTTTTGTTTTTTTATTGAGTACTTATTTGGATTTTTTATAAAAATATTTTTAAAATTAAAACTTTTTATAATATTTTAAAAACTTATTTATAATATATATATATAGAATATACTTGGTACATTAATGAAATAGAAAAAATATAACAAACTATTTAACTTCTTATATCCAAAGATAGAAATAAGAGTACTAAGACATGGAGCAACTATTAAAGCAACTTTTAACTTTTATGTTTGATCACACCACACTTAGATATTTTAGACTTCCATTTAATTACTTTGTCATTTCTAGAATCAAGTATGTATTTAGCCATCTAGAAGTTATTCCATTTCTTGAATAGAAAAGACTTTTATTGTGGATATTTTGTTGATTTAAAAAAAAATCCAAAAAATCCAAAAAATTTGTCCATATTTGATAAGATCCTTTCAAACTATATTTTTAGTATGGAGTGCACTCTATACTTCATTTCCATATACAAACTTATTTCACTGAATTTAAATGGTTCATAAACAAAATTTCTTTAAAAAGAATAAGATCTTACAAAAACATTTGAATGTAGAGGGAAGAATTTCTGTAAAAATAGCTTGTTGTCAAGAGCAAGATTTCTAAGGATCCCAATTCTAAGAATTAAATGTTAATTTATATAAAAGAGAAGTGGCTCAATCCCAAATGTGTCACGGACATAAGATTTATTCCAGTAAATTATCTAAGTAATATAGTCCAATAAAAATAGATAAAATAAGTTGATTTGATAATATTTGATAGTGAAGCTTCCTAAAAGCTTTATAGACGTGGAATCACCTTTATACATGTCTATAGGTGATTGATAGGTTAGAAACTTGGTCAACAAGCTAGCCACATGGGACACATGTTGGTAGCTTGTGGAACAAGCTAGCCATGTGTCACACATGTTGGTAGCTTGCGGAACAAGCCAAATACGTGGCGCACATGTGGAAAACTTGTCGTACAAGTTTGACACGTGTCTTGTAAATTAGACATGTGTATGAGGTCCTATAGAATACCGCCACGTAGTTCTTAGTTAGAAAATATTTATAGAAGAGAGAGTGAAGCCCTCTTCACTCTTGTCAACTCCTTTCGTGATCCTACTTTAGTTTGAAGAGTCTTCATATTTCCAATCTTTGGCAATAGCCATTCCAGTTTCCCTTTGAATATACATACTTTTTTATTCTTATTTTGTGATTTTACTTTGATACAATTTTCATTAGATTATACATTTTTTTCTAATTCATGTCCTTGACAGATTGACAAGAGTACACATATAGTATCAAAGCTTTGTCTCTTCTTGATTAAGAGTGGATTATTTCTTTTTCTTGATAAGACATAAGCATTTTAGAAGTTGTAGAGTACCCACTTTTAAACTGATATTGCTTCTAGAATTTTTCCTTTTGAGTATATTATTCTACATTTCTTGAAGTGAAAGTAGACATCTTCCTTCCTATTATATTATCATGGCAGAACTTGCGGAAATGAAGAGTGCAATGGTACAAATACAAGAACAAATGAGAGAGCTAATGCTTGCAATAAATCAACTCAGTTTACCACCACAAAGAGCAACAAGATTAGCAGGAAGTGAAGATATAGAGATGGTTGGAGCTGCATCAATATCTACACCAAACCATACTACCTCACCTATGATGGAGCACCGTTCAAGCATTAGAGAACCAAAAATTAGTTTGTCTGAGAAGTTTAATGGCAGAAGATCTAAATTTCAAGGATTTGTCAATCAGGTAAAATTGGTGATTGAACTTCAACCTCAAAGTTATCCTACGCAAGGATCTCAAGTTAGGTTTATTAAAACGTTATTTTTGGGTTCTACTTTATCATGGTCCTCATCTTTTCTTGAACGACGTGATCCAATATTGGATAATTTGGAGGCATTCTTAGTGGAATTTCGATCTATGTATGGAAAACATGATGCAATTCGTGTTGCAACTAATAAGATTCGCATCCTACGACAAGACAATCGATAAGTGTCGTTATACGCTTCACAATTTCGATAACTAGCGACTGATATCAAGTGGGATGATGCTGCACTCATCAACCAATTACTCTACGGATTATAATATGAGGTAAAAAAATTAATGCTCAATTTATCCGATCCTCAAACATTGAGTCAAGCAATTGATTTTGTTATGAAGTGTGACAATTGATTTTTTGAGTTTCGATCCGAGAGTCGTTTAAGAGAGCCTCAACATTATTATTCAATAGCAACATCAATGTCCTCACAAAATGTACATTCAAAAGTAGAAGACATGCAAATTGATGCGGTACGTTTTAAATCTCTTACTGAACAAAAAAAGATTTGACGTCGTCAAGGAGGATTATGTTTATATTGTGGAGAACCTAAGCACACTGCTCAATATTATCCAAAGAAATGACACAATTACAAAATGAGGAGTACGGCTATCAAAGAAGACAACATATCAAAAAATGAATTTGTCTAGCTACAATACGGACTGTTGTTGTATGACATGGTCTTCTATCTGGGAATACACTGGGTACCTGGCTGTAGAGAGTTTATTTGAAACTTGATGGTAAAAATCCAACATGTGATTTGTCCTTAATAAAAAAGACAAATAATACAACAATCTTACAAAAGAAAAGTTATATATATAAACCCTCTTGTATTCAAGTAAGTTTGTACAAAAAGAGTTCAAATTTCCACAAAAACCCTTCAAAACTTTATTCACCCGCAAGGACTTATTTCTTGCTGAACTTTAGAGTTTAATATCTCTTGATCCAACCATTCAATTTCTATAAAATTTACTTCAAAGTATAGATGATTCTCTTAAGCTTCACTACAAGAAATAATCAATTGCAAATTCGTTTCCAATCGTCTGATATCTCAAAATCCCTAGCAGGTGCTTAAAACCCTAGCTCAGAGACACCCGAGCACTATTTTCCCTATATCTCACAAACCCAAAATCTTAATGTCACAAATTTTTTTTATTTAGTCTTGTGACATAAACATATACACTCTTGAAAATTTTGAGCCAAAAATCTATCAAATTGCATAAGATATAGCTCAAAATATAACCACTATGTAAGTGGGTCACTTACTGCCCTTAAGTTTGTAAGCACTGACTTCAACTCCCAATATCTCCTTCACCTTAGCTTGAATTTTATCAAGCTATACATAAAAAGTGTAGTTGTAAAAGTGCTCTCCTCAACTCCAGTCGCCAATCCTTGATTGCTCTCTATATGCGCAAGTTATATCCAAAAGAGTGACAGTAGGTCTAAAATCAACACCTTAATTTTGGGCGCCTATAACTTCTTCATAAAAAGTACAAATCACACAAAATTTGCACCTAAACCAGATCCAAAAACCTAAACCTTATGATCATAGCTTCTAATATTCGACTCCCTTTGGAAAACAAACCCTAACTCCTAATAAACCCTCGGGCAGCCTCCTTGAAGCCCATTGGGCATGATTTTTGGCCAATTAAAATAGAGATTTCTATCATCCACCTCTATTCATCCACATGGATGGCCAAACTATTCTTTTTACACTAAAAACCCTTTTCTAACCCTTCTTCTTATAAGATTTACATACTTGGTGCTTTAAGCACCAAATAAAAGAAGTAAATTACGATTTTAAGGATCACCAATGTCTAACAAAGGTGACTTAAGATATACAAAAGTTACTATCAATATAAAATCAACCTCAAAAGTCACTACTAAAAAGAAAATAAAGTCGTATAAATCTTAATAATAATCCTTTCAATAGATCTTTTTTAAACTAGCAACCTAATCAAATCATATAATCAATAAAAGTTCATTAATATGACTTTCATTTAGCTATGTAATGAATTGTATATTAAATATACATGTACAATTTTTTCACATAATAGCCAAACCACAACACGACACCGTGCAGCTGAAACCTTATATAATTCCTAATGAAGGTCCTATTCTCTCCTCAAAACCCTCTTCTTGTTTTATAATAAATGTATATTTAGGACCAAAAAATTACAGAGCCTCTGCCTTATTAGATTTAAGAGCCTTAGCATGCTTTCTAGATGAACAATTTGTTAAGAATTGTAAAATACCTTTAATACAAAAAACTAAATCCATACATGTAGAAGTCATAGATGGTCATTCATTGTCTTCTGGAGACGTCACTCATGAAATCCGTCCTATAAAAGTAACAATAGATGGTCATAATAGCTACATAGCATTTAACATAATTAAATCCTGATCTAATCTAGTTATTTTAGATTTATCATGGCTTAAAAAATATAATCTTCAAATAGATTAGAATTCTTGTAGACTTGATTTTTCTCAGAATATCATTAAATATCTTGTCGACCAAGTAAAAAACTATAAGCCTAGTATAATAAAATCCATACTTATAGGTGCAAAAGCTTTTATACATGCATCAAAAGAAAGATCAACTTTTGCTATTTATGCCACACCTGTTTCTGATGGAGGAAAAACTTTAAGTGGCATTCCAAGCCAATATCTGGATTATCAGGACGTTTTTGAGAAAAAGAATGCAGATATTCTTCCAGAGCATCATCCATATGACTGTTCAATTGACCTCAAGGAAGGAACTTAGCCACCATTTGGACCAATCTATAGTTTATCACAAGATGAGTTAACTAAACTCAAGTTGTATATAGACGAGAATTTGGCCAAGAATTTCATATGCCATTCTAAATCTCCAACAGGAGCTCTAATTCTATTTGTGAAGAAAAAAGATGAATCATTGCGGATGTGTGTTGACTATCAAAGATTCAATAAGATCACAATCAAGAACAGATATCCATTACCTTTGATATCAAGACTCCTTGATCAGTTAAATCTAGCTAAGATCTATACAAAAATAGATCTAAGATGAGCATACAGTCTAGTATGCATCAAAGAAGGAGATGAATGAAAAATTGCATTTCAAACCAGATACAGACATTTTGAATATAATGTCATGCCTTTTGGACTTACGAATACACCAACTGCTTTTCAACATCTCATGAATGATATTTTTCGTGAGTTCCTAGACAATTTTGTTGTCTGCTATCTACACAATATTTTGATCTATTCTAAGAATGTAGAAGAACATGAAGTACATATTCGTCAAGTAATACAAAAACTTAAAAATACAGGATTGTACGCCAAGATGGAAAAGTGTGTATTTTATACTACTCAAGTTGATTTCTTAGGATACATTATTTCAAATGATGGTCTCATGATGGATCCTAAGAAAGTCTGGACAATCATGAATTGGAAGATTTCAAAGACGGTAAGAGATGTCCAATATTTTTTGGGATTTGTCAATTATTATCGGATCTTCATCAAAGACTTCTCTCAAGTTGTAGCTCCACTTACACGTTTGACCTGTAAAGACAAATTCTAATAGAATCAAGAAGCGGAAGCAACATTTGAAGCTCTAAAGACATCGTTTGTTTTTGCACCAATCTTATATCAAGTTGACTTTTCCAAGGCATTTCTTTATAGAAACAGACACATCAGACTTTGTCTTGGGTGCGATTTTGTCACAAATAGGAATAGATGACAAACTTCATCCAGCAACTTTTCATTCAAGAAAATTCTCAACAACCGAGATCAATTATGAGATCCATGACAAAGAACTTCTTGCAATCATGGATTCTTTTCAAGAATGGCGTCATTATCTAGAAGGCGCTTCCAATCTAATCACCGTGTACATGGATTACAAGAACCTCAAGTATTTTATGTTGGCACGCGTGTTGAATCATTGTCAAGCTCGTTGGAGTATGTCTTTGTCAAGATTCAAGTTCATTATTACTTATCGGCTAGGAAAACAACAAGGTTTGTGTGATTCCCTTTCTAGACATTCTTATTTTGTACCAAAAGAAAGAGATGTAGCTTTTGAGCAATAAAGAACAGCCCTTTTGAAATCAGAGTAGTTTCATCTTTGAGCAATAAAATCAACATTGACTGTTGATTCAACTTTTCTCAAGCAAATTCAGTCAAGTATGTCCTCAGATCCTCTTGTTCATGATATCAAGAATAATTCTTTTAAGTCTCATGATTCTTCTAAATTTGAATTCAAGAATAATCTACTATATTTTGAAAGACACCTATATGTTCCAGAAGGAGAAGCACATTTACGTGTTCTTCAAGCACGTCATGATTTTTCAGCGGTAGGACATTTTGGATACAACAAGATTTTGGAACTTATATCAAGAGATTTTTAGTAGCCTCAAATGTGGAAGGAAATCAAAGACTTTGTACAATAATGTGATATCTGCTCAAGATCAAAGACTCCTCGTCATTGATCTTTTGAGCTTTTTTAGCCATTACCTATTCCAAAACAACCATGGTCTTTTATTTCTATGGATTTCATCACAGATCTTCCAAGCTCAAGATCTTATGATTCTATACTTGTGATAGTAGATCAGTTCATCAAGATGGCACATTTTGTGCCATGCACAAAATCTATCACAGGAGAAAAAACAGCTAAGCTTTTCATTGATAATATCTATTGCTATTATGGATTATCTAAGGATATTATATTGGATAGGGGAATTCAATTTGTGTCAAGATTTTGTAGAATCCTTTTTAAGATCTTAAAAGTGGACATAAAATTATCTTCAATTTTTTATCCTCAAATTAATGGATAAACAGAGCGCGTGAACCAAGTCTTGGAGCAGTACTTAACGTGTACCATCAACTACCAACAAGATGATTGGACAGCTCTTCTACCATTGGCAGAATTTACTTATAATAATATGATACATTCTTCTACGCAACAAATACCTTTCTTTGCCAATTATGATTACCACCTACGACTTGATGCTTTTGACTTTTCAAAAGTTGATAATCTAGCGGCAAAAGATTTGGCAAATTGTTTGTCACAGCTACATGCAATAATGAAGGTGCAATTAAAAGAAGCTCAAGAATGACAAAAAATAAATGTAGAAGCATATCGCAAGGAACAACCACAATTCAACATGGAGGACAAGATATGGTTACTTTGTCACAATATCAAGACTACTCGTCCTTGCGATAAGTTGGACTATCATAGACTTGGACCTTTTCCTATTTCTAAACAAATCAATTTAATTGTATATCGATTACACCTACCGAAGTCTATGAAGATCCATCCTATATTCCACGTGTCACTACTCGAGCCATATAAGACAGTGGAAGGAAGAAGACAAATGCCACTGCCTCCTGTAGAAGTGGACAATGATGAAGAATTCGAGGTTGAAGAGATTTTAGATTCAAGGGGACACCAAAATTGAGTGGAATATCTTGTGCATTGGTGCGGATACGATATTAGTGAACGCACATGGGAGCTATCAAAGAATCTAACAAATGCATCAATAAAAGTCAATGCATTTCATCAATGACATCCATCAAAATCAAGATAAAAAATCAAGAAAATCTTTGCTATAAAGCAAAATAGGTTCTATAGAGGTTTCATCCTACTTTATATCATTGTTTGTTATTTTCTTAGATTTTTTCATGCTAAAGAGATGGAAGATCAACAACCAGCAAATTCAGCTCAAGAGTCATCATTTGTTGATTTATCGGATGAGATAATACGACTATCACAACCTTCAAGATGTCAGAATAGAGATAAAGATCCTCAAAAATGACATGTTCTTCCTCGAATTGATGGCAAAATACAACGTGTTTGGTATCACGACCTTGGAAGAGACTGTTGATGTTTGGTGATACTTTTAAAGATAGTAACTACTCATGATGGTATTCCTAATGTTTTCTTTGAAGGAAGTTATGAAGGCCTCAACAATGATCAAATAACAAGGTGGTCCTCTCACCTTGGTATAGGACATTATTGATGGCTGAAAAGACCTATCAACTACCTTTGAAGGGAATAAAGATCAGAGTATGTGGCAAGCACAATTTGACGTATCCTGGACTTCCTCAACATATAATCACCGCTCCTCGTGGAACTTGTCCCTAGAAGGGGGTATAATGTCACAGACATAAGATTTATTCCAATAAATTATCTAAATAATATAGTCCAATAAAAATAGATAAAATAAATTGATTTGATAATATTTGATAGTGAAGCTTCTTAGAAGCTTTATAGACGTGGAATCACCTTTATACATGTCTATAGGTGATTGGTAGGTTAAAAACTTGGTCAACAAGCTAGCCACATGGCGCACATGTTGGTAGCTTGTAGAACAAGCTAGCCATGAGTCACACATATTAGTAGCTTGAGGAACAAGCCAAATATGTGGCGCACATGTGAAAAACTTGTCGTATAAGTTTGACATGTCTCTTGCAAATTAGACACGTGTATGAGGTCCTATAGAATACCGCCATGTAGCTCTTAGTTAGAAAGTATTTATAGAGGAGAGAGTGAAGCCCTCTACACTCTTGTCAATTCCTTTCGTGATCCTAGTTTAGTTTGAAGAGTCTTCATGTTTCCATTCTTTGGCAATAGCCATTCCAGTTTTCCTTTGAATATACATACTTTTTTATTCTTATTTTGTGACTTTACTTTGATACATTTTTTATTAGATTATACATTTTTTTCTAATTCATGTCCTTGACAAGATGTAATAAGCTCGATGACAATCTTAAAATCAATGGAAAATAGATTTAAGCATTTGGAATTAATACATAGTACAATAAATATCAATATTGAGATTGATTTTTTTCTTTAAGTGTTAATTGCTACACATTTATGTTATACAAGCCAAATGAATATAGCTTCTTTATAAGAATGGAGGTTGGACCAAGTATCTTTTTAATTGAATAAAAAGTCTTGACTAAGGAAAATATTCTATTTTTGTGCCACTAAATTACTAGTAGAGCTATTGCTTTGAAGTAACTTTTTGCCAAGTTTGATAGAATATGTTATGAATTCTTTTTTAATAATCCAAGAATATAATAGTGGATCAAAGATCAATTTACTAACTATACTAAGAGATTGAAAAATAAATATAGAAGAAATCTCAAATAGAGCTATAAAATAATAAAATATGATATTTATATATTGCTTCTTCGATAGTAAGAGGAGACATTAGTCCTTTAAAGATATTTTTGACATGATGAAGTCCTTTTGAGTGGAAAATTATAGCTTGATGGAATTTTGAGATATCAATTTAAAAAAATTGAAGATCCTACTATAAGAAATAATTTTACGTATTATACAAAAAATATTATGACTTGGTTGTAAAAGTTGGGCTAAATGACAGAGCTAGATAAAATGATAGATTTTTTGAGGGAAAGCCCATGAGGATTGATCATGGATTTATGGTATTTTTGGAGGTTGAAAAGAGCGGTTATAAATACAAGGTATTTACATTCTCTCATATAAGATAATTACATTGGTTATAAAGACAAGATAGTTACATTGTCTCACACAAATTAGTTACATTGATTATAATCGCAAGGTAGTTATGTCGTCTTATACAAGGTAGTTACATTGTCTTCTTTAAAGACAAGTGAGAGGGGCTTTGTCTTTCACATAATATTTTGTCAATATAATAGAACGTTACGAATTAAGACTATTCTTATGGTTCTTATATTGGATTAGGTATTAGAAATATAGATACAAATTAATTAAAAGGAATATTTAGAGTAAAGCATTGACAGAGTTTGAGTCTTGATATTATGTTACGTCTTAACAGTCCACACTTACAAATTTTCTTCCTACTTGAATAAATTGAAAGTAAAAATGCACATACTAGATGCTAAAAAGAGTGGTTGGTTTTAAATTACATCAAACTGTTGAGCTACACGAGAGTTGGACATACTTGTATATCAAGACCTTTCATGTGCCCAATAATTTATCATAGTATCCGGAATTAACTGAGACATGATTCTTTCTCCAAGATAATGATAGATCAAAAAAGGTCCACTCCAGGTATGAGGCAGCCGATGCCAAAGGAAATCGGATCTGAGTGGGCCATATTCATCCAACAACACGTTCAAAATATATTTTTGGCAGCAATTTCTTATATTGTGCAACAAATTTTGGAACAAGCATTGGTGCTACCATTGTCGGCACCACGTTTGGCAGCTAAGTAGATGGTTGATTGGACTCTCCATGGAACAAGCAGGTATCATGGCGAGGCATCCAATGGCAAAGAGCCGAAGGTGGCAGAGTTTGAAAAAAAATTTGGCAAGAAGGGTGGACAGGTGTATAAATGGTTCACCCAACTTTGTCTTGTTTTTTGAGGTAAACCACGTATCTACCATTGTAATGAAGATAAGATAGCTTTTGCACTCTCCTACATGATTGGTGTAGCACAAAATTGGGTGATGTGAATTCTTCAAACTCTGGATGAAGGCTGCCATCACAACCTGTTGGCTGATTATAATAATTTTAGAAAAGCGGTTATTGTTATTTATGGTGATATGGATTGAAGGAATAATGCGGAGGATTGTCTCAACAAAATTAAACAAACCAAATTGATGGCCACATACATCTCTGCATTCAACAAGCATATGGTGCAAGATAATTGGAATGAATGGAGCTTGATAGCATGTTTCCATGGAAGGCTCAAGGATGATGTTTTGGATTCAATAGCCACTGTAGAAATACAACCGTGAGGATTTCAAGAGTGGATGGCAATAGCCTCAAGAATTAACAAAAAATTATAGTTAAGGAGTCAGAATTGACACCCTTCAATTCTCACATTGAACTCGAGAGATCATGTTGGGAGGTTTCAGACAACCTCAAGAATATCGGGACGTACTCCGATGGAGCTTGATACGACTCGCAAGACGATAGTGTTGGCAAAGATAGCTGCCAAGCGATTGGAATATTAAAAACAAAAAAAATGCTAAGGTTGTAATAAGCCAGGACATGTTCGGATAAAGTGCCTAATTAATCCCTCTAGACCATTGTCACTTGTAGTTTTGGAAGGAGAATGATTCAATAAATTGAAAAAAGATAGGGCCCAAAATTAAAGGCGTCGAGTCAATATCTAGATATATCTCAGATTACAACAGTTATGATTTTTTGATGGAAAATAATCGGAGATTATAGTGGATTGCTAAAGCATCGAAATGAAGATGTGGCATTGTATTTATATGCCACCACCAACTCAGAGGCACATTTGACGTAAAATGTGTAGATTAATTCTCTGGCAATTATTATCCTCGTCGATTTTGGAACTATCGGTGTCATATTGTAATTACTTACAGTATGTAAAAATTAGTTAAAATATATTATATGTTTATGAATTTAGATGTGTGTTAGAATGGTTAGTAAATTAAATTAAAAATGGTTGATAGAAGAAACTTTATTTTGTTTTATTTTTATTTATTTTGATTATGGTATTTAAAAATTATAAGATCTAAATGATTAGTATGAAGCCTTGAGAGAAGGTGGGAGCCTAAGGATAAAAATTTAAGCTAGTAGGAGGCTAATTGGAAAAGATGAAAGCAAGGCATGGTCGGATAAAGGCAAGGAATGGAAAACTTCATCCCTACTGGTCGAATACCATACCCAATGGGCTTTGAGGAGACTGCCTGCAACCTTAAGAAGGGCTTTGGCGGCTTTAAGGAAGGCATTCAGAAATTAGAAGCTAAGGTTGTAAATTTTAGGATTTTGGATACAATTTGTGTACAAAAATTAGAGGATTTGGAGTTAGGATAAAGAAGTCATAGCCATTTGAAGTTAAGTTATCAATGTGAGATATATTATTACTCTTTTGAGTATAAGAGGAGTTTTATGATAGCTTTTGGAGATCAAAAGGTGTGGCTAAAAGAGCAATTTTAACACCTACATCTTTTGTGAAGGAATTGTTGCATTTGGAGTTTATATAAAGGAGCTATAGGGCATTGAAGGCAGTGCTTTTAAATCAAAAGCAGTAAGTGAGCGGTTTTGTTCATAGTAATGGTTGGAGCCATAACTTGAGTTTTCGGACAAGATTTTGGCTCAAACTTCTTGGATAATGTGACATTTTGTGTTAAAAAGCTATATATATAAATTTTGTGGTATTTAAACTTGTAGTTTGTGAGTTATGAAGAAATTTGTATGCGGGTATATAAAGACAAGGGTTTGAAGCGAATGTTAGAATTTTCAAGATATCTCAAGTTCCGCAATGAATTTGTAGTTGAAATTTGTTGTGGAAGTTGATAAGAATACATCAGTACCTCGTATAAAATTTTACTATGTTTGAGCAGTCGAATCAGAAGAGATGAGGTGTTGAAATTCGGAAAAATTTCCACATAAGGATATATAAGGTTTTAGAGAATTTTACCATATTTTGGATGTTGTTGGTTATTTGAGGCTTATGTATTTGGTGTAATTGCTTCAAAAAAGAAAAAATATGTATAAACTTAGAACTTTCCTCATTTTGAAGCTCGATTGAGAAATTAGTGATAGCCAGAAGCCCATCACTTTCTTGAGGCAAACTCTCTCTACCCCGAAACCGGGATGTTTATGCATCTAAATTTTGCTTAGGAATACAAGACAGAGATAAAATCAAAGGTGGCTCCTAAAGAGATTTGACTTATTGATGGCCAAATAATCAATTTGGAACTTATCACCCATGAAATCACAGTCAAATTTGGAGTAGGGCATCACAAGGAATTATTAGTAGTTGATATTACAAATATGGGGCGTTATCCCTGTATTTTAAGTACACCATGGCTTGTATGTCATGATCCAACTATTTAGTGGTCTTGGAAGGAGGTACAATTTGAATCGGCATATTGCTACAAAATCTGCTTATTACAGTCATCAAAAATTAGAGGTGCAGTAGCGAACTACAACTGAGGGGAGTTATGAAGGTTTAGCTTTTGGAAAATTATTCTAACCAGCAATACCAAATACATCCCGAAAAATGCCAAAACAAGTTATTTTGACTACATCAAAACATGTGATGGTGTTGATGGCAATTTTTTGCTTATCCAAGAGGGGAGCCGAAGTGTATACAATAGAGGTGTCAGAAGTAACCAAAGAAATAATAAAAGAGCAGATTCTGGTAGAATATGAAAATCTGCACAAGATTTTTAGTGTAGAAGTGTCAATCAAGTTATCAGATTATAGAATATCAAATATGAAAATCAAGAACCTCGAAATACTGGTTTATGACGTATGCCCTCAATGGAGTTAGAGGAGCTTTGGTAATATCTCAAAGAAAATTTGAAAAAAGATTAGATAAGGCAGTCCAAATCTCTCATATTGGCTCCAATTGTGTTTGCTAAGAAAAAAGATGGATCAATCTGAGTTTGTATAGATTATCAAAATCTGAACCAAATCACTATAAAAAATTAGTATCCATTATCCTTGATTCTTAAATTTACTAATTGATTGGCAGGTGCTAAAATCTTTATCAAATTAGATGTGAGACAAGCTTATCGCCGGGTATAAATGGCCTCCAATCATAAGTTTAAAATGGCTTTTAAGACTCGTTACAGTCTCTTTGAATATTTAGTCATGCCATTTGAATTAACCAATGTGACGGCCCAGTTTCAAGCTCACATATAAAGTATTTTCAACAATCTTTTAGATATTTCTATAATAATCTATTTAGATGATATATTCATCTTTTTGAATAATTTAGAAGAATATCATTTACTAATACAAGAAGTTTTTCAACAACTATAAAAGCATAGTCTTTATGTCAAAGCATCCAAGTATGAATTTCATTGGAGCTTCGTGGAATTTTTAGGAATGATTATTTTAGAAAAAGGAGTAAAAATATACAAAGATAAAGTTTAGGCTATTGAAGAATGGCTCATTCCAAAGACAATTAAAGAAATCCAAGTATTCCTAGGATTTGTAAATTTTTACCACCGATTTATTTAAAATTATTTAAAAATAATGGTACTACTTACGGCATTAATTTGAAAAGATCAATGATTCAAATGGACCCTTCCAACATAAGAGGCTTTTGAAGAACTCCAATCTTAGTTCCTTTAAGAACCATTATTAATTCATTCTAATTTTGAACAACCATTTGTAATTAAAATTGATGCCTTAGATACTACAACAAGTAGCATTCTATCACAATACAAAGACGATAGGCATTTGCACCCTTCTGCTTATCAAAATTCAAAAATGTCACCGGCAAAGCAGAATTATGATATTTATGATAATAAATTATTGGATATTATTTTAGCTTTTGAAGATTGGCGTGTTTATCTTTAAGGATCGCCACACTAAATCAGGATAATTTTTCATTATAAGAACCTTGAATAATTTTTAACCACCAAATAACTTAATCGATGGCAGGCCCAATGGTTTGAGCTACTCTCAAGATTCAATTTTGTCATTCAACGTCACCTAAGATTGCTAAATAGATAAGTAGATATGCTATCTAATCGGATGGAGATGGCCCTAGATTGTATAGATATTTTAAAACTATTATTGAAATTAGTGGTATTAGAATCATGCAAACCAATATGAAATGATGAAAGAATTATTAAACAAATTAAGTTGGCCATTATCAACAATGCAACGCTTGAGTTAATATTGATATTTTTTATAAATGATTCCAATCAAGCTTTAGCAAATATACGTCGACAATTTCAGACCTATCATTTCAATGATAGAATTATTTATTTCTATAATATAATATTGATACCAGACGACAAAGAATTACGCTGAAAAATATTGAAATCTCAACATGACGCCCGAGTTACAGGCCATCCAAGGCAGACAAAAACTCTCAATCTCGTGGTAAGGAATTTTTGTTGGCCTATCCTACGCTGATATGTATACTGCTACATTAATGGATGCGACTTATGCTAATGTTCTAAATTCACACGTTATGCCCAATACGGCTTATTGCAAGCAATTTCAGCGATTGATGTACCTAAGAAATGAATATCGACTAATTTTATTATAAAGTTATCAAATAATACGGACTTTGATTCAATTATGGTGGTCATTGATAAGAATCCAAAGTTAGCATATTTTATTCCTATGAATGAAATAATCAACTCTAATAGAATAGCCACATTCTATTTTTATCACGTTTGGAAATATTATAAAATACTTAAAGAACTTATATCTAATCATGGTTCAATTTTTATCTCCAAATTTATAAAATGCTTGTGTAAGCTCTTCCGTATTCAACCCTCCCCAACTACGGCATTCCACCTTTAATTAAATGGACAGACGGAATGAGTTAATCAAGTATTGAAACAAATTTTACAAATGTCCACTACCAGACGACAAGATGATTGGTCAAATCTACTTTCCATAGCTGAATTTACTTATAATAATGTACTTCACTTGGCCACAGGATTTTCTCCATTCTATGCTACCTATGGCTATCACCCTTTAATATCATTTATGATTCATATTACTTTGATTGTTCCAACAGCAAAAAAGAGGGTTTGACATCTGTAGGATGTACATGAAGAAATGAAGACCATGATTAAAATTGTGTGCAAGCAAGCCAAGAAGAATTATGACTAAGGCTACCAATTGCAATCAAATTTTTAGGTCGGAGACAAGTATTGCTTTGGCATTCAAATATAGCTACTAGAGCACCATCCAAAAAATTGGCTTCAAAATTTTTGGGCCTATTTTCGATCACAACTAAAATATTAGATTTGGTGTATTGATTGAAGTTCCCAAAAATACTACGCATTCATGATGTTTTCTATGTATCACTCCTTGAGAAATATCAACAAGATATGATTCCAGATCACTGATAGCAACTACTACTATCAATTATAATACTAGAGGGCGATATTGAATAAGAGGTTTATAACGTTCTGGATTCCAAATTCAGTGGACGCAAGATGAAGCTCCAATATTTGGTTTTGTGGAAAGGATATGAACTTGAACAAAACTCTTGGGAATCAGCGGCAAATTTGCAACGTGCTCTTGACATCATTAGAGATTTTCACCTGCTCCATTCTATTGCGATAGGACCAACTTCATGCAACCACACCATTGGATACTACAAGGGGGGTAATGTTACGACTTGGTTGTAACAGTTGGATTAAATGACAGAGTTGGACTAAATGACGGATATTCAGAGGAGAAGCCTATGAAGATCGGTCATGAACTTATGGTATTTCCGAAGGTTGAAAAGAGCGGTGTCATACTGTAATTACTTACAGTATGTAAAAATTAGTTAAAACATATTATATGTTTATGAATCTAGATGTGTGTTAGAATGGTTAGTAAGTTAAATTAAAAATGGTTGATAGAAGAAACTTTATTTTATTTTATTTTACTTATTTAGTTATGGTATTTAAAAATTATAAGATCTAAATGTTTAGTATGAAGCCTTGAGAGAAGGTGGGGACTTAAGGATGAAAATTTAAGCTAGTAAGAGGCTAATTGGGAGGGATGAAATCAAGCCATGGTCGGATGAAGGCAAGGAATAGGAAACTTCATCCCTATTGGTCGAATACCATGCCCAATGGGCTTTGAGGAGGCTGCCCGCGACCTTAACAGGGGGTTTTCGGCAACTTCAAAAGGGGGATTTGCAATTTCAGAGGTAGGGTTGTAAATTTTAGGATTTTGGGTATAGTTTGAGAGGAAATTTTAGGCAATTTGGAGTTAGGGTGAAGAAGTTATACTTGTTCAAAGTTAAAGAGTGGATTTCATACATACTATCACTCTTTTGGGATTTTGCGGAGTTATAGGGAGGCTTTTGGAGATCGAACGGTGCAATTGGAAAGGTGATTTTAAGATCTACGTCTATTATGAAGGAATTCTTAAGTTTTGAGTTTAAATGAAGGAGATATGAAGAGTTGAAGACAGCACATCCAATTCCAAGGCAGTAAGCACACTGTGTTATTAATAGTTATGCTTTGAGCCATAACTTGAGTTTTCAGACAAAATTTTGGCTCAAACTTCTTAGAGAATGTGAAATTTTGTGTTAAGAAGCTATACATATAAACTTCATGGAATTTGAGCTTATAGTTTGTGAGATATGAAGAAATTTGTATGCGGGTGTATAAAGACAAGGGTTTGAAGCGGCTGTTAGGATTTTCAAGATATCTCAAGATCCGCAATGAATTTGCAGTTGAAAATTGTTGTAGAGGTTGATAAGAATTCATCAGTACTTCATGTAAAATTTTACCATGTTTGGACAGTTGGATCAGGAGATATGAGATGTTGAAGTTTGGAAAAATTTCCACATAAAGATATATAAGGTTTTAGAGGATTTTATCATACTCAGGATGTTGTTAGTTACTTGAGGCTTATGTATTTGATATAATTTCTCAAAAAGAATATATATATATATATATATATATATATATAAACTTTGAATTTTCCTCATTTCTGAAGCTTGATTGAGAAATTAGTGACAGCTAGAAGCCCAGCGCTTTCTTAAGGCAAATTCTCTCTACCCCGACAGCGGTTATAAATACAAGGTATTTATGTCGTCTCACACAAGATAGTTACGTCGATTATAAATATAAGATAGTTACATCATCTCACACAAGTTAGTCACATCAATTATAACTGTAAATAGTTATTTCATCTTGTTTAGAGCCAAGTGAAACAAGTTTTGTCTCTTATGCGACATTTTGTCAATACAATGAAACATTACGAATTAAGACTATTCTCATGGTTCTTGTGCTGGATTAGATATTAGAGATATAGATACAAATTAATTGAAAGGAACATTTAGAGTGGAGCGTCGACAAAGTCTGAGTCTTGACAAGAAAGTAGTAAGATTGAACTAAAGTAATTTATACATATATATCCAAACTTTTCTAATTTTATTCCATATTTTAGATCCAATACTCTATTTATGATTTGGACTAAGTGACCAAATGAAATCTAATATTTAAATTTCATAAGTAGTAGGTTTAGCATTTATCATTCTAAATCTAAAAAATTGTTGAATATTTTCTCGATCCAATTGAATTTCTATTAATATCCATTTGGATAAAATAGTTTTGATAGCTTCTTATAGATTGATGATGCCAAGGCCTCTTTCTTCACAAACTTTACAACAAACAGACTTTGCTACTATGGACCAAGTTAAAGAAGTAGTGTTTTTCCATAAAAGGTTTTTAATCATCAATTTAATTTTTTGAACAGCCTTTATAGAGCCAACTTATATGCCAAAAAAAATATAAAGATAAAAATAAAATATCATTTATAATAATAGCTTGACCTGCCACGTTGATTTTGATAGAGCACTAGTAGTCTAATTTTTGTGCCATTCTATTATACAAAAATTGATAAACATCCTATGTATTCAAAGAAATATCAAAAGAGATTCTAAGAGATTTATTAATATCCATATTAGATGTCCATATCCATTTAAATTGATTTATCCATACAAATGTATTAGATTTTTTTAATTAGTAATAAGTAGCAAATTTGGACCAATTTATTTCAAGACTTGAAGCCAAGTTGAATTAATTGATAATATTCACCAAATAAATAATGTTTTCTTTCTCTCCATGCATACTGATTGTGGAGTCATTGGCGTATTAGCTAATGACTTATTGATTAGGACTCCAAGGAATATAAATATTTTATAGATGATATTGTTTAATAGCATATTGAATAGCAATATTAAGAATTTAGTCAACCAAGATGAAGAGATAAGGTATTAGAAGACAACCTTATTTTACACCTTTTTCTATATGAAAATATTTTATAAAAGCTCTATTAATACCAACTATTTTGCTAATACCTTGAAAACTAATTTTAATCATATAAAAGGAAGGATTATCAAAACCAAGTTTCTCTAAGGCTTTAAACATAAAGTTCTAAGAGACTTTATTATAGGCTTTAGAAAAATTGATTTTTAGAAGGTAAAGGGATTGTTTTGAAATTTTGATCCAATTTACAATCTCTTATGTAACTAATACATTTTCTAAGATAAATCTTAGAGGGAAGAATATAATTTGGTTAAGGTGAATAATCTCAATGAGAATTATTTAGAGCCATCTTTGAATGACTTTTGTATAAATTTTATAGGAAATATTTAATAATATAATTATCCTTTAATTGCCTAACTTTGTCTTATCAATATATTTGTATAAAAGATTAATATGTCCTTTGATAATATCATGTGGGAATTGGCCTTTAGCTAAAGTATGGTTAATTATAAAAATATAGTCATTACTAATAATATGCTAGAAGGTCTAAAAAAATTCAATACTTATTCCGTTTAAACGAAGGACTTTGCCTTTATCCATCTCTTTCATACCATTTTCAATTTCATATACATTAAATGGCTTAGATTAATCCTTATTTATATTTTCTATTATCTTATTTGGAATATTATTAAACAAGATAGTTGTGGCTTCTTTAGATTTTTTAGAACCTTAAAGTTTTTTGTACAAATTAAAATTAAAATTAAAATTAATTTATTTAAATTTATTTAAATAATTTAATTTTAAATTAGTATTTATTATTTAAATAATTTTCAAATTTTACAACAAATTAATGAAAATTAGTCCTCATTACAATATTAAAAGATTTTTTAAATAATTTAAATAATTTAAATAAATTTAAATAATTTAAATAAATTTAAATAATTTAAATAAATTTAAATAATTTAAATAATTTAAATAAATTTAATAAATTTATTTAAATAATAAATACTAATTTATTAAATAAATTTATTTAATAATTTAACTTTAAAATTAAATTATTTAAATTTAAATTTATATAATTAAAAAATAAATTTAATAAGAATGTGATCAAATAACATGCTATCTCTTCTTATACAATAGTCTTGAATTTGATTTTCTTGGAGGAAAAAGAAGCTTAAATAAAACATGTCTAACCTTGCTAAGATCCTTACTTCTTCTTTTTTGTTATTCCTTGAACAATTTAATAAACCACCTTATTTGAAGGCATCTATTAAGAAAATATAGGAATGAAAATAATTCCAAGAATTCTCCTTATCTTTGAATAATAGTCTATTTTAAAATGATGATTTGTTTCTTATCCTTTCAATCATATTCTAATCTCTATCTAAGATAAAAGGAATATTAGAAGGTATTTTGTCAGCTAAATCCTTCCAAAATTGATATTTTTTCTATTTTTTATTAGATGCCTAGATGTTCACAACCTCAATAGATTCTTTAAGAATATTAATGAGCATGATCTATAATACTCTATTATACATGAAAATATCCATATTACTAATTAAATATTTAATTTTTGAAGAGATTAGTATACAAATATCTCTAGCTCCTACACCATCATGATTATTTATATAGCTTGGAGTTGCTTCTAAAATATAAAATCATGCATTAGGTTACAAAAAATTGCCTAATTCTTGGATCTTTGATCCACATAACTTATGCTCTTGAAGATGAATAATATTGCATTTCAGAGAAATACTTTAGATATAACTATAAAGTTTTAATATTTTTAGAGGATTATTTAAATCTCTTATATTATAAAATAAAAGCTTCAACTTTATAAATTATTGGAAAAAAGAAATCTTATATACATCTCATCAATAAGCAGTTGCTTTCTTAAAGATCTAGAATATTTTCTTTCTTGAGATAAAAAACCACACTTATTACATTTTCTTGATCCATAAAGGCAAAGATGTGAAGTAGTTTTTGAGCTATCCTAAAAAATATTACTTTCTAATGGCTCAAAATCTATGTTGTATAAATTAAAAGAATGATAGGAATGGAAGCTTAATTATCTATATAAAGAGTATTTGCCACTACTACCATTGATATTATATAAAAAATGAGATTTTTTCTTTTTTCTTGGTCTATTAAAATCTTGAATTTTTCTCTTTTTAGTCATATTGAATGCCTCATATTTAGACAAAGAACTAATACAATGAATCACTTCAACCTACAACTTTGTTTGAACATTGTCCATGACCTATTATTGATGAATGAATTATGATCTACTACCTTGGATAAGATTAGAGCATAGATAAGAGCCCTCATCTATAAGTGAAGTTTGAATTTGAATTCCTTCTATATTATCTTCTATATATCACCATTGATCTTGATTAGAGAAAAGACAACTCTTGATCTTATATCATATCATAGGTACATATAAGACGCATAAGAGAAGTGGTATCTAAGACCATAGATAAAACTAGATTGTCTAAGATTTTTTTTTTCTATATGATTTATATATCAAATCACTTCTTAAATTTTTTTAATATTTTTTGACTTTTTTATTGAATTAATATTAAAAATCATATTTTTAAAAGTCATACTAGAAAGAAATATATTACTTGAAGATTTGAATCCATCTCTTTTCTATCTAGTGTTTGATAAGTCTATAAGATGCTTATTAAGGTCTTGGTTAAAAATCAAAAATTATGAGTACCTTGTATGGAGGGAATTGAAAGAAGGATGATCTTATTCTTGGTTGTTTCTTGTATCTACAATTCTTCTTGTTCTAAAATTAGATGTAATCTTAGATGATCTTATTTCTATCTTCTTTGGTCAAATTAGAATATTGATCGGTAGATCTTAGAAGCCATTTCAAATCTATATCCTTGGTATTTTATAATGTATGCACGTTTATCCTTTCTAGATCAATACCTAAGAGTATATGAGATAAGTATGTATCAATACTTGTCCTTGAATCACTTGAGGGTGTCATAGTGGTGGCTAAGTTGGATCTTGGAGATTCTTGCAATACAATTTCCATTGGCACCAATTGCCTTGCTGATCCAAACTCCACAAATTAGGAATATTACATATCTTTTTAAATATAGATTTATTTGTCATATTTAATGTAAAATATTGAGATTGGATGTCTATAGATCTTATCATGGATAATACCTACCTTGAACATTATTGTATCTATCTTACTCATAAGCTCTATATGAATTATTAACTTACCAATGTCGAAAATAGAATCTTCTATTTCTCTCTTTTATGGGTGCTTTAATATCAAAGACAAAAAAAAGAGGTTTGATATATCTATGGCATGAGCTTGCTCACTTTTTTGCTTGATATTAGAAAATACCATCAATTCTCTATTCTCTTCTAAATACCCTCAAAGTTACTTATTACCTTTGTGCGCCATATATTTGGATGTATGACATTGACATTTCTCTGCCCTTTATAATATATAGATCTATATATTATAAAGGGCAGAGAAATGTCAATTTTGAAATTCTTAAATCAACATTGTTGTTATAATCCAAGTCATGTGTTCCTCTCATGGTGTTGCTATTACTAATAAGCATCTACTTAAGTACAACTTCAATAACATCCTTAGCAATAATGTATATAGAACCTTTTTTTTATGCAACATATGAATGTAAAATCCAACCACCATGTTGATAAAGGTGAGGTTGATTAAAAGTTGTATATATTTCACCTCTATATATTAATGCCATTAATACATTGTTATAAAGTAAATACATCCATATATAGAAACCTAACTTAATTATCTTTTCTTCAAATTTTTATTAAGTTCTTTCTTTCTTCTTACCAATCTAAGTTTTTATATAGTTTAGGGAAAATTTCTCACTTTCTTTCTTTTTCTTTGGTTAAAATTTTACTTTATCTTTAATCTTAACTTTAACTTTGATCTAGCCTTGAAACTTTCTTTTATTTCTTTTATCTTTTTTCCAATCTTAGATTTTAGTAGATTCAGGGTTATATTTGTAGATATAAGGAGTTTTGACTTTGAGGTTGAATTTAGGATTTTACCAAGGATAAATAGTAGATTTGGATGTCAATAGTCGGCTACCATTAATAGTGCTGACTTGGAGGATTAGATTTGGGGTTTTTATAACTTTAAACTATTAATTGTTGACTTGGACTTTGAAGACCTTGGCTGCGACTTCTTTGACGAGCTCGGAGGAGAAGAAGACGGAGTTTTTTGGCAAATCCAGAGAGGTATTCAAAGAGAGCTTCTTCTTGGCATGAGTTTAGGTGGTAGAAACGCATGATTCGGAGCTTAGATGAGAGAGATATGCTTGTTTGAACTTAGACTACTAATATGACACATACTGTCACTTTTCAGGGTATATTAGAAGTTTTAAGATAATAGCAAGAAATAAAGAAGTTGGATTAGAAACTAGACTTCAAGCTATATATTTTACATCCAAGAATTGATAGAAATGAGTTTAGAATGAGTGAAATATGGCTAGTTAAACCCAGCAAACTAAACTGGGGTTTTGAAGAAGTTAGATAAATAGAAGGGTTTGCTTTAAGCTAGAACTTGAGTTTCAAGAAGAATTTGAAGCTCATTTTTTGTGTACATATTACTTATATTATAAAGAGTCTATGTCTAAAATCTCATATCAATTGAGACTTTGATTAGGGAGTAATGGCAAATTTATTCTCATGTGTCTAGGATTTTGACTTTTAAAAGTGCCAAGGATTTGGTGATATCTAACGATCAGCAGTGAATTCATAGCTCAAATTTTATGTGATGAAGATCAAAGGTATGAATTATGTTTTCCCAAATTTTGAGCTTATTTGAACAGTTGGATCTTAAATTATGAATTTTCAAGTTTCGGATTGAGATTTGACTTCTAAGAGTATCTGCCAAGGATTTGGTGATATCTAATGATCGGCAATGAATTCACGGCTCAAAATTTATGTGACAATAGTCAAAGGTATGAATTATGTTTTTCCAAATTTTGAGTTTATTTGAATAGTTGGATCTTAAATTATGAATTTTCAAGTTTCTAGTTTGGTTTTTACTTATATAATTACTTGCTAATACTTTGATGATATCAGGTGATCGGTAATGAATTCACAGTTGAGAATTTTTGTGAAGATGACTAAAGAAGTGAACTCTATGCTTCCAAAATTTGAACTTATATAAACGGCTAGATTTTGATTTATAAATTTTCAAGCTTCTAGTTTGTTGATTTATTATACGCATGGTTTTGTGACTATAAAAAAAAAATTTAAGAAAGTTTGTGCATATTGGATCCAACTTGATTGTAAAGAGGGATCTTGCGTCTACTTGAAGCGGACTTTTACCACGACAATGTTGAGAGCATTCTTGTATTGCTTTAAATTACTTGAGTGATTTGTGTTGGCTTTGAATAAAGATGCCACCTTACACTTTTGATAAATTTCTTTTATTTCAATTGTATGTCTTTTTGCATTGTTGGATTATTCTAGCAATCTAATTGAATTGGATCTAGTGTTTTTTGATTTCTTATATATATTCATAGCCACCAAAATACTTTTTGAAATCTTATTAATTCTCTAACTTGTTATGGAGGCTAATGTAATTGTGACTGCATTAACATCTTGAATTATATCAACTTCATTTTGATTGACTTTTATCAAACTATCATGGTTACTTATAGCTATGACTTATATTTTTACTATTGATAATTATATATGATCTAAGTTAAGATTGTCATGAGAGCTTGGAACAACTTTAGCTATGTATTTTTATTGACCACCCTTTTTATAGATTTTTTTTTTTTTTTTTATGTTTCATAGAAATAAAGCCATCAAGATCAATGTTAATACCAACAACAATCTATAGAATTTGTTATAGGAACAAGGTAATATCTTGCTAATTTGAATTAAGAGCCAAGGTTGTCAACGTTATACTTGTATTTGTACTCTTAGATAGAAGGGCTTGCCTTTCTTTAGATATTGAAGGTCATTGTCTATTCTTTGCCTTGAGTAGCACTATGTAATCTTTGATACAATGATTTGTAGGTAAGCAAAATCTACATAAGATTGGTAGATTCAAATAATCAACAAATACAAATTTTAACTTATTTATAATCAAATTATGTATCTTTAGATTAAGCTCCCATCTTATTTTAGATTCTATAAAAATATAGAATCTTGGTATCAAACTATTATCATTATCTAATCCAATGCCAAGAACTTTATCTAATCTAATTGCAATCTAAGATACTACTAAGAAAAATTTGTTTAAAAGTCTTTTAAGTGCTATCCATGTCAATATTTAAAATAAACTTGAAAATATATTTCCATTAGAATTCTAAATAGCTCTTCGGTCAAAAGTTGGATCCCACACTTGAAACATACAACAACCGATTGGAGCCTTGTATAAAAAAAGTATTAAAATCTTTTGTATAATTTCTATATAAGATGCTATCATATTGAAATTGCTTACAATATGTAAAAACTAATCAAAATATATAATATGTTCATAAGTTTTAGTATATGTTAGAATGGTTAGTAAATTAAATTAAAAGAAGTTGGAGTAAGAAACTTTATTTTGGTTTTTTTTACTTATTTTGATTATGGTATTTAAATTATATAGGACCTAAATGTTTAATTTGAAGCCTTGAGAAGAGATTGGAATCCACAGATGAAAAATTAAACTACTAAGAGGCTTATTTGGAGAGATAAAAGCAAGGTATAGACAAATGAAGGCAAGAGGTGAAGATCTTCATTTCCATTGGTTGATGGTCATGCCCAATAGGCTTTGAGTAGTCTGTCAGTAACAAGAATAAAGATTTGAACAACTTCAGAAAAGGCATTCAAAAATCAAAGGCTAGGATTAGAAATCTTGTTTTTTGTATTACAATTTTGGTATAAAAATTATGAGATTTGGAGTATTTATAAAGGAAGAATAGGCACTTGAAATTAAGGTATACAAATCATATCTATTGTCACATTTTTGAGGATATAAGGAGTTGTATTGAAGCTTTTGGAGATCGAAAGGTGTAATTGAAGAGGTGATTTCAAAACCTACATTTTGTATAGAAGAATTGTTATATTTAAAATTTAAAAGAAGAAGATATTGGGAGTTGAAGACAATAGATTGAATTCCAAGGTAATAAGTAGATCAATTTGTTGATAGTAATGATTCCCACCATATCTTGAGCTTTCAGATGCATTTTTGTCTAAAACTTTTAAAAAAGGTGAATTATTATATTAAAAAGCTATACATCAAAATTTCATAACATTTGAAAATTTAGTTTGTGAGATATGAAGAATTTAATACGTGGATATCTATGAATGAGGATTTGAAGCTATTGTTAGGATTTTGACGATATCTAAAGATTGGTAATGAATCAACAATTGAAATTTGTTGTGGTAGTTTTAAAGAGTACATTATTATTTCATATAAAATTTGAGTACTTTTGGACGGTCGGATTTGAAGATATACATTGTTGAAGTTCAAGAAAAATCTCCTTTAAGGTTAATGAAGGATTTGGTATATATTGCCACATTTTGGAGATTCTAGAGTATTTGAAGCTTGTGCATTTGATGTAATTGTTCTTTTAAGGAACAACTTTATATAAATTTGGGATTTTTATCTATCTCAACATTTGATTAAGAAATTAGTGACAACCAGAAGCATAGTGCTTTCTTGAAGCAAATTCTTTCTATTCCGACAATGCCATTTCACACAAAGTCATTCCATCATATTTTATAATATTTAATAAATAAATAAATAATAACTTACTTATAAATCATTTCTACTCTGAGCTAAGTTGTACCTTGTTTTGATGCTACAATAGTATAACATGGCTGTAGCCATGCCTAGCAGTACATAAACCAAAATACTCAAAATTCTAAATGCTGCCACTTTGCATTACTGTTGAGCTTGCCAACAATCAATATCTAATACATGTTCTATAATAATATTTTTAAACTTATATTTTGATGTTTTATAATTTGATGATGAATAATTTTTATTATCCAAATTTATTAAATTAAAATTAAAATTTAATTTATAAATAGAGTTGGACTATGTCTTTTAAAATATATTTATATTTTTTAATCAAAAGAATCTAAAATTTAAATTTCACAAAATATGATAATTAAAGCTTTTTAAAAACTAAAAATATTTTTAGAAGAATTATTAATATATAAAATTTTATATTAATCCCTTTATCCATCTTTCTATTTTTTATCATAATTCATTTATCTTCTTTAAATGATATAATTTTCTTAAAATAAAATAAATTTAGATTTAATAAAATTTTAAATTTTATTTATAAATTTTTTTCATAAAAAAAAATAAAAATTTTAAAAAAAAGATGACAAATGTAGACAAATTTTAATTGAAAGAAGACAAATATAATTGAAATTTTAAAAATTTAAAACTTTTAAATTTAAAATTTAAAATTTAAATTTTAATTGAAAAATTTAAAATTTTTGATGATATATGATTTTAAAATTTTTGATGTCATACTTCGTATAGCGTCCCACGCATTTTGGACAATGCCATCCTCTAGTACTGGGTATAACCTTTCAGCAACCATTCTACATTTGATACCTAGGGTCTTACAATAATAAGGAACCAATCCAGACTCTTCAGCATCTCTTGTCTGATCTTCGGTAGGCGGTTTATCAAGTGTCACCTCTGTGATCTTTTCTTCTTCTTCTTTCATCTTTACAGCCACTCTGAGCTCTGCTACTTGTTGCTTCATCTCTCTAGTCAGGTTTTCTATATCACGCTCATTTCTGTTTGGATGAGTTGAAGGTACTGCTATGCACTCAGGAGGTATCGGTACTTCTACTCCCTCTTCTTTGAGCCTTTCGAGGTACGGTTGAGCTTCACGAAGCTTCCTTATAGATTTTTCTACATCCTGGAGAGTAGCAAATGCTTTTGGTACTGCATTTGCACCATTGAGACGATAACTTCTATGAACGCCACAAAAAGAGGAGTTTTATTTTGCAGCATGTTCGCACTGCTTCTTGTACGTTGTGCCATTATGAACTATTGCTTTGCAATGTGGAGGTAGCTGTAAAGAACCATCTTTGTTTACTGTAGCCAGTTTCTTATGGCAACTGCAGAAAGGTATACTATCCTTTGCTTTGTAGGAGCATTTTGATCCTTTGTTGACTCCTGTGGTAAGTGTTGCTTTGCAATAGATACCTGATACTGGTATTTCTCGTCCTTTGCCATTCTGAGGACTTTTAATCATATTACTAAAGTACTTCATCAACTCATCGTATATCTGCTCTCTCATCTGAACTAAGACCTTTTCAAAGTGACCTTGAAGTTCATCGTATATTTGCAGTCTCATCTAAACTAGAGCTTTATCAAGGCTTTTCTGAAGCTTGTAGAATGTCTCCTCATTGATATCATCAAGACTAGACATGATTCAGGCTCCTCTAGGACCTATGACACCTATAAGACCTATAACACTTACTTGACTTATAACACTAAGTACTGAGTATAGCGCTTATGTACCAAAGCATGAGCAAATATCATTTATTACGTTATAAGAAATAAGAAAGCTAGAAATCTACAAAAAGCTTTCTTTTAGATAAATTTTTTTATTTATATCATGTTACTTTATTCCTGAATTTCTTCGTTTGTCTGTTCTTGAGCCTCTGCAAGAGCTGCCTCTCGTACTACTCCGAGGTCACGTTTCAACTCATCAAGAGACGTGGACACATATACAGTACTACCACTTACTATAAGTGCCAGTTTGTCCACAGTTATTTTCTGTACAATCTTATGAGGATTACGAGACGTGATCACAATAACCTCGTCTTCGTTGAAGTGTATATCCTCATCGGTTTTATTAAGTACAGCATTGTCAGGTATAAAGGAGAGCCTCTCAAATAGTATGTCAAGCTGAGAGACAAGTCTATTACTGCTCTCACTTATGCTTACATCAAGCAAGTTTGTTACATGTGCCAGGTCATCACGAGAAATCTGTATAGCACTGTTCAGACCTCTTTGTAGGTTTTTAAGAATACATTCTTCAATGGTACTACTAATATTGTCTATAGCTTTTGCTGTGGAGCCAGCACGTGCTTCGAGCATGCTCACGCGCTTATCAGAGGATTTGATTTTCTTTTCAAGAGACATTATTCTAGTCTCTATTGAAGAAAGCTTTGCAATGACAGCAGACATATCCTGCGGTATGTACTGGTCAATGGGCCTAGGTCTAAGAGAAAGAGTAGGGACCTTAAGAACAAGGTTTATAACATCCTTTTGAATGACAGGTTTCATTAGAGAGAGTAAAGGCCTGTTAGCAAATATAGATGATGCATTTAACTTGTAAGCAAACATAAAAAGAGCAGATATAGGACGTTCCTTTGGAGATTCGACCTGGTCGTCGTGAAAAGATGCATTATCCTCACTAAGATGTACTTTGTTAGATATAGAAGAGTGTGAGAGACTCGAGTTATATTTAGGATGGTCATCCTCATCTGCTCACTTAGTTACAGACTTCTTCAAAGCTTCAGCTTTTGCCTGAAGAGACTCAAAGAATTTAGAAGACATTATGATACGGTAGGGTGTCTAATATGCAAATAGTTAAATAGATAAGTAGAAATATACGTTCTCGACAGACAGCAATGCGAGACTAGGCAATCCTAGAACACTACTCTTCTAACAATCCTTTCAATTTTTCTGGAGTAGTTTCTAACCTTACTATATTGGACTTAGGTACATTGGATGGAGAGGGTTTATCCTTGGATATGAAGACAATGTTTTTATCTCCAATGCGTATCTTTCGTATCATTCTTATTTTGTTGTGCTCAAAGAAGATGTCGTCCTTCTTTACTATTCCTAGTCTCATATACACAATGATACTGTTGACACCTTTTTCAAGATCCTTACCTGACAAGTCCAGTGTTAGTTTCAAGATATTCTTTTATTTTATTTCTAGCTATCAGCTTTGCCATTTTGTATAGATACTATGATCTCCTTGCCAATGATCATACTGATATAATATCACTATTGTCTTCGCTATATATAAGTCATATCCAACCTTGTAAGCTGGCATAAAAATGTTACACTACAGAGATCATGTCTCCAGTTGGATTATCAACACTATTGTCATCTCTAATACAAAAGGTATCCTTGAACAAAATACAAAAAATAAAAATTGTTGTAGATGTTAATGCTCTACTCTTCATCATATCTAAATGTACTATACATAGCCAAATGAAGAGAACATTCTCCCTGAAGGAGGCTGAGGATGTGTTAAGACGTGAAGCATTTGAGAAAGCAGAATATGGTTCATCATGCATCGAAATAATTAAGAAAGCAATGGAAGTTCTAAGAGACGACTTTTATTGCACCTTTGTATTTGACGGAAAGATGTTCCCTGAAAAGAAACTAGAACTGGAAAGAAGAAAAAAGAAAGAAATGAGAGCAAAGGATATATTGGTAACTATGAGGGATATATTCAAAGGAGACCTCTCAGATGAGAATAATGCGAGACGGTACTATAGTGCACTTGTTGAGTCCGTAGAACTGGCATTATCAGAGTCACCTACAGTACTTAATGAGTGCATAGTAGGTGAATACGAGGCAGACGCTACATGTGCACACATATGCAAGAACAGAGAAGTCAGTGCCGTGTTGAGCAGCGACTATGACCCTTTATTATTTGGATGCCCACATCTTATTAAAGACATTGATATGATAGCAAAATCTGCAGATATTATAACACTACAGAGTATATACAACCATTTCAGAATAAATCATGAACAATTTATAGATATGTGTATCTTGATGGGCACTGACTACAATAAAAAGATCACCAGAGTAGGACCCAAAACAGCTCTTAGTGAGATAAGAGCTCATGGCAAATTGGAGAACACTAAATTCTAGAAAGAAAATAAACTCAACATATTCAAACTAAGAGAAATATATAACTGCTCGTATTCAATACATAATATTAGACATTTCTCAGTTGAAATGTACGAGCCGTTTGATATGGTAGATGGACTAGATGACTTCATTACAGTTCTTTAAAAAACTTTTTTTTAAAATGAGCTAACTCCTGTTGTTACCAGATCCCTAGTGGCATCCGCAAAGTCCTTCACCAAACATTTTTGACCCAGGAGTCGTAGTATCTGATCGATAGGATTTGATATATGATTCTCTATGTAATATAGATGATCTATCTCTAGATTATGAGGCTTTACTAAATACGGCAGACACATTTTGTGACCTTAAAGCTTATATTCTTTTTTGCTCTTAACAAATACAAAATCCAGCTTATCACCGGGTTTAGTATCTATCCCCATGTGTTTCAATCTATCACTGTATACTAGTAAGGATGTGCCTGCACTAGAATACCCCTTTCCCAACGTCTTCGTAATTACTAAGTCGTCTAATGGAACACGATCTCTAACTAGTAATATAAGCCTATATCTAATGAACTCTATTATATCTCCATATGGCAAGGAGTCCATTACCATTTCTATTAATGACGAGTACATATCCTTTAGAAATACACAACTGTCCCTTCTAGATACGACAACTCCCTTATAAATCACCTTCTGTTCTCTTGCTACCAGTCCTACGTATCTCTTCTTTGTTATTAATAAGAAGGTTTCAAACACGCTTTCGAATTCTAGTCTCACTGGAGCAGGAAACACTTTTGATACCTCACTGGATATAGACATAGCAAGAGACCTACATGATTCATAGTTTTGAGTAGTAGAAGATGTGAACATACACAAATCTGTATCGCCGTATATAAGACTCACTGGATATTTAGATGATATAATAATTGATACTCTTGTCAGCATAGACCTATCCACTGCTGTAGCTGATTCGGCACCTTCTATGAACTGTAGGTACGGAGAATTGCGAGTTCCATATGAGCCATATACGGAGTTAGTAGATATCTTCAGAGCAATTTGTCTCCTTTCAAGAACTATCTTTTCTATGCCAGTAGGACTACTAGACTGTACTTTAATCTTGTTTCTTCTTATGATTAACATTTTCAAAAGGGAGGGTACCAGTCCTAAAGGTTTCTTAATAAACTTATAAGACTTTCTATTTGACACTTCTATATCAAAGCATGGTTGACTAGTACTGTTCTTAATGAATGTCGAATAGCATATGTTATGATTTATAATTACAGAAGGATACAAACTAGAGAAGTCGAGTAGAGAGCACCACTTATAGAGCCCAGGAGTGGGATTTGATACTATAGCGCCCTTGTACTCAAACTTTTCGAGTAATGAGCTAGTCTTGTCAGAGATGACATTCTTATCATGACATTCTTTGTACAATTGAGACTTCATTCTTATTTGTTGACCCCTAGTATAGAGATCTCGAATTCTAGTTCTTACAATAGCTGACATCTCTGTTATGCTGATTCATATGTTCATGCTGTCAAATAATGCAACAGTCAGCATAGAATCGACCATGCAATATCTTCCGATTGTTTCCATTGACCTTTTGTCTCTCTTTTCGTATATATTAAATATCTCTTTATACGGAAGGTCTATTTTCCTATTCCCTGTACACTTTTCTGAAACAGAAGAGAGATTGTAACTTTATAGTTTGTACTCCTTTGTAACATATTGGTATACATCTATAACCGTGCGTCCAGGCAAATCAAGCACCATGTAGTTATTGAATCCATATGCTGCACTATTCCAGTTTATAACTAGTCTTTTGCTACCTGTGTTATTAATTCTAGAGGCAGAAGGTAGGCTAATGAGCTTTTTTCGTAGCCTTGTATCAATATATTTAAAGTCAAACATGAATATATTATATCCTATTACAACATCTGGGTTTATCTTCTTAGTGAGCAAGAAGTACGCTTCTATCAGCTCTCTCTCGTTTGTAAATGCTGTTGTTTCTGTGTCATCAAGCTCTATCTTACACTTTCCAATGTATAAAAGATATTTCTTAGATGTCTCAAGCATGAGGTATCTCGGCGATGTCATGTTATAAATTAAAACATAGTGTGAAAGATATAAAGGAATGTGTTAAAATAAAAAGATTAAGATTAGAAGAAGAGAGGATAAAAAAGAGAAAGGGTTGTGGTTATAACCACATTATCTTAAAGGTTATAATATTTATCACAAGCTCAGGGATGATAGGTAGGCCAAATTACTAATTTCCTGCTGAAATTTCCACTAGCAGTACCAAGTCATGAAGCCAAGGAATTCTACAGTGAAGTCAAGTGGATTTGAACCCACGTCAACTCCAAAGTAGGTAAGAACTTAACCACACAAGCTTCTTTGACTTAGCAGTGAAGGATGTAGTTCTTTCTCTTTTATGTCTAATCTAATCTTAATTGTTTTTTTCTACTTATTAGATTTTTTTTCTATTTTATCTTAGATCTACTTTACCTTTATTCTATTCTATCTTAGATCTAAACTTAAATGTTGTGGGCTGAAATTAGAAGAGAAGTGGGTAGAAAAAAATGGTAGTAAGAAGGTAGAATAGAAATTTACCTCAAAAAGTGAGATTCCTTCAAATTAATCCAAAAGAAAGGATTGAAGAGGTGGAAAGACATGGCTGAGGTGTCTCTTTGACCAAGGGAAGAAGGAAGACCAGGCCGGGAGGACAAGAAGGGGGTCGTGAAGAAGAAGAGGAGGTTCTTTTTGGAGAGAGAGGGTTTCCTTTTGATAGGCAGTAGACGTTTTTGTGTGTAGAAGAAGCTTAGAGAGGATTTTAAGTGCAATTTTTTGTGGGTTTGTAGTAGACAAGATAAGGAACATATAGAAACAATTTTCATGTCTTTTGGTTAAGTATCAAGGGAGATATGAGTCGTCAAAGTTGCAGGTGTTTAAGACTAGGGCAGTGAGGTTTACTAAATTTCGGGCCTCGGCTCTTGAGAACCATTTGGACTTTAGAGGCAAAATTTGTTGGGGTTGTGTTCCTTATAGAGTTTGCTACTTTGAATCAAAATCTTAAGTCAATATGATCTTTGAGCAAAGATTTATGAGTGAAATTGTAACCGGATGTAGGTGAATAGAGAAATAGAGTGAAAGCAGAATTGGGGTTTGTATGGGCAGAGTGTGTGTGTGGGTTTTTTTGGTATGAATAGAGTTAGGGGATGAATTTGAGTGTGAAAATTGATAGACATGATCTAAGCAAGTTAAGAAAGAGATGAGAGTAAGTTTGATACTCATTTATCTTATAAAAAAAATGTTATGCTCTTTCAAAGTGATAGGGATCTATCTCTAAGTCAGTGAAGTTTGGGGGAGCATATCTTTGTGATCAAAGCAGCATTTTGAATAAAATTTATTGGGGTTTGTAGATATATGAGTCTATTAAGTTGTGTAAATAACTGATTGCTATTGGAGTTATGATTAAAGAATTATGAGGAAATTTGTAGTCGGATCCAAAGTTGGTAGAAGACAGAATTAAAGGAGAAGGGTAGAGTCTATAACTCTATTTTCAAGAGGAGTTTTGGAGCAAAAATTGGAGGATGTTTACAACATAAAGCAAGCAACAAGCCTACCAAATTTCAATACTTGGGGTTTTGATAATGAGGAGCAATGAAGGTGTGAAGCAAAGGGGGTCCAGAATCAAAGGCAGCATGGAGGGGTTTCTTTGACAACATGGTTCTCTCTAACCACATGAGCTATAATCAAAAGGATTATGGAGTTTGCTTCCTTACTTCCTTAAGTACTTTGTGTTCAAATTTTGATTCAATTGATATGATATCCTAGGATTTATGGGCAAATTTGAAGGCGGGTTTTTAAAGGCAGAATATGGCAAGATTAATAAAGTATGTTTTTATGTAAAATCTTCAGTTTTATGAACTTTATGAATCTCTTCTTGCACTTAAGAAATGAGAGGCACAAAAGACCCAGTGTTTCTTAGGACTAAGACTCTCACCATGACAGCGACACTTTAGAGATCATAAAGATCTCATCTTTTTCCACACAGGGATTGGGCATATCACTGTTGTTAGAAGAGTATATCTCTATATCCATACACATGATTAGTGGTCTTGGCACATCTCTACTGTCTAAGGATTGTATCGACTTCCAGCTACATGTATATTCAAAGTCTGTAGAACATAGCTTTACACTACTATTAACAGATGCGCACAATGCTTTTATCCATCTTGAATAGCTTATACCTGTAGCAGTAATAAACATTTCTTCAGTCTTTATATCATCCTCGTATGTTCTTATACTCATCCTTCTCATCAGGTTCGAGAAGTGCTCCAAAGTGGTTCTCTTGTAGAAGTAATACTTGATAAATCTCTTGTCACCTTCAAGATATGATCTAAGCAGTCTCCTAGTGCTGAATACTGTTTTGGCAATGTTTCTGTGACCGATATACTTACATATTTCGTTCATTCTCTCATGCACTTTGTTTTTCATATCAGATACAGGCACATAGCCATGAACAAGAAAGTCATGTGTTTTAATCGTAACAGACTCTCCTGTTATAAGATTTCCAAACCCGTACATTGTAACTCTCTCATCACAGGCTCCAGCTCTCCATTCATATATCATACAAGAGATCTCCATAGCTCACATAATTGTTATGAGGAGATAGTCATATGGCAGGTCTTGAGGAAGTAAACTCCTACAAGTCAATTAAGAACATCGATTCTTGCATCCTCATCTTCTGAGCGACGAGTAATTGTTATCATATTGTTTCTCACTGTATAAAATTCCTTTGTAGTCACTATTAATGGCAATATTGCTGAATTATTACAACATCTCTTTAGCCTTTCATATGTTCCCAGTGTGACTTGTAAGGTGCCATTGCCAAACAAAACAAGGTATCTAGACGAATAATAATACACAAATTCCTCTCTACTGGAGAACTCCTCCCGCATTACTTTAGGGACAAACACTATATTTGTGTTAACAAGCTTGATATTAATAGTGCTCCATCTCTTCCAAATAAGATATAAATCATGTACGAAGTAGGCTCTGAGTCTTTGCTCATGTACTAGCTCAGAATATGACACCTCGTTCATAGCTACCCTTTCTACATTTAGTGGTCTCCAAAAGCATTCTTTCCACGTGTTTCTAGTTAGTACAGACACACATTTTCCGTCTACATTTATCTTTTGTTTTGTGAATCTGCTAGGCTGGATCGTATTACTACAAAAAGTCAGCTGCTCTTTAAATTGTCTTACCGCATCATTCCACTGGCCAGTCACTAGCTCACATTGGGGGTATAAAAGTACGTGTCGGTAACAAAGGATAATGACAGATTCACCATATTTGTGCTTCCAGATGTATGGCCCTTTGATACACAGTATAGACATTCTTATACTAGTGTCATCGTGCACATCAAATACATATATGTTTGTTGAGATTACATACTCTAATGCTCTACAGTAAAGTGTTGGATCCAAGAATATCTCACTGTCTCTAGCATTAAGCAATATCTCCTCTTCCGTCAAGTACCACAGTTCTTGAAGACATATTTGAGGAGGAAAAATCAATTGCTCTCTAGAAATAAGAGATGACAAACAAGAGAGCAATGATAATTTACTTCTTTTAACACCTACTCGTACCAGGTCTACAGAGAAACATGAGTTCTTGGAGTTCCTTAGGAGCCCTACCAACAATACCCTCTCTCAAGGGGTATAGTGGCTTAAATCGTATTATCTTCTTACCACCTCCACTGCTGTCAAGTATATTATGAACGTACTTATAATAGTTGGACTCTGATCGTTTCAGGTGATCTGTGGTATAACAACACGAGAGAAATTCAAACACATCTTTGTTAGGTAATCTGTTCCTTCTGAGTCCGGGAAAGAGTCCTACATCACAGGTGTATACTCTTGAGTAAGGACCATCTTTAAGGTATCGCATAATAGACCTTTCTTCTGACCTGTATCTTTCTTCTTCCGATTCCGCAATTATTATTGGCTTAATAGAACACTCTCTTGCATACCTTGCTACAAAGAGTTCTGGTACCTCTTCTTTGAGAGCAAACGTTCGTGTATGATGCTTAGAGGCCTTTTCATCATCAGCTATAACACTGTACAATTTAATAAACTCATCTTTTGCTTCTTTGTAAACACTAAGTAGCAATAAGACCTGATCTATAACAGCATTTATATACTCTTTTCTTTCGATGTTGCATATTGTGATATCTCTGCTTTCTCCTCTTTTAAATGTTATTATTGTAAGGTCGGTATGTACGGAATATTTTGCTTTCATAGACACTGGAACATTCTTTTCCTTGAGAAAGAATATACTAGATAATTTAGGCTCGTTTATTATGATGTCACACAACAACTCAAGATCTGGCTTTTCTTCGCTTATAACAGCAGACAGTTTTATGTCTGTGCTTTCAACACTATTTGTAATATCTACAGAGATTGTATTGCTAACCATGTTGATAAGCTGGGTATCAGACACAACATATGATGACATATGTCGTATCCTCATTAGCTTCAGATTAAAATCAAAGACAACTCTTACAGGAACTCTTATATTACCATCTCTCAAAAGGGGAATCATAAACGTTACAATCAGAACATTATCACCCTTTGATGCATTAGCAGTCTCTATGACAGGATTGAAGTGCTTATACCATTGATAATTTCTAGTACATCTTTCAACGGTAGGAACCTCTTCTGATACACATATAGTATCAAAAAGGATGTTTGCATCTATGCCAGTGATCGGCCAGGTTAGAGTTACCTCTTGTACATAGAAGGAATCCATAGTCTATTAAGACTGGGGTGTAATATCCATAAAAAAGTCACTGCAGCTATTTTTTATATCAATATTTTGCACTGCTATTCTGTGGTATACTCCGTCACAAGATAGCTCTTCTCTGTTCATATTGCACTGTTCTTCTAGAATTCACACCACTTACACGTGCGATCACTAGAGCATATTTTTAGCACAGAGAAAAGAAAATCTTTTGTCTATCTTCCCTTCAGACTCTGCCAATACCGCTGCTGTAACAACAAGAAGTGCTATGTTCATATCACGTGCCTAGATGCTTGATAGTACTATTTCAAGTTCTTTTTATCCCTGGTTTAATGTCAAAGTGTTTTATGAAAAACGATAATACGCCTATAGATGTTCTAACATTTTCTTCGTCTGACGATGAGCTAATCATAGGTTCCAATCTACAGGAGGGCTAAGGATAATATTTATAGTTTGAAGTGGTTGTATCCGAAGAATTCTTCGTTCGCGCTAAACAGAGATGGGTGTACAACAATAAGAATTGTATTTCTCGATGTATCTATTTCCTTATTAAAGCTTGGTTCTATCTTTCCACATAGCACAAGTATTATTTGTCTCTTTGAAGAACACAGTCTTATATACATATTTATGAAGCGGTGCCACAGAACATCGTGGCTCCTAATAGAAACACTCTTAGTCGTCAATGTAGTGTTTAATAACAGTACTCCTCTGCTTGCACCATTTGGTAAGATCACCATGAGAAGGAGTGGTAAACCCTTACACCTCTTCAGAGATTTCTTTGAATATACTTACCAGTAATAGAGGAGTAGGACATTCCCTATTACCAGAGAATGATAATCCATAGCCCTACTAATGCCTTTATAGGATTCTTTTCCAAGCACTACAATCCTTATTCTATTTAATTGTGCTTTATAGAAGGCTCTTAACACATTGTCTAGTATCAAGAACATAACAACTCTTCTGCCAATCTCTTCGTGGTACAAGTACTATCTCATCTAGTTCATTATCCATAGAAACCATAAGCTCTTCTTATCCAGAGAGCAATAACATAATCATGGTAAGACAGTATAGATTCAATGCTGAGTGTATGGCTATGAAGAGTGTCAAGTTACCAAAAACGTCTAAAGATATCAATAACGAGTCCTTTCTCGAGCAGAAGAGACAAAACAACGTTGTTGTACAAGAGAGTACAAAAGCTTGTCTTGTATATAGAAGAAGAAGGATAATGTCTACAGACACCCACAAAGAACCAGTCAATGAAAGAATGATTGTATTATCTGAGTATTCTAATTACTATCGTAGACAACAAGTATAAAAAAAATTTCACACCTGGCTGTTGTCTGAGTTGTCCTTTCCATAACAAAATTGTATGATATCCTCACCGTCTCTTACAGTCCCATCGTACTGAGCAACTACATCTTGCATCGACTTAGAAAGGCGTCTCTGTATGTATCCAGCACCAGATATATTAATACCAGTATTGACTAAACCTTCTCTCCCTCCTTGACAATGAAAGAAATATTCTATGGGATTGAGACCTTGAGAGTACGAACTAGCAACAAAGCCTCGTCCTTCGAGAGAGTTTGTGTACAGACTGCACCATGCTAATGATCTACGATCTGACAGTACCCTCTTTGGTCTCTCTCCTCTTATCCATTGCTGACCTACTAACGATACCATCTGTCCTAAGTTGACCAGGCTTCCTTTAGATTCACTCTCTATTATCATAAGCAATGAATTACTACTACTAAGAGACTGCTTTGTCATTCTTTGGCTCTTGTTTCTGAGATTGTTAAGAACAGTGCATATATCCTCATCATCCTCGTCTACGTCAAGTATGTTAATGACTCCTACATCACATATACAATCATCATATCCTATACTCAGCCCCTCTTCAAGAAGCCATCTGTCTACAATCTTTTGCAATGATTCAAGAAATGGTATAACATTCTCCTTGCTACCGTTTATAGAGACATCTCTTATTATACTTTTCACCTCACTAGATGTAACAGAAGAAGGTAACGGTCCCTTTTTACCTCTTACTATTTGCACAAGGGAGAATATAAATTCCCTCGAGGTGTGTATGTTAGTACTGTCGATATCGAGACTAGATATTATGAGACAGTCATGAAGTGTTGATCTCTTTAGTACCTTATTTACCTTATGCATCATGAAGGATCCTGTAGATGTGTCCTGTACTGCATGTATTATGGGCATGGAATTTTGGGGTGACAGTATACACTCATCGACAGCTAGAAGCATTCTACACTCTGCTTTTGATGAATAAGAAGAGGTACAGAATATATTCATTTCATCTCCATCAAAGTCTGCGTTAAATGCCGGACAAACGAACGGGTTAATCCTTATTATGTAGGAATCTGTCATTACTCTTGCTCTGAAGCTCATGAGAGACATTCTCTGAAGGGATGGCTGTTTGTTGAGCAGTACATAGTCTCCATCCTTTTCTACTTTGACATCATTGGAGAATACCTCAGGTATACCTACCTCGTTAATACTCAGATTTGGATCTGGAGTTATAACGGCTCTTGCACAGTACTTGTTTCTCTTACCTAGAATATACTTTCTGAATGTACCATTTTTTTGAGATATTCTATTTGTTAAAGACTCGTCATCTATTGCTTGAACGTCCTTGCCTATTATTCTACAGTAGTCTATGTAGACAGTAGGCACATTGCTGTTGTTTCTTAGAATGGAATTATAGAGTCTGTATAGACTATCATCGGGTCCCAATGATAGTCTAATGCAATTTGGGGCAATAGGTATAGAGTCGATTACAAGGTCCTTGGGATTAGAAGACTCATAGTCTAGCGTATTCAACTGCTCAGGAGTTAGAATACAGAACATATTCTTTACAATAGAAGATGACACAGTATAACCCGATTCCTTCTTATCAATAAAGCACATTCTTTTAGGATCAAATTTGTACGTTCTTGCATGATCACCACATTTATTGCATATTCTTCTTTGCTTAACTTTCGTGACGAAGTCGAACAACATGCATCTAGAGCATATCATCTCTGCAGTTTTTACTATATCTTTTAAGCACAAAGGATTAAAGATAGGTGTACCAAGTAGTATAGATCCCATGTACCTTGGACAGTTCTTTGGATCTGAGCATGTTGAACAGTACATAGATGCTCCCATTCCCAAAGCAGGAGAATCGATGTCATCTTTGTTTTTGATCTGCAATGATGAGACTTGCATAAGCTCCTTTGTAGAATAGTAAGAAAACGAAATAATCCTAGCCTGAGCAGACATAATGACAGTGTTATATGAGATCAAAAAGGGACATAGTATGCTCCTATCAGCATAGAACTGAAAGGTTCCTATGAACATCTTGGTCTAGAAGCATACTCTTCCCTAGGCACTAAATTCAGTAGAAATTTAGTAATGGACTTCTCAGTGTTTACAAGAAACATAGGTCTAGATGGAGGCATTGTCAGACTATATGATGACATGCTATTGGACATTGTCAAGGTGATCAAAAAAATAACAATAGATAATAATAATATTTTTAAAGAAGTACATATTGTTCCAGATCAGAGGGATTATCCGAACTGTATCAACACGTTGAGCACATATGAATGCAATATTGTTGCAGATGGTAGTACTCTTCTGTCTATTCCAGTTCCAGTTGATTGCTGTTACAAACCACTAGAAGGTACTTCTGTCATAAAAGGGTCATTTGTCATAGAGGACAGAAGTAAGGTCTTAATATGCCAAGAGAAGAACCATACTTTTTGGTATCTTGCACAAAGAGATAAGTGCAAGCTGAGACTTCCTAGATGCCATGGTGAAGTATGCATGGACAAAGAAGTATTAAAAGTCATATTGTCACAAAGGCATCTTGTTAACATATTCGTTGTAATGAGGAGCCTTGGCAAGTCTGTTGTAGAAGCAAAAAATATGATACTATCATGGACAGAACATTCAAAGCAAGTGTCAGGACTCCTCTCGGAGTCACAATCAGAGATGTCTACAATCAACAGTGATGATGAGGTTCCAACGGAAAGATTACTAGAAGCTCTCGATAACAACGGAAAAATAATAACACTATCTCTTATGATTTGCAGACTTATAGAGACCTTACTGTCGCTCAGATCAGAAGATGATAGAGATTGCTTAAGCTTTAAGCATGTACATACTCCGGCAGATACTGTATCAAAATATATAATGAAGAGAATCAGCAACATCGATTGTCAGAGGACAAAGGGTAGTATCAGCAAACAGAAGGCATACATGGTCACTGCAATAAACAGGATATCAAAAGACATCCGAGGTAACTTCAAAACAGGGATATGGGATGGATACTCGCGGTATGAGGATAAGAGAACAATATCTCAGGTGCTATCAACAAAGTCCATTCTTGACTCCTTATCTCATATAAGAAGGATCGAGGTTAGTTCTAAAGAGAGAGCAAATATTGTGATGAGACAGATACATCCAACCCAACTTGGATATATATGTCCTTGTGAGACACCAGAGGGCATCGACGTAGGTGTTGTAAAGTACATGGTGTCGACGTGTGTTATAACACCTTATGTTGATCAGGGCAGCGTACTGAGCTGTATTAATCCATTGTGTGATGGAAAGGATGTCCTGTTTATCAACAGTATCTTCATCGCAAGAACATCAAAAGATGAGGTGTTCAGGGATGTAAGAGCGTACAGAAGGAGCAGCCAGGTTGTAGCGTTTCTGTCTATCTATTTCTCCTCTGACAAAGAGATTCACATACAAACAACTAGAGGTAGATACGCTAGACCTCTTACAACATGCTCTAATGGCTCAACCTTGATATGCAACAATACTTTGATGGCTGATATGTACTGCAGAGGAGCGGTAGAGATGATAGATGCAACGGAGCAGATGCAATGTTATTTTGCAACTACAAGGAACACTATCAATAAGGATCACACCCATGTTGAGATACACCCATCGTTCATGTTTGGACTGTCTGCATCCATGACTCCTTATGTAAACTTCAACCAATCATCAAGAATAGTATTCCAATCATCTATGAGTAAACAGTCTATGTCTCTTGCTCCCTATGTAATGATGGATATGATTTTTGACTCTAAGGTGCTGACATATGCTCAGAAACTAATATGCACGACTATAGTATCAAATGCAATAAGAGAATACAATGGAGTGAATGTAGTGATTGTTGTATTATCATATTCCGGATATAATCAGGAGGACTCTCTGTTGTTCAACAAATCTGCAATAGACAGGGGACTATTCTCCAGTATCAAATATGAGATTGTCAAAATTGTAGAAAATAAATATATGAATGAAATCCTTGTTTACATTCTAGACGGAGACATACTACGTGACGAGGATGGTATAGTATTAGTAGGACAGGAGATAAAGGATAAGGATACCATTGCTTCCAAGCTCATAATATCAGATAAGGCACGAAATATAGAGAAGTTTTTAGTAAAAAGTTTCATATCCGGTAGAGTCGATAAGGTTACTAGATATACGACTATAGAAGGGAATAAGATAATAAGAGTAAGAATATCACTGTATAGGTTTCCTATCGTTGGAGATAAGTTTACATCAAGGCACTTCCAGAAAGGCGTAATAGGAGCTGTATTTCCGCAAGAAGATTTACCATTCACTGCTAAAGGCATAGTACCAGATCTCATAATCAACCCTCACGCAATACCGAGCAAGATGACTGTGGGTCACTTGTTAGAGATGGTGATGAGCAAGGCATACGTCTTAAGTCCTGATACTGTTCGGGATCCTGCACTTATTCCAAAGTTGAAATCTAGAGAAGACATTTGCATAGATGCAACTCCCTTTAGTAAACCTTCCTTAGATATCAGAAGGGAATTATATCCCTTCTCGAAAGAGAAGATGTACTGTGGCATTACAGGAGCTATGATAGAAGCAAGAGTTGCGACTGGTATTTGCTACTATCACGCTCTCAGACACCAGGCTAAAGATAAGGCCCATTCGATATCTAAAGGCACTATACAGAGTCTAACAAGACAATCAATTGAATGGAGATCAAGAAGGGGAGGACTACGATTTGGGGAGATGGAAAAAGACTGTCTTGTAGCACATGGAACATCATCGATGCTTCTTGAGAAACTCAAGAACACTTCCGATCTGTGCAAGGTATGGGTATGCAATGATTGTGGATACATATGCTCTGGCAGTCCTTGCGTAAGTTGTAAAGGCAAGAATACAAAAGAGCGTCAAATACCATACAGCTTCAAGTTGTTAGTGCAGGAGCTGTCCATAGCTAATATCAAGGTAAGCCTAACGTACATATGATTAAAAAAGTTTTTTATGAATACTCAGGTACGATGTATTATGTCCATAATGCCTGTTTCTATCCTTGATCTAGCACCTGTTATGATACTATCAGAAACTCTCTGTATAGGTTCTCTTATTCCTTTGCGTGCCGCTTTAGCTAACTTCGACATTGTCCATTCGTTAGACGCTCTGTGTATCGTAATGTCCAAGAAAAGTGTTATAGAATTTAAAATTACGAAAAAAATATAAAAATAAAAAGTTAAAAGAAAACCAGATGGCTTTAAAAACTAAAATTTTTGATTTAAATTAAATTTTAACTTTAAAATTTTCAAATTTAAAAGACAAATTAAAGAATTTATCTAAAGTTATCATACTTATCTTTAAATTAAGATTCTTAGTTATTGACCTTACAAACTTATTCAACCATTGTCTATTCCAAGACAACTATATTAATTTGCTTCTATGGGTTTTATTACAAATCTTCCAAATTCTAATTTCTATGAATTTATTTTTAAGATGATACATTATTTTATTAAAAAAATATTTTTGATACCAAGTATATGAGTTATATCTTGTTATGATTTTATTTTGTGTCAAAGTCTTTAAAGATGCTCTTTAAAATCTTAAAAATAAAGATTAAAGTTTCTTTGGCTTTTTATTCTTAAATTATGAAACAAATTAAACTTATAAATCAATTTTTAAAGTACTATGTATAATGCGCTTTCAACTACCATTAAAACAATTGCACAATTTATTGTTATTAAATAAAATTATTTATAATAACATAATATTTTTTCTTAATTAAAAAAATATTATTGATAATAACAACTATTAATTATAATATATTATTATTTTTTAAAAAACAATTCTAAACAAATTATCCAAGTTAAATAAAAACAAAGATCAAAATAAAAACTACTTTGGATTTTTGTGAGGTTTATATATATATATATATACACACACACACACATATATATATATATATATATATATATATATATACACACACATATATATATAACTAACAATTATAATTTTTTTAGATCAAAAATTAAACTTGTAAACATTTACCTATATAAAATTTTATAAACCATGTTTATAATGTTTATTCTTCAATTAATAAACTTTTAAAAATCAAAAGATTAAACTATTATAATTGATAATTTTTGAGGCTTATCAATTTTTTTATTTTTTACCACTTGCTATTATTAAATAGTATTTTGAACTTATAAATTAGAAAGATTTTTTGTGTCTTTGAAAAAATAAAATAACTAATTTATTGCATAAAGTATAAATTTAGATTTTAAAATTTTATAATAGAAGTAAAGGCATTGAAGGGATTAAAATGTCATAATGAAAAACAATATTTAATAATGTAGAGACTATGTATTAATTAGATGCAATACATTAAATCAATCATTTTTTTATTATTTAATTTCTTGAAAATAAAATAATATACTTTATAAAAAATACCTATCAGATATTATGAAAAAATTTATAATAAAATATGACATTTATTGTTAAAAAAAATTTTGCAATCAAATATATATATATATATATATGTAAAAATCAAGACATAAATGCTAAAATATAAGGAAATATGTCTAATAACATTTTATAGATTTTTTAATGTATTTTTATTCAATTTTTAAAATTAATGTTTTATTCTACTAAATTATATTATTTCTAATTTTAGAAATTATATTTTTGTTTTTTTACTTAATTATAATATGTTTATGAAAAATGTTTGTAGATTTTTTTAAGAAAAAAGCTGTTTTAACATTAAAAGCAATTGTAGGTAATAATAATTTAATAATATTTTTCAAAATTAAACTTAATAATGTGTTTATAAAAAATTAGAAAATAAATATCAAACTTTGTGGTTTATTCAAATATTCTTGGTATATCAAATTTTTCTAATAGTCCGATTTTAAAATGTATATATAAATATATTTTTAAAAAAAATACAAAATAATAAAAATATCTAATTTTAGTGCAATTATTATCCTTTAAACTATAACATTGTTCACACACCTCACAATCTACTTCTATTTTCTTTGTGAAAGTATTATATTAGATCATAATTTTTATTATATTTATATATATATATATATATATTAAATTCAAAAATTAAAATATCTTACAAATTAAGAAAATTGTTTTCTTTTGACATACACTTTAAAGAATGATTGCAAAAACCAAACCATCTGTAAAACAATTCGTCATGTAAAATCCCATATCATTTTTCTCATCCATCTCCTATTTCCTTCATCATGGTGCAAAAAGCCATAATCGAAAGTTCTCCACGACAATATTGGCCAATATTCCAAATAATCACTTCCTTCCTTACTATACCTGTTGTTTTTTCATACATTCTCACCATGAGTAGAATTTCGTCCTCCGTGTCTAATATGATCCTACGTGGATGCCAGACGCGCAACCCACACACGCCGAGTGTCACCAACAACAGCGCTGCATGAACTGCCCAAATTCGAATGCTCATCATCATCTTCTTCTTCCTCGTCATCTTATTCTTCGTCTTCCTTTCGCTGAAACCCTAGACTCAACTTTGCTTTCCTGCGTTCGCAATTCTGTTGCAGCATTTGCTCTTATGAAATCGACTTAGGCGAGACGTGAAGAACGTCTTCAGGCTCTAGCTGGCAGCGCCGTGATCGAATTTGGCATCTATTGGAATTTGGCAGAGAGCACACGGCGGTCGCGGTGAAGCAGTTCATCGTTGATTGGGGTTTGATCGGAGCGCTAAGGAGAGTTTCGTAATTTGGGATCTCGGTTGGGCGAGAACTAGTCCGCAGAGTGGAGGACGGATTTGGATATGGCAGAATCTTTGCCCGTTGTCACGCTCCCGGGGGAGGATCCGGAGGGCGGGAGGGAGGGTGAGGTTGTCGCGGAGGATATTGTGGTGCTGCAGGAGGTCATCGTGGAGGAGTTGCCAATTGCGGAGGGGTTAGGCCCTGAAGAAGAGTTTATCTCGTTGCCTGTTGTGACCGAACCGGAGGCTTCGGATGATGTGACTGCGATCGGGAGTGGGGAGGAGGAGGAGGAGGAGGAGCATCAGCAAGGAGAGTCGGTGATGAGAATTGCACCTGGCCCGCCGCAGGGAGGAATGAATACTGACCCTGGAATTCACCCTGTGACAGTGCCGCCTGTGGTGCCTGTGGAGGACGTGCCTCCGGACGAGACCATCACCCCGGAGATGGTTGGGGTTCTTTATGAAGAGGGGGAAGAGGGCGTGGAGAAAATGGATAGCGGTAGTGACGATGGAAATGGACATGGTGGTAGGGGTGGTGCGGCGGAGATCATGGACAGTGGGGATGAAGGGGGTGAGGTTGTGAGCGAGGATGCCGTGGTGCGAATTGTGACGGATACCGTGAAGGTGGAGGAGATGTTGTCGGGTAATGGAGCGGGTGCCGCGGTGGAGTCTGGCGGAGAGAAGGCTGATAGGAAGCGTATTCGGGGCGAAGGTGAGGAGGATGCAGTGAAGGAAGCAAGATCGGACGTTGGGGAGGGGGATAGAGTGGAAGGAATACAGGAGGATCAATCTGTAGAGCCGAAAAAGCTCGGACCGAAGGTTTTTAATACAGCCGTTGAGATGTTTATTTACTTCTACGATTTGCTCCACGACTGGACTCTCAACTTGAGCGTGAACAAGGTGGGTTTGTAATATCTTCGACTGTTTTTTCCTCTTAAATTTTTATGGAACTGAAAGGTTCTCAAAGTTGGAAACGAAGTTTTTCTCGTGGGGTTGGTATGTGAGTATCTGGTTATTTTCTCATTTATGTTAAGAGGAGCCTGTGGGATTCTACTGGTAGTACGCAATCATTGAGCTCTAGGTTCGCACTGAAATAGTGAGTTCCAGCGCAGCAACTGATATAGAGGTAAATTTAATATAAATCTAAATAACGTTTTGACTTGGATTCAGGATTTTAGGGTTTAGCATAATCCCTTACTCGCGTTCTGCTGAAATATAAAACTCCTAAACTTGAATTAGATTCTTTTCCTTTTTCTTTATCATGTGGTTAAGGTAGTAGTACTAGACATTGACAAACTGTGGTGTGTGTTCCAGTACGAGTATATGGTTCTTAGTGAGCTCGTTGCTCAAGGCAATCCGCAAAAGATAGGAGACGGAGTTGCTGCGTTCCAAATCCGTAATCACCCTCAATGGAAGAGCAGATGCTACTATCTGATCCGCAAAGATGGCTCTGAGGAGGACTTCAGTTATCGAAAGTGCGTCGACGCTTTGATGCCCCTGCCAGCTAGTATTTACAGGCCGAATGGCGAGTTAGATCTTGAGAAACTTTTCTCTGGGCAGAAAAATCGACATCGTGGAGAACAGAAAGAACAGAAATGGGATGGCCACAGAGATGGTAGAGGAGGTAGAGGGGGAGGCCGTGGATACGGTGGAAGAGGTGGTGGAGGCTGGGGTGGAAGAGGGGGTCGCAGAGGTGGTCGTGGAAGATGGTGATTACTGATGACATGCAGTGGACATGTGCCGTGAACTCAGGACCTGCTCGCATGTGCAAAGCACTTGGTTCAAAGAACCTTGTAGTGCACAAATGGCCCAGTGAGTGAGCATCGCAAAGTATTATCGATCTGCTCTAAAATTGTATTGAGTGGTGGCCAGATGCTTGTGCCGCATTCAACACATGCCACCTGTTAAACTTCCTTGCCAGAAGTTTCTACCTACTCTTGGGTGGAGTAAATACAATGTTGGTGGTGCTAAAATTATTTTTCGCAATTTGAGTTCAATTCTTAGTAGCAGATAATTCTACCTCATACCAGTCTCGGCTTAGGATACCAAGGTATTTTGGCATTGCCAAAAGAGAATTTTTGACAACTAGATGAATGACTGATAACTCGCGGATTGAGGAAGAGCTCAATCCCGAAGAGTCATAAATGACTTGTTATTACTTTGACTCCATTGTTCAAAACAATTTGAAATCGTATCTCGCTAATTGTTTGTTACGAGTACGTCTAGGTTCAGTGATTATCATCATGTTTGTCTGCTATCGATCTTTGGTTTGTGAATGCCAGTACCGACTTTTTAGAGCTATTATTAGGCGTTTTGTACAGAGAATTGTCGAGTGGCGGAAATTTTTACAGCAATGGAGAACAAACTGAACGAAATGATTGGTAATCGGACGTAAATTTGTTTACTCCTGGATGGCTGGAGAAACGTGGAGCTCGGAACCTTGCGAAAGGTCCTCGCAATACAAGTTCATGATTTGCGGCTAACCGAGTGGGTAACAGGGTGTGGTGGCAGTAGCAAAAACTGTGGTGGCATTAGCAATACTTTATATATATATATATATATATATATATAAGTGTAACCACGGATAGAGATATTAATAGATTCGTATACAGCTTCCCAAAGCTGCCCTTGCTTTGTCTTATTTATTGGCTTTGCAGTGTCCACCTGCCGCAGCTGCTGCCGCTGACTTTGAAGCCTGCCTGCCTGCCTGCCTGCCTGCCTGCCTGCCTGCCGAGATCGTTGCACAACAACACATAGACATGGAATCACTATGGCAGTGGCATTGTCATTGTTGCAGCGCTCACGTTGCTCTGGCGTACAGATATGGACACGGCGTCGACTATGGACAGAGCCGGACGATGTCTACAAGGAGCTGGCAGCGCCGCGTTCACTGCGGGAGCAGTGGCGGTGGCGCAAATGGCGACGAAAGAAGCTTGGTCTTTGTCCGCGGAGAATCGATGCTTGTGTGCAAGAGTCTCCCCGTCACAGAACTTTGCAGTGGCGGGCTGGCGAGCATGGTAAGCATCTGCACATCTTCAGGTGGTTACGTCTTTCGTGTGCGTGATTTTCTGCCGAGCATCTTTCTTTCGCGTTCTAGAGAGTGGAAAGTAAGGTACATGTTGCTGTTTAGTAGTGCTCTGTGAGACCTTGTTCCAAAACCATGATGCGGCAGCGTTCTCGGATGCAGCCTGGGAATGACAGAAGTCTTTTCAGTGCTCATTAAGGGGCAATACTGGCGGCACGTACGCCGACATAGTAGCACTGCATTTTCTCTCCCAGCCATTCATGTATGGATCAGAAACGAGGAGCTTCGAAATACGTTGACGGACTCCTGGAGAATTCTCAAAAGTGACTGTCATCTCGACTCAAATGCTGATTCACAAAAGGTGAGATGACCTACAAAACAGCTTATCCGTAACTACCTTGTACGAAATCCTGCATATCATATTCCTCCTCTGACGTTGCAGCTGCAAGTCCTCTGTGTTTCTCAAAGACTGCTGCTACATGCCCACGATTCTCATGAGTCGCTTAAGTGAAGTCTTACAGCTTTGGAATGGAGTTCAAAGTTTGGAATGAAATGAGCGATGGTTGGCAATAACTTGAGTTGATATCACATAAGGGCCACTTCATACAAAGGATTCCAGCAATATAATTGGTGGAGAGAAAAAAATTGACCGCTAGGCCTTCACACTAGAGGTAAACGGATTTCACTAAGTAGCCACGAGGAAGGAACTAATGGCTGGAAAACTAGTGCACGTGTCGCTTCAATGTTGTTGATGAAAATTAAAAATAACAGGTATTGCTAAGTTAATGAAATCTCGGAACACAGTGGAGGCTTGAACGGATTTAACAGCATACACGGCACTTTGGACCATGGCAAAACTCATGGTCCATCCGGGTACAAGCAATCTCAGGAAGAGAATGATGCAGTAGTGGACACAAAGCACTTGCCATTCTTGCAACCGATCATTAAAATACTGCTTCAAATACACCTTCTCCACCTCTCATTGCTTCATTTTCTTCCTTCCAACCACATGCTGTTGGAGGTTTCCAGCTTCCCGGATAAACTAGCTTTCATCATTTTTGAGTCCGCTATACATCGTAATCCAATTGTTTACAAACATGCAAATGAATTTGAACCAAGCAGGTTTGTGAATCATTAGAGGTAAAGCACGTGTTTGGTCATGATTCCCGTCAAGTTACTCCATTCGGTTCGGGTTGATGTACGTGCTCAGACTAACACTTTGCAGATGTGATGGCTGTTGCGTATGATCTTTTTAAATGTGAGAAAAACAAAAAGATCAAACGCAACAGCCATCTTAGAAATCGAAGGAAGGAGAGAGTTCTTGTTAAAGACGCCGTGAAGAACGGGTAATGAGAGCTGGCTTTTTGATAGAGCGAGATAGTAGTATTTATCACAAAGCTGCTCGACGCTTGTAATGTTTCATTCGCTGAGCCTATACACTCAGGATGTCACCACGAGATGCATCTAAATCCAATCATCAAATTACGATTTAGTTATAGATGATGATCCAAAGTTCTCTTGCGAATTCCTCATCAAAATATCGCTTCACTTGAGGACAGCCAAAGACCACAGACAATGACATTGGTTTTGACTCACGAGGCGGTACACACAGCTGATTACCCAATTGTCGTACGAACATATGGCAACAGAGATGCATGCTAATTTTGATTCTCAGCATGCTGTACGTAAATCTCAACCTTCACATTGATGAGCCTTCTGGTACAAATGTTGCGCAAAGGCCAACAGCAGTGAATGTAAAAGTGGTATCGGAAGATATATATACATTTTGGGAGGATTTAATTTGAAAAGTTGGACCTTATACCTCTGACATGCACTAGTTAGGGTTATGATAACCGGCAAAAAACCAACCCTATTCGAATGTAGATCCTAAACGCAGCGCTTTGACACAAAAAAGATAATATAGACGTCAACTTGGAGAAGCAATGGATAAGGACTGTGTATCCTTATTTAACAAACATCAGAGAATTCAACCTGAATTCAAGACACTGACGAACGTGACGGAAGGTTGCTACGAAAGAATAACCGAGAAAAATTAATTTTATTCAGCTAGTTTCAGAAGAGTTTCACTGGAAGAAGGCTAACGATTTTGTCCAGCATGCACCTACAAACAAGGTGAGTGTCAATTTTGATAATCTCCTTCAGAGCCTTGACTGGCACTACTTGCTGATCGTGGACGTCTGGAAAACCTAGGCATGTCTATGAGACTCACACATAGTGTCCATTCCTGAATACTAAGGACATCACATGAATCATCAGCAGAACCAGGAACCAGAACTTCGCTAATCAGGTTTTGTCAATATCATAACCATCGAAATTTACATTCATACAATTACTTCAGAAGCTATATCTGATCGAGTAACAGTATCTCTTCTGGCATGGAGAACGAAGTGCCAGAAAGTCGCAAAGATAAAAACAATGGAAGACTTTCAAAGAATCTATGTCCGCGAAAAAGCATTATCTACAATCATTCGCTAGTTTTTACTGAGCTCCAACAAGCCTTTGCGCCCAGATGATTCTGGATGTGAGCAAGGCGAGAAGGAGAAGCTCCCAGGCAGTGAAAACAAAGCCGTGTGATATTAAGCTTTTTGTCATTCACTTCTGTAGAGACTGATCTTGATATGTCAGTATACACGCCTCATGTATAAATTTATTTTCCCAGATTACTCTCACATATGCCTTGAGTTGACACTTTTTTTTAGTTTTTTTTAATTCCTTTTTAATTTGTTCATGCTTCGCTGAGACTCGATTCATTTGGACGAAGACTTCCGGAAACGTATCCTGCGTCATAAAGGCTCCAACACAGCATGCAGATGTCGAAAGAATAAATTTTCACGGAGTACAATTTTCGTATCTGTATATCGTAGTACAATACTCTATCCAAGCGACACTTAATATCCGAAGTGTGTGAAATCATACCACCGCATTTGATTCCAGTGTACCTTCAACCCAAGATAGTCATGCCCTCACTCACACCTTCACGTGCCGAGACTCCACTATGACCGTAGACAATGAAATGCATGTACTCAGCTGAAAACATCAGTTGTTACTCAAAATACATCCGACGATTGCATTTTACCACGCAGCAGGAATTCCTGCTAAACCACGGTGAAAACGCACAGCGGGGCATCCAAGTCCATGCATTCTTCATTTGCCGGCTTAAAAAAAAAAACCTCGAAATCATACGAAAATTCAAACAAGGCCATGTCGGATTTCAACACACGAATTTCACAGTAGAAAATTTACAAAAAAGAAAAAATAAAATAAAAATAAAAATAAAATCCATAGATTCACAAACAGGGAACCAATTTCACCGGTAAATCGGTACCCTCTAGGCTGGTTCGAAATCGACAATTACACCCGTCCAATCGAGCCCCACTCGCCAAACGAGTGCCATATCTCTAGAGCAAATCTGGAAACAGGTCGAGAGGGTGCATCACTCTGCAGGCCTCTTAAAAGCTGACCCTCTCAACTCGTCAAGGCTTCCACCCCATGGTTCCCCCCACGGGTACAATCATTCAACAGAGCTCAATCAATCCCGAATGAGCTCTGCGTCAATATTCAGAACGATGCTTCCTCGAAAACACACGGACAGCGCCGAGAGCCTCTGAAATCATTAGTGCTGGCGCCGCAGGGAAGAAGCGGACAATGCCCCGCCATCCAAGCCCGCCGAAGCTGGCTCATGGCGCCTTCGAACGAATGATTATATTGGATGATATCCTCTTCAGATGAATGCCCCTAGACGGATGGTGATTTGGATGATGATTTGAAAGGCGTGCTCAGTACTTCTGCGCTGGATGGATGGATGATCGGTGCGGGCCCTCCCTATGTATGTCAAGGGGTTGCCATTCGTGCCTCGCTGCCAGGTCAAGGTGTGATGAACGTCGTTCATCCGGGCATGGGCTCTATATTGAGTTTAAGGCTAACTAGATTTAGTGCGCCTTAAGTAAACCACGAGTATCAATTATGTATGTAATTGAGCTAAGAAGTGTGTGGCAACTAATTTCGATGTCATCCTTTGACCCCATCTCATGCATGAATGTTGTCGACTTGGTTTTTGGTTTTTTTAAAATATTGGAGAGAATGAAAATACTTACAGCAGCTTGTCATTTTTAATCTCGTTCCAAATAATAATTGTGGATACTTCTACATTTCAAGATTTCTTCTTCTTCTCCTCTATTTGTATGGTAGAATCAGCTCTTGCCAAGGATTGCTAGACTTCTTTTTTCTTTTCAAGAGGAATTGGAAGAATGTTTATATGTACAATTTTTTTTCTTCTTTTTTTCTTTTTTTTAAAATTTATATACAAACACACTAGCAGTTGGGGCCTTTTTCTTTGCTTTAGAAGTAATATATGTCAAAGTAAGTTGTTGATGTATGATAACACGCAAAACAATAATGAATCACAATGTAAATAATGTAACTGAAGATCTCACAGACTACACAATGTCATTAACACCACACAAAAATTAAATTAAATACTGAAAAAGAAAACACGCTCAATCAAACAAACAAACAAACAAACAAAAACTACATATATATATATATATATATATATATATGAAATACAAAAAGAAATTATATGAAAAACAGAGAATATGTATATATATATATATATATATATATAACAAAAACATCACAATAAACACATGAATAATATATGCAGAAACATAATGAGAATGTGTTTTCAATTATGCAATCTAGTAAACCACTAACTCATGAACAATACACATACCACAAAAATTGCATAAATGTTAACTAGACAAAATTTATAATAGTAGAAAAATAATCATTTTATGAGACAACTATCCTATATTTGTTTCATATTTTATCTCCATCAAACAATCATACATCTTTTCATGACAAAACACAAATAAAAATATGCTATTATTCTATATTCCTTCAAAACTATGTACATCACATTATATTTGTAAAAGAAAAAAACAAGTATATGTTTGTAAAAAGTGATTAATTTGGTTGTTTCTTCCACTACAAACTATGGCTTTATTTTTTTTGGTTCTATCAACATGAACTAGAAATGTTTCTAACAACAATAACTAAAGAGTTTTTTGTAGTACTTTTAAACTCCAAACCATACCAATAAATTCTCATGTCCTAATCACAACATGTTTAGATAGATAGATATAAATAAATAAATAAATAATACCACACTTGGGTGTTTGAAAAAAAACAATAAAAATCAAATCCTAAACCATGAATGAAGACAATAAGAGAAAGGTAAAACAACAATGAATGTATGATTTTTTTGCTTTAGAGGTGTTGGCTATCTAAAGGTTGAGTAACAAGATAATGAAATCAATTGAGACGTTGACAAAGCAAGCAGTTGTTGACTTTGAAGGAGAAGTTTCACAGTGGTGGGAGGGGTTGGTAGATTGACAAACTCATGGTCACACTCATATTGAGGGCATTACTACTTTAATATATATATGTATACACTCACACACACAAACACACATAAAAATTAAATGGTTACAATCTCTTGAGAAGAATATTAGCAGACATATTTTCCTGATAAGATAAATCCACCAAGAACCACCTACATACAAATAAATATAGACAAAAAATTGTTTTACACAATCTAAATTAGTATGAGCAATCATTTTAGTTTCCAAACAATACATGAAGACTTATTTTCACGGAGAGAAAGGATCTCGTCCATATTTTCAGAACAAAATTATCTTGTGATACTTTAGAAGAAGAAAAAAGAAGCATGAATCAGAAACCAGTAGCCTTGTCAAAGGATAACAATCAAAGGATACAACTTAAAAATAACACGATGCGAGAATGAGATGGGAATCAAAGACAAATCTACCACTATAGTGAAATTGGGGGGTGTTAAAGGTATAACTTCGAACAGCATCGAGGTATCTGTTTTGTCGTTGAATCTCGTTGGTCGGAAGGGCCACTTTTTTTGTTGTGAAAGCATCGCAGGATCGGATCGGTGCAGCACAGATGTCGGGATTTTCCCGTTGAAGCACACAATTTCACGTGGCTGCGTCTCGACCTTCGCTGCGGGACACTGCGCGAGCAGTTGAAGCTCTCTCGCGTCGTCGGGTCTCGGTCTTCGCCGTGATATCGGGCCCAGCGGCTTCGAAGAGAGCTCTCACTGCGCAGATTCGTCTCGACCAGTTGAGAGTTCCCCGTGAGGCGGCGAGAGCGAGGAGCCAGAGCCCTTGTGCAGACAAGAGGCTATTCTTGGCTCTGTGGCGTGTGTGTCGACACGATTTTGCACCCCACGCGAGGTTGTTCCACCATCTCGCATCCTCATGAACCTCAAATGCATTCATTCATTCCGGTGTCCAGGTACCTCTTCGACACTAGTACGAAATCGCGACACCAGGTCGGCAGCGTGTGCGATGAAGACACCTGCTCTTGTGGTTATCGATGAATCCATGCTGATTTCGATTAATTCCCTGTCCTCGAGACTCATGTTGTGTTGAGCTGGATCGTTCGTGCGATTACAGCTGAAGTTGCAAGTGCTTGTGAAAGGAGTCCATTCAATCGGTCAAGTTCACGCAATCTGATGGGAAAAAACAAACCTGGATCAGGACCTGGTCTTCGGGAACTGGTCGGCATCACCGGCGATGACTTCGGGATTTGAATAAGACCATGGACTAATACTACGATTTGTGAACCTAAGTTGAGGATTTTGGGAGTCAATTTGTTTCCGCGCCCAGATTTCTAGCGTTGCTGCGACTGGTTTCCTGGACCCCTTCGAGTCCATTCTGCCCCAGAAGTCGAGCTCGACTTGAGGCGTCACCTCAGAGTAACTTCGTCTCTTTTTTCTTTTTCTTTTTCTTCGCTTTTTTTCTTTCTATTTTCGTACACTCTTTCCAAACGATTTCCTTACATTGTATATTTTAGGATTTGTTTGTTGAGTTCCATATATGGCATTTGATTTTATGCTTTAAACTTTGAGGTTGATGTATCCTTGTGCACATGTACATAAAAACTTGTATTGTTGAGCACTAAAATTATTGTAGATTAAATGTTGTGGATTAACATGTGTATGATTATATAAATATTTTTCTAAAATATGAGATTATATAAATAGAGTGAGTACATTACATTTTAAAATTTGGATGTTATCTATAAAAATATAGTCATATAATAAAAATAAAAAATTATAAATATATCCTTGTTAATTACATACTCTATGTGTTTAAATTTTTTATTAATAAAAATATTAATTTAGTAGTATTTTAAACTGTACAATCATAAATATGATTTTTTAGAATATTTTTATGATTATTATTATTTTTTTTTAAATATTTGAATTTTTAAAAGTATATTAAAAAAAGATTACATGTAATCAATAATTCATATACCTTGGGATGTAAAGATTTGTTTTTGAATTTAATAATAATTAGTCTCAAATTTAGTTTGAAATTATTTTACATACTTGCTTGAAAAAATATTATTCTTGATAAATTTTAAGATCAAAATAAATAAAAATAGACTTTAAATTATTATTAGAAAAAAATCTAATTGTTCTTAATTATTATTTGATAGTAGTATTGTCTTAATAATAAAAGCCACAATCTTTAGAACAACCAATAAATATATAATAAGAATTTATTTATGTGAAATAATATTTTTGAGTCACATGATATGATGTTTAAATTCTATTTTGATAAGTTTTAATCATGCAATGAAAGTCTCTTCAAAGATTCTGGATCTAAACACATTATATGTCACCATATTTATGTACACACATATGTCTTTCTTAAGATCTTCATCTTGATTTAGATACTTGAAAAAAAATTTGAGTCTTATTTCATTTATTGAAAAATAAAATATTTTTTTAGTAAAATAATTATTTAAAATTTATATAAAAAATTTATTAAAAACAAAATGGATCTTAATCATATTTAATAATTAAAATTAATATGATAAAATCATTTTAAAACTATAAAATTAATTTTTTTTAATCTTTTATAATTATTTTTAAAAAAAAATCAACTTATCTTAATGTTACAACAAAGAAATTTTATTTTGTCATAATACAAAGATTTTTTTAGTGCTAATAATTTTTTGATTTTTTTAAATAATTATTGATAACACATTACAAATCTTGCACCAATCTTTGACTCAAATTTTTATTTTATTCATCAATATGAAGATAAAGAACTCAAAAATAAAACTTTTAATATCTCAAAAATCATCTTACAAAAATTTAATACAAATTAGGATCTTTAATAAATAATAAGAACAATTATAAATCTGTGATATCAATAGATATTATCCAAAAATGTCACTTATAAAATGATTTGTAGAATTTTTAAAAAGTATTATTTTAGTTATATTATCAATAGTAAATTTGATTTTTTTTATTATAAAATATTTTGTAGGATTTATAAAATAGGTTAGTTGAGTTGAATAATCTACCATTACAAAAATAGAATTATAATATTTAGAAGTTGATAGATTTATAATTATATCTATTAGAATAAATTATTATAGTTGTTTTGAATTAGTCTATGGTTAAAAAGTTATGTATGGTTAAGGACATAGAGTCTTTACTTAAGAAAAACATATAATAAGATTATATAAGTATTTTAATGGTAAATATTAGAAACAACAAAAAAAAATCTTGAAATAAATTATAAATTTTTTTTAGTACTCTAAATGACATACTATTATAAAGATATATTATATATAAAGTGCATATAATTGTGTTTGGTCTTTTGGAGCATATAAATATTCTTTAAAATAGAGGAGATTGTCTTTAGAATCAAGCTTTTAAAAATTGATAAATTTTTATTTTTATTTTTTTAATAAAAAGAAGATTTTTTGACATAATTTAATATAAAAATATTAAAATTAAAAATGATGTTAATAAGAATTATTAATTTTCTAATTTAAAGATGTAATGCTCTAATTCTAAAAGAATATTTTATTATAATTTATATATGGTATTTTATTTTTTTAATATAAGATTAAAATATCTAATCAAGACATTAATTGGACCTTATTGCTTTTTATAAAAATATGTAATGTTGAATATAAGTTGTAACAAAAATATGTTCTAATATTTTTAGCAACAATTTAAGATACATGTTAAAATAAAGTACTCAAGGTTTTGATAAATAATATAATTTATAACTAGACTAGAAGTATCTTTTAGACAATGATATTATGCTTAAAATAAATCTATAATTATAAAAATCAATTGATTATTGAATTCTTTATGAATGAAATGTAACAAAATAAAGGCTATTATTTGCTCTTATTTTGTGATAATATTATAAACAGGTGCAAACTTTAAAATATTACTTCTACATATATCATTTTATTTTAGATTTTTAATAAATAAATTGAATAATTAGTCCAATAATTTAAAATTATTTTAATAAATATTTGATAATATTTAGAAAAATCTATAAAGTATTAAACATCTTATATGATTATTAAAAAAATCTAATTTATAATACTTTATATCTTCTTAGAATTAACCTTTAGATTATTATTTGAGATGAGATATTCCAAAATTCTACTCAAATATATGAAATATATAATTTTTAATTTGATGTATAATTTTGTGTATGTAAATTTTTGTAATATAGGATAAATATATTTATTAAGTTTTTTTAAATTCAAATAATTAATAATAATAACAATAAAAGTTTAAAAATATACTATTTATTTTAATTAAATGATCTACTAGAACATTTAAAAGACCAAAAGACATAACACTATATTCAAAACCTCTATATTTAGTTTAGATTATATATATATATATATATATATATATATATGTTTATTTATTTATATCATAAATATTATATTATATGCTTTTAAATAAATTAATGTAGATATTAGTTTAACTTAATTGTTCAAGAAATCTAAATATTAAAAATAAAAGATTATATTTTTTAACAATAAACTTGTTGAATATATTATTACATACACAAAACTACAATAATATTTACAAAATTTATTAACTCTTTCATCAACAATTTAAAATACCAAATTAAAAATAAAATTTAAGATTTTTATTAATGTATTCTTTGTAGAATGCTAATTTGTTTTACAATAGGTTGTAAATTGGTCCAAATGCTAGTTAAGGTTCATCTTAAAGACGAATTATATAATTGTAAAAAAAATATCAAAATACTTCCATATATTCTAACTAATAAGAAGGTCATGTAGAAATCTTATTTTAAAAAAAAAGAAAAAACAAGATTGGCAAGCCAAATATTGAAGTTGTAAGATGCTTTTGTTCTAGCTTCTTAGATGCAAACTTTGAGAGAAGTTTCCATAGCCACATGATGCATCTATAGATTCTTAATTGCCTAATCTAGATCTAGATCTTAATTCTTTAATGTTTTTGAAATAATATATTCTTTGTAGAAGATTATATATATATATATATATATATATGTGTGTGTGTGTGTGTATGTGAGAGAGTGTGTGTGTGAAAAATATGATTATAATTTATATTAGGATATACTGAAACTTTTTTAAAAAATTATTCTACAATAATGTAAGTATATTATTTTATAAAATATGCTAACATTTGAAGTATAAGGTGATAATTTAACTTTAATAAAATAACATATTAACTTGACAAAACTTTTATTGTCAATTGATTAAAATTTTGATTGTTATTAATATTTTTTTATAAATATAATAAAACATATGTTTAAAATATTAAAAAATCTTTAAAAAGTATCATATCTTATTACACATGGCATATTTATCAAAAGTGTTATGTAATTATTTTTAATTGATAATAGTCTAATACTCTTTGATCAATTTTTAAAAAATAAATATTAGTACTCATAATTTGTTCTGTTTGAAGCTCAGACAATGATAATTTTTTTAATTAAAAAACTTAAATTTAAAAATATATGCTCCTTTTATTTTATTTTATTTTCTTCTTCTTCTTCTTCTTCTAAGAGATCTAGTAGGCCTAAATTATAATGGTTAAGGCCAAAATAAGACTATACTTCAGCCTAAACAATTTTAAGAATAGATGTAAGGTTTTTTATACAAAAAACTTCGTGAACTACAAAAATTAAGCTTGTTTAGAAGTTTAAATTTGTTAAAAAAATCTTTCAGTATCAATTGATGAAAATGCACATGTTTCAAAAAAATTGATCTAGTGGGTAAAGATTGGTTTTCCAATTTTATGATATATTCAAAAATCTTCATAATGGAAAAAGAAAATTTATTTTCTGCTTTAACTTTCACACTTTTAAATCTTTATATATTGTAGAAAACATGTGTGAAATCAAATTAAGTTTAAACATAGTAAAGCTTTTACTTTTCTGTCATATCCTTAATTTCTAGGATATTTTAAGTTTAAACGTAGTAAAGCTTTTAATTTTCTGTCATACTTCTTTGAATCTAAATTAATCTTTATTTAATTTTGCTTTTATTTTAATTTGTGCATTTACTTGCACAATTTAATTTGAAAGCAATATTTATTCCAAAAATGTTATTTTCTTTGACACTTATGCATCATTTAAATATATTTTTATCTGCAATTTAATAGTTTATAAATATTATTAAAATTCATATTTTTATAAAAAAATAATGTATATACTAAAAATAATAAATAATAAATTTTGGTCAAGTTATGGATAATGAATATAATAAAAGAGTTTTGATGAGAGAAAGTATTAAATTTATGAATAGGATTACTTTACAATCAAGAAATACAGAAAGAATAAAAATAAGTTACAAATCAACATAACATAAATCAGATGTGTTCCTATGTATATACACACACACACATTTGGTTTTTTAAATAAGAACACATAAGAAAATTATCCAATAAACATTTTGTGCATATTATATTTCCAAAATAAATATGAATATAAATAAAACAAAAATATTCTAAGGTCGTGGTAATCATTGCAATACCGCAATCTAGATCTTGTTTTTTGCCTCAATATTTTATGGACAAGACATCATTGAAAGACACAAAAAAAAAAAAAAAAAAAAAAAAAAATCATTTTATGAGAACTTTATTTCTTAAAATTTCTCAAATCGAGGAATGGAGTAACATTTATTTATAATTACTACAGACATAGATCGGTGTTATTATTGCGAAATGGTAGATTTATTCCACGACAGTATTTACAAATACGATGGTCAATACTAACGGCAGGGTGCCAGCTGGCAAGGACAGGCTTAGCTGGCAAGACGAAGCCCAGCTGGACAAGATGCCCCTTGCTTCGGCAGTTTCGTCCCTCTCTCCATGTGCGACACATGCCGGGTCGCAGGGGGAGCCTGGCACGAACGGGGTCCACCCGGGCGGGCATGGGTCCCTTCACCGGGTAGATGAGTGGCAGAAGTGTAAAAAGCAGGTATGGAGGATGATGCCGCGTTGGCATTTTTGTCCATGTTTGTAGTCTTTTTGTATTTATCTCCGACCTGGTCTTCCTTACTGCCCTAATGAAAATGACTAAAAGTTAAAATCGGGCAGTAAGAGAAAATATTGGTAAAAAGAAAGATAATATAATAATATAATAACACACACACGCTCATACTCAAAAAGGATAAATAGTGGGAAGGGTGATTTTATTTTATATTATTTTAAGGAGATTATGAATAGCTCATGGGTGTTATATGAGAGTGTCTATTTATATTTTTGTTTATTTTTATTTTTTGGTTAGATAGTTGGCCAAAAGTTTGTGGGTCAAAACAAGATTGGTGAATAAAACAAACTTGTGGAGGTTGTTACTTCTTCTACAATCACATAAAATTAAAACCTATATATATATATATATATATATACACACACACACACAAAGTGAGATGCTTGGAAATTTACACCAGGATTATTTTACTTTAATATTTATATAAAGTCTCCTAAAATCTACATGTATTTACATTGACAAAAATGAGTGCTCAAAAAGCTTTTTATGATTTAAAAATAAAAAGATGTATTTTTCCTCTGAAAAAGTTATGCTAACAAAAAAAATTGAAGTATAATTCTTGCTAAAATTCTTGATAAAATAATATTAGTATTGCAAATCCAATAATAAAAAATGCATGGTATAGTATTAATGTAATTTTATCTTTTAAAGGTAAATAAAGATGAGTAGTGCAACATTTTTTCCAATCATGATGACTGATTTTTAAATTTATTTAATTCTGTAATTAATCACCATTAAATTATTTCAATTATTTTATTTATATCATTGTACATTGTGATACCAATCTTAATTATTATTATAAAATAATACAAATCATTTTAAAGACTGCCACTAAACATGTTCATATTTTGGAAATCATTAACACCAGAATTAGTCGTAATATATATATTTTTTGATTATATTGCTTTATATTATAAACTATGATATAACAGTATAGTTTGTTAATAAAACTGAAATCAAATATTATTTTTGAACTGATTATTAGACAAGATTTATAAACTACAGAATACATTCAGACAAATGTATTAAAAATAAAACAATGTAACCCTTTTTTATAACTTCTAAAATTTCAAGTATAATTAATACCATTATTTATCAAATATTATTCTTGAATTTTTTTTCATTATTTCCATAGCTTTTAAAGTTTCATGTATTCAATTAAGGTTTTTAAAAAATTAATACTTTAGTCATGTTATATATGTGTGTGTGTGTATATATATATATATCAAAATAATAATTTGTTATCTTTATTTTTAAATTGCTACAAAAATTACTAAAATTACATTGTAGAAATGGTTGATGATTTGTGTATTTCTTAAGAAATAAAGAGGCAACAAACACTTGTAGGTAGTGATTTATAATTTGTAAATCTACAATCATTTTTCTTGTGTTGTTTTTATGTTGCAGTTTTTAGAAATCATTATGTATATATATATATATATATATATATACTTTTTTAAAATTGTTTTTCTTGGTCTTAGTTTTAAAACTAATTTTAAATAATGTCTCATGCAATCATTAAAATGATGCAGCTTATAAAACTAGTAATTTTTATAAAATAATTTTCCCTCCATATTTAACTATTTATTGTGATGATTTTGGATTAATTCCTTTAAATGAATATAATTTAAAAAATTATATGCATAGATATCTATTTTCTTATACTTCTATTTTTTTATTTTGTTGTGTAAGTAATAAAATTTTATTACATAGCTAGAACGTCCAATATTTATTAATGAAACATTATTCTAAAATTTAAATAATCTTTTAAAAGTTTTTTGAGTATATTTTAAAAATTTTGATAGTTTTAATTTATAAAATATTAGTAATTTAATTTATTGTTTTGATTTAGTATGATTGTATTTCCATATATATATATATATATATATGTATATACATATATACATCATTTTGAAGCAAATCTAGAATAAATTTTCTTTAAAAATGCAGTTTATGTAAATAAATTAAATAATTTGAATTATGACATGTCCATGGTTCAGTTATGTTTCAATTGTCCCAAATTTGTTGTACATAATAATTTGTCTTACCACTCTTTGGTTAATCCAAATAGAGATTATGTTCTTTCATACATGTCGTTTTTATATACCTGCTCAATAATCTGTAATAAAACTTTATTTGTGACACAAATATTTAAATTCTGCAACTTTTTTTTATGGTTTAAGGACCAAATTTTATAAAAACACTACATATCAGTTAGTAAAAAGTAAAAAGTAAAAACAAAAACAAAACAAAGCAAATTTGAAAACATAGTATAGTGTGAGCAAATGTCAATAATTCCAATTTATTATTTAGTCTTTGAATCTAAAAAACACCTCTACCTATTACTTTTCTGTTTAGGATCTAAATTCTATACTTGCTCTATTGTAATGAATATTGTTGTATTAACAAAATAATATACTAAATAAAAGATTTACAAGACCTTATATATATATATATATATATATATATATATTCTTATTCCATTTAAATTATTATTATTATTTTTTAAATCACATAGTATCTTTTTGCTACATCTATCTTTATTGTGAAATTTTTAATTAAATATATTAGATTTACATATATATTATTTATTTATTTTAAGATTTACTCAAGAGTCTTTATGTGGTAAAAGAAAAATCTCTATTAATATAAACATATTTGAAAAAATAAATAACTTAGAAAGCCTAACTTCAAGGATATGATAACAAGTTATCCTTAATGAATGATAAGTTGTTGTAAAACAATAAATCATTTTTTATCTAAATGAGATGCACATGCAAAAAAACATCCAATAAGAAGATTTTTCATGTATTGAAAAAAAAATTGAATGAGAAGAAATATAATAATAGACCTTTTTTGCAAAATCATGATTAACACATAAATAAAAAAAACCAGAATTTTTTTAAAAAAAAAACAAATAATTTTTCATAAAAAAATAAATCAAAGTTGATACAAAAAAATAATTTTATTTTATTGAATTTAGAGTAATAATTCATGATTTTAAAAAATTAAACATAACATTGCTATATATAATGTTTCAAAAAAAAGTTTAATTTATTTTTCTTAAAAATTTATTAATAAATTTTAACTTTTTAAAAACTTGAAACTATGTGTTTTTGAGATTTATTGGGATGAAATTAACATAAAGTTGTTTTTAAAGAACAAATTCTTAACATTCTTCTAATCTAATGTGTAGTTTATAAATTTCAAAAGATATATTTTTATCTTTAAATCTAATACAAATACATTTATTTCTTTTTTTTAATTTTTTTTTTCATAAGATGTAGATATGAAATTCAAAACATATATATATATATATATATATATAAAGATGATTGATAAAACCCTTACAGATATTTTCTTAAGACGACTTAAATGATTTTGTGATTTTCTGCATTGAAAATATTTTGTTCATATGAACATGATAATATAACTTATTTTTTATTATTATTTTAAAATATAATTACAAGAATTTTAAAATTGGATCAGTTATAATAATATAAAATCTTGAGACACACATCTATCAATAAAAAAAAATCACAATAAATCTATTTCAACACAATCAAATATAAAAGATATTTGGGTTTTTTTTAGCTTTTAGTTTACCACAATGGGTGATTTTTTAAAAATTTCTTTATTGGTCAATAAGAATAAAAATATCTATTTATGTTTTATGTTAATAAATTATTAAATTTTTTAAAAAAATAATAATTAAATAATAAAATAATTTCATTTGAAAATAATTATTTGAAAAAAAAAAAAAAAAAAAAAAAAAACTATGAATGGCTCATAGTTATAACATTACTATATCCATTGTGATTTTAAATTCAAATTAAGGAAATTTTAGGTCAGGTACTAGACTGTCAATAACAATAATTCAAAATTCAAATTCAAATTTTATCGTGTGAGTTTACAAAAAATCAGTTAGAATAATGAAAAATGAATTAAAAAATATATATCTTTATATTTTTTTAATATACTATATTTAATAAGCTTTAGTTCTTATTGATTGATTAAATTTTCAAAAAACTTATTCTAACTAATAGAAGATATTCATTAAAAAGACAAGATGCTTTATAATATTTTTACTTCCAACTAGTATTTTCCAATTTATCTTCTTGCATTTTATCTTAAATAATTTGTCTACTTATGATATTTTTAAAATAATCACAAGTCTAAAATAAATTCACTTTTTTTAAATGCATAACAAGAAGAATAATATTTATAAGAAGAATTGTATATGTACTTAAGTTTTAATTTATAGTAATAATTATTAGTATTATTATTGTTTATAATCTAGTCTTATTTTAAGTCAGTGATTATTTGAAAAATTTTGACTGCTAAAATAAATTTTATAATTTATTTTTAATATAGCTAATCTTAATTTTCTACAATATTACAAAATATTATTGTTATAAACATATACTTCTATATCTTTGCCTAAACATACTAGTTAATACTATTGTTTAATCATATCTACTTGCACTATGAAAAACCTGCTATTAAATTATATTAATTTATTTTATAATAATATTATATTATTTAAAATACATTAAAAATATCTTATGTTGCATTTTAACTGACAACAAATCTTGGTATTCCAGTTACAAAATTTATCATGTGACTTTTATATAATACTTTTTTTAACATCTATCTTCATCTTTATCATGTAGATTTCTTATATTATAGCTTTTATCATAGTTTTCGCTTTGTCTAATTTTTTATAGGCCTAATTTTAGTAGACCATAGTAGACCATGTATGTAGAAAATATTAGTAATATATATATATATATATATGTATATTGGATTTATTCCAAAAAAACTTTGTTATTAGATTTTGAGTCTAATATGGTAAAGGTTTAAATACCACAATTAAATTGTATTTAAAGGGATAAATTTAAAAGTTGTTGGAAAATATATTAAGATAAATATCTTCTAAAGATTTAATTTTATTCAGTAGTTAACTAAAAAAAATTATAAAATGTTATTTGAGCATAGCAAAATATACATTAAAAATTAATTCCTAGTCTATAAAATTTTAATATGATTATATTTATCTTCTAGATTTTTTCTTTTTTCTAAATAAATTAAAAAAAACCAAACTATTGTAAAAAAATGGTTACAAAAGAGTAGATTGTGTTGATTTTAAAAATGTAAAAAAAGAAAAAAAATCAAATAGAGGTGTTAATATTGTTGCAAGTAGCATTGCAAATTTTATAAATATAATCTTGCAGGTCTTGGTATAATCTTTCTTATAATTTTGGATCTTATTATAGTAGATATTTAATATCCTATATGCTTTTAGTAGTGAGCTTATAAATGAAATTTTATGAATGAGATATTTTAGAAGTTTAATTTTAAACTTTATTTTATAAATATTTTTAAATTTAAAATTTAAAATGATTAATTTTTTTTTTTTACTAAAAATATTTCACAAGGAATTTTTAAATTTAACTATATACAACCACAATGAATAAAAGCTATGTGTTTTAGTGACCAATCTAATAAATCTTATTTATAATAATTAATTATCTATTCTTTGCTAGCCTTCATATAATTCAAATTCATCACTTACAATCATTATAACATTAAATTGGCTTATTTTCTATTGTATTTCTTTGTAATTTTAGGAGTTTAATGTAAAATATCTACAAGTATTATTTAAATTTGTAATATCAACTTAATATTCTAATTTTTGGTGAATTTAAGAAAACTTAACCAAGATGGCAAATTCTTATAAATCATAGAATTAAAAATAAACATTTGCCACATGCTATAGAATTTTTTTCAAAAAATTACAAGTATTGGATCAAATCAGATGGTCCTTAGAATCTATATAAATACTTTTGAAAATAATAGGAGAAAAAAAAAAAAAAAAAAAAAAAAAAAAAATCTATTGCAAATATTAATATATATATGTTTCATGTTTCATGTTTTATATATATATATATATATATATATGTTTCATGTTTTTTTTTTTTATGTATGTTGCTGTTGTATTTTTAAAAGATTTTTTTTTTACTTTATTTTTTATTTTGGTTTATTTGTATATTAGATATTTATCTTTTAGCATTGTCTTATTTTATAATAACTTTGATAAGTAATAATCAGTGATCTAAGTCAATGATTTAGATTTGGCTTTAGCAATATAAAATAATTTGATTGTGGCTAAAATGATGACTCAAGTAATATTAGCTAAAAGCTCTTTTAAAAAATGTTTTAAAATCTTTAGAATATTTTATTATCCTCTACAAAGTGTATTTAAAGTCTTTAAGAACCTTCCAAAGTCTTTTAGAATCTTTTATAAAAAGATTTCATATTTCTAAGCATTTTGAACTATCTAAAAATCTATTTGGAATTTTTCTATAGACCCTAGTTGTTATAATATATAAAAAAGAAGTAAAAGAGTAGGCGCCCTAATTATTTTTGGCACAAGTTTTAGACCAAACTTGTTACCAACCAAAATATATGTTTCAATTTTTTTTTCAATCTAATTTTTTAATTTGAATTATTAAATTATTTTAATAGATATTGATTTAAATACACTAAAATATACTTATATGACTTCTAAAGTTAATTTATAATATATATTATATTATATTATATTATAATGTTTTGCATAGTTATATACAATTAAAAAGATATAATATGGGTTGTCTTTGGTATTAGTTTTTTTTGCTATTAAAATTTATGATTTGTTTATTTTTAGTTATTAACCAATCAAATTGTATTTAGAGTGTTATGTTGCATTGTTCTTGTGATAGTATATGTCTTAATGTTAATACATAAAAAATTAATTTAGTTTAATAAAGGATTCTACATTAAAACAGTAGTTACTAAATATGTTGGAATATAGTTATTTTTTAAAAAAGAATTAGAATATAGATGCACTTAAGATTTTTTTGTTTAAAAAAGTGATATGTATATACATTAATATTGATTTTTTAAAAATGAAATATAAAATGAAATATATAAGTATAAAATTTGTATTGTGTGGGTAGAAAGTGATAGCAAAGTTAATAATGAATACTTTGTTTAAATCAATCAATATCCATTTTTTAATAATACAATAGATATAAATTGATTATTAATAAGATAGTGCTATAGATAATATATTAATTGATTTATATTTTTTGCTTCTAAAATATTAGTATTAGCCAATTGTATTAGACTTTTTCTACAAAAAAATTATTGTGTTGGCTTTATCAAGATAAGTAAAATTAAAAATCCTAATGTTAGAATTTAGATCCAAGATTTTAATAGCACATGTTTTTCAATAGAATATCAAATCTATTCAAATTTTAATATATAACTTTGTTTTAAAAGAACAATATCAATTTATTAACATAGAATTAATTATACATTCTAAAGTATTAGAGTTTTTTAATTTTTTTTAAAAAAAATAAATTTGAGTTTAATATTATTAATACATATTAATATGTATACATATTCATACATATATATTTAATATTTTTAACCTAATTTATCTTTAAAATATACTTGTACGGTTTTTACTAATATCATCTAAGAAAAAAAAAAAATCTAAAGACAAAAAAAAAAAAAAAAAAAAAAAAAAAAAAATCTTTAAAAAATATTTGTTTAAATATTATACAATTTTTATTAGTGTAAGAAATATAAATTAATTCTTAATAAAATCCTAATGATAAATTTATATCAAAATTAGATCTATATCATTATTATAGTCCCGATTACTCAATTTATATAAAATAAATAATATTTATTTATAATTATATTATTTTATATTATTTTATGATATTTTCTATTTCAATTCTATGTATGTATATATATATATACTTATTTGAAAAGACACTGTGTATGCATAAATGATTGGATTTTGCCACAAAAATGGCCTTACATGAAACGCTATAAGTAATTTTTACCATTTTAGTAATATATATTTTAATAAAAATAAATAAATAAATAAATAGTTAAATACTTTAAAATATATAATTACATATTAAATAAAAAATATATATTTTATAAAAACTAAATTATCTTTATCTACTTTATCAACAAAGTTTAGACATGTAAATTTACTTTAAATTATGATTCTTCTAATTATTTAAATTTATACACTAAGTAATAAATACAAGCTAAGTAATATTTTATTAAACAACTAAATTATCCAACCAACTACTAAAACTCTTAATACATTTAAAGATGCTAGTTTATTAAATAATTGAATCAATCAAATAATTATGAATTACAAATATTGTTATTTTTTCTAAATTAGAAAATAAATTATAACATAATTACTTATTTGGTATATTAAGTATTATCCTAACAAAATACTTATTAATTTAAGCTTTCTTAACCTTCTAATTTAAAATCTATAAATAAAAATATAATTTTTTGATTCTTGAAGAAAATAAGAATTTTTTTGTAATATATATATATATATATATTTAAAAAATTACTAAAAAGTTCCTACATATAATGTGAAAGTAAAACCGATGCCAAAATAAATGTGTTGTAGACTAAACACTTTATTTCTATTAAAAGCAATAATAGAATGTTAACTCTTGGATTCTTTGAATACTCAAAAATCATAACTTGTGGCTGATGGATAGTGGACTATAAAAGCATAGACCATAGATCTGATAAAAATATCTCCCTCTAGTTGCTTAAGTAAAAAAGTTATTTAAAGTTTAAACAATATTAATAAATACAAGACTTAGACCATACTTAAATTATTGGTTATATGAATAAAATATTTACTTTAATAACAAATATTTTAAAAACGTCACTTTTTATAATATACATGTATTTTGTTTCATTATCTCAAAAAATAATTAATACGTGTGATTTTTTTATTATATTTTAATAACTTAAAAAAACTATTGTAAATTTTATTAATTTCAAATATTTCAATTTAAATAAACATATAATAAATTATTCATATACTTAAACATATATTTTAAATATTTGATAATATATTATAAAAAGATATGATAAAAATTTGGTTTGGAACATCTAAAGAAGCATAATTTTATGTATTCCAATTTTTTAAACAAAAATACAATTAAATTAATGAAAAATTATAATGAATTTGATATTTTAACTAATACTGTGTCACAATAAAAAATAAACAAAAATAAAAAATAAAAACTGTAGAGAAAAATTGTATCACTTAATTATAGAATAATAAATTAGTTTACTTACTTTTTATCATTATGTTTCTGATACCACTTTTATATGATTAATTAATATCCCAAAGAATTTATCAGAAGAATCATTGTTCACATATTAAACCTATATTTATCAATCACAATTTTGACAAAAATCAAAATTTTGGATAAAAAACGGAAAACAAATAATTAAATTTTATTTTAAGTCAATGCTTCAATTGTATAATTTAAATATATTAATATTAATATATATTTTAAATTTCTTTAAAGATATTTTCATTTACATCAATACTACTATACATCTAGATATCAAATAAAATATTCTTTTATAATATGTTATATGTTTGTATATATATATATATATATATATATAGCTAGAGTTTTAAAGTATTAAATCATCCACATGATGTTTTTGCTACCATATATTTAGAAATTTATACTTGATTCTTACATAGATTTAATAAATTATGTCAAATCTATACATATTAAAGTTTTAAATATAAAACTATAAAAATATATTATCTATATTTTAAAAATAATAGTAGAAAAATATTTTTTCTATAAATAATCTTATAAAAATTACTATTGTTTAATTTTATTTAGAATTACTAAGTATCAATCTAATTTATTTATTTCTATCTTGTTTTGGCTTTTATAATGTATTTCTTTTAAAAAATCTCTTTTATATTATATCATTTGTACTAATGTAGTTTACTAAGAATTTTTGAAAACTTTTGTGCCATTTAAAATATATTTTATCAAACATAAAAAAATCATATAAATTTTAAAATAAAAATCATTACTTTTATTTGAATTCAATTCTAAATTAATTTATATTCAGATGTATTGAACACACAGTTGTTGTTACAATGAGATTTTAAAAAATTATTTGTCACAAATCCTACATATGTCATACATTCTATATTTAGAAAGCAGAGAAAATTAATATCCAATCAACATCCACACTTATATTGTGTACTATTAAAAATATTTTAAGATTTTAATTTTTCACTTATACTGTCTACCTTGCTTAAAGTTGGATAAAATATCTCTCTTTCTATAATATTTCAATATACCAATACTTAATTTTGTGGTCTAATCATTGATGCTAAAGTTTCTACCTTGCAATAATTTTACAATTTGTTTTTTGCTTATTTTATAGTCATTTTTGCTTAAGTAATGGCAACATAAAGTATTTATTTTAAATATGATATTTTGTTGTTTAAAACCTGAATTTTTTTTGATAATATATAAGCCACCTTACAAATCAACAAATACAAATATTCGGTCAACAACAAAGTTTTAATATTGATCATATTTTCTTCCAATTTTTTAATTAAGTCTATGATAATCCATAAAATGAAAAAAATATAAAATAAATTATCTTTAATAATTTATTTTCAGAAGCATGTTTTTATTGTTCAAAAGAATTACAAATTAAAAATGCATCTATTTAAGATAATAATATCATGCTATCTTAGAATAATTTAAATCCTTTTTAAATTATAATTCAAATTTATATTTTTTTAATATGTAAAATAAATTACTTTACCAATATACAAATATATGTATATTAGCAAGAACTTGTACAGTTGAGCATTCAAGAGATCCCAATAAAATGCATAAACTTAATTTTAAAATTAAAATAAAATACTCTAACTACCTCCTCTTTAATTTCTATTGTAAATCTATATTTTTGAGGACACCATCATTAATGTATATATATATATATATATATATCCTTATAAAGCCAAACTTTACAAAACAAAACAAATCTCTTGTATATTTGTTCTTACAGATTATACTTGCATTTTAAAAATTATAAAAAATTATATGAACACACTCATAAATTTTTCATCCTATTAGAATTTTTAAATATATTTATTAATAGTAATTTACATTTTTTACTAAATTTTGAACAAATGATTCTAATGAACCTAATATATATTAATATCCTCTCTATTGAAGACATTTAGTAGTTAACTTACTCTTCATTTATAGAAGAATTCTATCATGCATTTATAAAAAATTTATCATGCATGTAAAGTCTCTACTAACTGCATCTATTTTTTATTTTAATTCCATGAAAACTTTCCTCAATATGCACTAAGCACAAGGGCCAATAGGAAGGTTTGTTTATTATCTTAGCATTTACCACTATAGTGTCTTATATAATATACATGTATATATATACACACATAGTGTTTTATTTACATGAAAATGAATTATAAAAAAAATTGTGTGTCTCTATTTTTAAAGATGTCTTATTGTTAATTTAAATGTCTCCAAAGTTGTGTGTCTTTATCTTTTTCTTTACATTCTCATTAAAGAAATAGGTTTACATAAAGTAACACACTCATTTATAGACTCACACATAGAATTCTACAAGAAAGAATCAAATCAAATGATATAACAAAAATAAGTTAATTACAAGCAAGATAACTGGAATTTATTTTTATTTTTGATGTATTTTACTGAAAAAAATATTCCAAAATTGATTATTATTCTAAGGTAATAGTGTTTTAATTCTCACACTTGACAAAATCTAATGTCAGCCCAATCGTTTAGGATTTGATTTACTCTTAAGGTCATTCCAATCAGAACTAAATAATTGCTTCAATCTTCGACAATTCTTTTTTTAAATCTTTATTTATCTAATGAATTATGTAGTTTAAGTTAGAATGGGCTTAATGGTAACTTAATTTGTTTTTGTTCCTATATTAAAAATATATATGTAATATACAAAAATCAAAATCACAAAAAAAATGTGGCTTTCATAAAACAGGTTCACACAAACATCATATATATATATATATATATATATACACACATGTATATTATTATAAATTTGTATATTTTTGAATTTACAAATTATATTCTTAAGGTCATTCCAATAATAAATTTATAAATTTTCTTCATTAAAATAAAAGGCATTTGACCATATGCAAGACAATTTTATTCCACAAGATAATTTTTTGAGAATGTGGGGGTGATATGCCTGGGTACCATCAAAGAGTTGTTTCTCAAGCTTTTTGACACCACAAAAAGCATATTATTTTTATATATTAAAGCTATTAGACTTCCAAATGCCATCTACATTTATACAACCTTCAAATACTTTCTAACAATCTTTCAGAAGTACACATTTGGTCATCCAAATACATTGATTAATAAAGAATATTTTATGTTTAAATAGAGATTAAGGCAAACAAGATTAGTGTTCATCATCATAAATTTAGACATTGAACATGCATTTGAAGTAAATTTGTTTAATATACATATCTCATATGTAAATTTGATACTTTGCAATTAAGCAAAAAACTTTTGGATAGTGCACATACAAATATTGGTTTTATAATAATCTAAATATAAATATATAATTTAATATAAATATAAATATAAATATAAAATTTAATAGAATTTAATTTTTAAAAAATTTAAAATTAAAATCTTGGATGGAGCTTCATTTAAAAATACATATATGTATTTAAGTTTTTTAATCATAAAAATAAGAAATAATAATGATTATATAAAAATTAATATATTAATATTAATAAATATTATTTTATCTATTTTTAAAATTTAAAAAAATTAAAAAACCAATCACAAACATACAAAATCATTCATGAAGTCTTAAGGTTGTTCTAAAAGGAAAGTTAATGATATGTTCATAAAATTTCTTTAAAAAATAATATTCTAAAAAATCTTATAGATGTATGTGTTTTTTTTTTTTTTTTTTTTTTTTTTGTGTGTGTAATATATATTGTGCTAATAAAATCTAAAAAAACTAATTTATAATGCTATACTAATTGTAATGGTAATATTAAAGATTAAGAGTTTTTTGATGAAAAAAAAAAAAAAAAAAAAAAAAAAATTGTAAAAAACTTTTGAAAAATAAATCTCAAAATTTTACTTTTTATGTATAAAAACTGTAAAGGTAAACTACGAATCAAAACTATGAGATCTTTTTTCTTTTTTCTTTTCTTTACATGTGTTTCATTTTATATTTTTAAAACTATTTTAATTATTTTCTGATTGTGATATTATTAAAATACATTTGTGTAATTATTGGTTACATAGTTTGCATTGTGACTCATTGTTGTATTGTGAATTATTACACATCAGTAACTTGCTTTAATATATCACTTCCAAATCAAAGTAAGGGGCTATGAAACTTGTTATTATTGTTTTACTATGAACTTGACTTAGAGGCTACAGACCCAATCAATTTGTGCAACAATTAATTTCACAATAGAACCAGAAACTATTATTTCACTAGTTATATATATATATATATATATAAAACAAGGCTTGCTTCATGAAGATTTGTCTCCATGAACTTACTAAAGATTTCTGCATCAAATGTGTTATGAATCTCACACATTGTCTGTAAACCACTTTCATTCATTTGAATACATATACATATCCATATCCCTAGATAGAAAGATAGATAGATATCTGGGACCCTAAACCAGCATAAATTTCAATACCTTCCACTACATGCCACCAAGGTACAGTTCCAAAGCAAAGCATAAAAGCCTTGGTTAGCCCTGAGTTTAAGTCCCCGAAACCCTAGAAGCAGTACAATGCTTCATCAATCCTCACTGCTTCCGTATGCTTTGAAATTAATGCTAACAAAGGAATTATACAGAAAGAATGTAGATATATGTATATGTGTGTGATTGCTTGCTTGCATGAATGTATCAAGCAATGAAACTATATCTGTTTATGATTGGCAGACTTGATGCGAAGCATCCGAATCAATCCATTCCGCTTTCGAATTGCTCGGAATCGGAACATTAGGGTTCAAAAGGTTGCTTAGCATTGTCGACAGTTAAGGTCGTGGGAAGTCGAAAATGGAAACAGCTAAGGGGAAATGTGAAAACTGGAGGAGAGGGAGGGGGATTTATGATGCCAGAGTAATGAAAAGCTTTACGCTGAAGGGGCTGCCTCCCAATAGCCAATGCTCACCCGGGACTATCCCTGAAACATCACTTAATTCCACATGGTCGGTTTCGGAAACAGTGAGAATTGGAAAAGACAGGGTAAAAGCGTAAAAAAGCGAAGCGTGGAAAGACACTAACAGAAGAAAACAGAATTGGGAGCAGGAAAAGAGACGACCCAAAGCGGACCCAAAGCGGACCCAAAGCGGACCCAAAGCCTCGCGGTATACAGCCCGTAGGGGCGTAGATGCACCCCAATAGTAGGTGTGGATCCTGCTTTCAATTCCCCAATACGGGTTGCCCCTGGCAATAGCAAATCCCGTCCAAATATGCTCCGGAATCCCCAAATTCAAAAAGCACCCACAAACCAATTGGAGCAATCCGACGCAATGCTAAAAATAAAAAGGCAAAATCGCGCAGGCTCGTCAATCCCAGCTTCATAGCGGTCAAGGCGCCAGCGAGGAGCCCCACCGTGGGAGCCCAGTCCGAGAGGGAGCCATGACCTCGGAGCGGGATAACCGGGGTGGTGCTATTTATACCCGGTGGGGGACCCAACCCCCAGAGCTCTGCACAAACGGACGTAACAGCGAGAGAGAGCCAGGCAGCATCTTCCCCTCCCGTCCCGTCCTGGCCCGGCCCGGCCCTCATCCACGCGAACGATCGAATTATTCCAGTCGCCTAGAATAGCAATTTTCGTGGATCCATTTTGATTGTTCTATTATTGGTATGTGATAAAAAAATCTTCCTGGCAGGTTGGGGTCCCTCGTGCCTCGCTCCCTGTGGTTGGCTGGGCCTCCTTTGCGAGGCTTAGGAGTAGGTACCTACTACTGCGACAGGATAGTACCTAGCCAGTGGGTTGTGGGAGGCTCCCGGGTGGGTACGTGGGTCGCAATTTGGTGTCAGACGCCACCCATACATGTTCATGGAGATATACTATTAAAGGGTTGAGGCCAATGATGATCAGCTGCTTCGTAGCTAACTTAAGGTTGGGCCGTACGGATGGATGAACTCTCTAGGATGGTTTATCGTAATGCGCTTTGGATGGATGGCAACTGTGGACTTGTCAAGCTTGGCATTGCATTAAGTTCTATATCATTAGGGTTTCCCAGCCTAGATTTTCCTCTTAAACCTTGTCATAGGCCCCCATTTCCAAGAGTTGTGTGTAGTGAGATTTGAGAGCCTCCTGTGCTTGAATGTCATGCTCAAGTGTGTGTGTGGTTTAATGGTCAAAAGTAGATGAAATTCATGGATAGTGTTCCTGCTTGCAAGCCAAAACTCATCTCCAATAGTGATTTCATTGGATTTTGGTATTATGAATCATTTGAGATTCAGAAGCAGTATGGCAAATGTCACTTTGTGTATAAGACTTTAACTTGAGTAATTTGATGTGGACAAACTATGTCTACAATAAGCCTAGCATAGGGTCAACACTTAAAACATTAAACTGCTTCCTTAAACAACTAATAATTTAAAGATTTCCCAAAATGCATGTAATCAAACTTCAATTTGTCAATTTGTCAATTTGTTGATTTTTTCTTGTTTGGCACTGAGCTGCCCAAACAAAACTAATTTCAAGCACCAGTCAGTTTAAGGAACTTTTCTTTTAAAATCTGGATAATAACACCTGGTTGGAGTGAAATTGGTATCAATAGAGATATTACATCTAAAATCCTCACATAAGTACCAGTAATAAAATTGTATACTTATGATGTATTCATGATCATCTTATAATTGAAAAAAAGAAAAAGAGACTGGGTTGTAATTTATATACTTTAAAAAGGGGTTACTGATATAAAATTATATTTAAAATAAAATAAGTATTTCACATAAAAAATAAACAATAAGGACATAAGCTAAGGGCAGAAAGAAAGAGAGAGAGAGAAAGTCAAAAAAAAAAAAAAAAAAAAAAAAAAAACGAAGAAAAATGAAGCCCAGCCAGCCAAGACTAGTAGAGCAAATCCTCCCTATATATGTGATGCAGAGGAGATGGACTTGGTGGACGAAATCAAGCCACCGATGTATGAATTGACGACGTGAATTCATGGATGAAGGATGGAAGGAAGTCCAAAGGGTAGTACGCACAGAACAAACGTCACGAGCCTCTCTCCTCTTCCTGCTCTTCCTCCTCCACCCTCCTCTTCCACCCTCCTCAGCTCCTGCTCTTCCTTCCTTCCTCCCTTTCTTTCTTTCTTTCTTTCTTTGTCCCTTCTCCCCTCATTCCTAGGGGTGCGAGGAGAGCACCTCACATGCCCTACCTCTATGTTTAGCCCCGCCCAGCTATGGGATAGTCTCGCCTACAGTAGTACCGACCACCCTACCCTAGTCTCGGCCCCCCTTTCCCCTCCTCCTTCTCCCCTCCACGGCGCTTCTCCTCCTCCTGCCAATCCGCCTAGGGGTTGCGTCACGAGCTTGGCTTTGGACCTTTGGAAACAGCCCCCTCTATTTAATAGCCCAAGCACTAGAAAGATGCCGCCATAAAGAAAGTTATCTCCAAAGCATCCAAGCTTAACACGATCGATTTCAAATTAATAATCCACTCTGGGCAAAAGACAAGGGGAAAGAGAAAAAGAGGTTTTGTAACGGATGGTAACAACAAAGAGCCTCAAAGGACGGCAGACGGGAATTGGGACTGGGAGGAGGAGTCGCAGTGGTGGTGGCAATCATGAGCATTCATTCAGCAATGGAATGGCGGAGCGCGATTGGATTGGGAGACTAATTTTCCTTGGGTAGGGGGGCTAATTTGTTGGGTGTGTTGTTTCTTTTTGGTCGTAAGGGGGGCACTGCGGGAAAAGGGGGAGGGGATGGATGGGTGAACGCTGTCGGATGAATGTGGGGCAGGGGGGAGAGGGGGGAAACCGACGGAGCCTTCTCACATGGTCTGGGTGGAGTAGAGCGTTGTATTGTGTAGTCGGAGTTCTCGCGCCTTATGTTGTTTTTCCTGAGCGCTTGTGTCTCTTTTCTCTCTCTCTCTCTCTCCCTCTCTCTCACTCACTCTCTGTCTCTGTCTCTCTCGTTCGTTAGCAAGGTTGAGCTCTGTGCCACGCCGCCATTGAGCTTCGATCGATCGTCGTGAGTAGGTTTTGCGGAGCGTTCTGCGGGTGGCGGTAGTGATGCTTTCTTGAGGTTGCAGCTTGAGGCGGGGGAAAACGTCGTCTGGGCGTTGGGGCAGCTTTGCGTTTTAGGGGACGGTTGCTGGAAGCGGTGGCTATGGACGAATCAGTGGAAGTAGGGAAATGAGAACATGTACTTGTGGTTGTGGTGTTGTAGCGGGTGGCTTGAGTCTTGCGAGGTTTGAGTTTTGAGCGGCTGGCGTTGGGAAGTGTGTGGAGAGAAGCGGTGTGTTGTGGAAATGGGTTGGAGGAGGGGGGGTTTAATTGGAGGGGATTGGGGAAGAAAGAAGCGGTGATTGGCGGCTCTGAGGTCGTGATTGAGAGTATGTGATGGGTGTAGGAAGAGGGAGAAGAGGCGGAGGAGGAAGAGATGCAGCGGGACATTGCATGTTGTGTGCATCATGGGTGGAGGGGACTTAAGTAGCAGAGGTGGAGACAATATGGCGGAGCGGGACCTAGGGCCAACCATGACAAGCCTCCAGCAGCAGCCTCTGCCGCTGATTCCAAATCTACACAATAGTCGGCCATGTAACAGCGCCACCAACAGCTCAAGTAATAATGCTCGCGGAGCAAATCTTGCGAAATTGGACTCTCCCGATGCGTTCCCCGCTGGGATGCGGGTGCTCGTCGTGGATGATGATCCCGTTTGCCTCGTGGTCTTAGAGAAGATGCTTTGCAAATGCTCTTACCGAGGTATCTTGTCCTTCTTATGACTAGACGTTGCCTGGAAATGCCCGCACGCATGTATCGCTTTTCTCTGGATGTGTAGATCATGTAAATTGGCTGCGAGATATGCTGCGCAGCTCCACATGGAAGTATGTACAAAATGATTAGGATTAAGTGGTTTAGGAACATCATTGACATCAGCTAGGCATACATTTTCTTTTAGATTTGAAGGACTTCGGCTATCTTTCTAAGCTTTAGCATGCTGCGACTTTCAAGAAGCCACTAGGGTCGACATTGTACATAATTCTGGTAGGCGTCAATGTGGTGGATCTCTTGTTCAGTATGTGAGCTATGTCGATGATCTCTGGTATGCGTGTTACTTGCAAGTAACTGGATTTTCAACGTTTTTATACAATTCAGTATGGTGGAGCCGCAGTTCATCTCTTCACATTTTACTGGGAGTGTGAGGGCTAGGGTTCCATTTCGGCATCCAGGAAACGTATCTTGGGTTAATGGTGACAGACCATCACTTACTCGTTTTCGAAAGCCACTTGATCCTTGTACATCCCTGTGGGCTTACTATTAATCTTTGATTTTCTCCAGTTACTACATGCGGACGAGCGACAGATGCACTGTGTTTACTGAGGGGAGACATCAACAAGTTTGATCTCGTCATCAGTGATGTTTACATGCCGGATATGGATGGATTTAAGCTGCTGGAGCTTGTGGGGCTAGAAATGGACCTGCCTGTCATAAGTAAGTATCAGCTGCATGAACTCAGTTGATTCTGCTTTGGGTTGAATAGGTTTCTAATTCAATTGCTTTGTTAGTGTGATCTTTAATCAGGTGTAGTTTACCTGCAGTTCAATTCTGTTTCTTTACCAAGACACAGTTGTCTCGTTCTCTGAATTTATCAATCCTTTCCTGCGAATGCAGTGATGTCTGGAAACGGAGAGACGAGCGCAGTTATGAAGGGTATCACGCATGGTGCGTGCGACTATCTTCTTAAACCAGTGAGACTAGAGGAATTAAGAAATATCTGGCAGCACGTGGTGAGAAAGAGACGACAGGATGTCAAAATTGCACGCGAAACCAAGAGCGTTGAGGAAGGTGGCGTCTGCGTTAGGGAGAAGCGAACTGGGCCAGACGATGCGGACTACACGTCGTCTGCCACTGGTGACACTGGTGACGGAAATTGGAGGAAAAAAAGAAAAGGAGAAAACCAGGCTTTCAAAGACGAAACCGAAGAAGATGTTGAGCAGGAGAATGATGACCCGTCCACAATGAAAAAACCCCGAGTAGTGTGGTCTGTGGAACTTCATCAACAGTTCGTCAGTGCTGTGAATCAACTAGGAATAGACAGTAAGTTGTCATTCCATCCTCTTGTGCTGTACCAAAGGAGTCTAGAGTTGTGTCTGTTGTCAGTTGTAAAACAAAATTTGCAGTAGTCACCAACTGAAGTATCAACTCTACTTAAGTACTGGCCATTCCTGGAAACTGGTTTATGTAGAAAATGCGTTCTTTATCAATAATTTAACACGTGTGTCAGCTCGTGGATTCCCACTGTATAAAAACGTCTGCTCATCATTTTGTGGTTCAGGAGCTGTCCCGAAGAGAATACTGGAGTTGATGGGTGTGCATGGTCTCACACGTGAAAATGTTGCCAGCCATCTGCAGGTGATTCGACAGCCTACCTGTAGAGCTTATTAACATTTCCTTCATTTCGTTTTGACATATTCTTGTTTTGTATTCTCTCCGTTATGCTTGGTAACTTTTTCCCGTATTCATCTATTTGTGCAATTTCGGTGTCCCTTCATGAATTTAAGTGTCTTTTGTCTAATTGTCTTCTTAACCAGTACAACTGCTTACTAATTCCTCGGTTCTTCTGGTTGTACAGAAATACCGCTTATATTTGAAGAGAATCAGTGGCGTCAGTAACCAGCAGAGTGGTATGAGCGCACATTTTGGAGGGTCTGACCCGTTCTCTATGCTGTCTCCTGACATGAGTGTGAGTATAGCAAACGGGCAGCTGACTCCTCAGGCTTTGGCCCAATTCCACATGCTGGGCAGGATGAATTCATCCAATGGAGTAGGTTTTTCTGGTGGCCTCGACCCCATGTTAAGTCACCAAATTTTTCTGCAGGACTTGCCTAGACCTCCTCATTTGAATAACATGCTTAAAAGAAACAACGGCATGCTCTCTCCTCTGCCAAATGGAATGCCACACTTGGAACCTCAACTCTCTGAGTCTCACCAGAGCCACCACCTTCCTGTGATGAATGAATTGGAGGACTTCCCTACCAATACCAAGGTCTTTCCACAGCTGAATGGTAACCTTGACGTGTCAATTGCATCTCTAGGAGTCGGTAATGGAAGCCTTGGCTCCAACCCTAGCAATGACACACTATTGATGCATATGCTACAGTCACGGGCAGCTCAGCAAGGTAGCGCTTTATCGTCAAATTTGCCACAACCTAGAGGTGGTCTGACTCCAACTCACCTTCTATCCAATGATATCAGCTTTGCTTCTGTTGGTGCATTGCCAAACTTGGCGGGCAACTTGGCCCCTGCTGTTGGATTATTAGCCATAACTGGGTCAGGTGGCTCAAGGGATCTCTCACCCTCAGCAGGTGGCTCAGGAGGCTCTTTATCAAGTCCTCTGGGTCCTTTAGTCCGGCGGCCGCTGATGGCTGAAGAGCCATCTAATCTTGTGAACTTCAGCATGGCTCCCTCTGTTCAGTCACCGAAACCTGGAGGTGGTGCAGCTGTGAATGAGGGCTTGGATCAGCAGCCGACAATGTGGGGATTGTATAACCCTTTAACCCAATTAAACCCTGGGCACTCACAGGGGCTTTCTCAGGACGCATTCCCATGGTCGGGATTGGCCGTGAATCTAGGTTTGGGAGACAGCCAGTCTTTAAGCGCGGGCCTGAGTTCGGGCTTAAGCTCCCAGTTTTCACCTCAAGGTCAAGACCATGGGTTTGCATCTCCTGGGCAGGGGTCGTACAACCGCCAGAATGTGAGCTTTCCAGTAAGTTCTGCACTGGATGGCAGAATGGTCAGGTCTTCTTACGAGCCGTAAGGTCATCTAGTCGAGTAGAGAACCTGAAGCTCATAACTGAGGTAGGCTAATGACATCTAAGCTTTATTATATGAAAGTCTAACCAGATGCAATCAGGGGTTCTGTAATAGTTTGCTGAGAGTTTTCCCCCTTTAAAGTCTGTCTGTTCAGACAATTTGGAACAGCTACTCTTTGAGGTCCTTGCTTTTAACCTCATAGTGCGCGTAGTTCGGAGAAGGTCATTAGGCCATGTGGTTTTTCTGATTGGACCAGGCGGCAACAATTCTAGCCCTTGCTTGAAATAGCTCCTGCTTGAAACAGCCGTTGCACTACGTCGATTTCTATCTTCTGGAAGGCGGTGCTCCTCATGCAGTTACAAATTCAGTGACAAGTCGATTCGGCAATCAAGACACTTTACCGTGCGCCAGGGTAATCGTTGGTGCTAACCTGCTGACGACACTCTTGGGGAGCGCAGGTATACCCTGTTCATGTAATTCAAACTTTCGCCTGAAGACATTCTCAAAACTCTAGAAAAATGCCCGGACCTGTTGCATATTTTTGGACCGCCCGCATTGTGCTTGTATCTGCTTGGCAGATTTGTTTTGATGAATTAGATCCTTTTGGATGGGAACAGCTTTTTTTTTTTTTTTTTTTTTCTTTACTTTTAAACTTTTAAACTTTCCCTTCCTCCTCCTCCGGATCCACATGCCAGACGTGTACGAGAAATGGCTCATGCCTTTGTTATTTTCCTTGTTCTGGTCTCTGGATTTTTTTATGATTCTTGACACAGTATTCTCAACGCGATGAAGCGCTAGTGATATATCATAGTAACAATGATATTAACAACTTATCTTCTCAGACTCGGGACTCCTGAGGAATAATTTTTAAAGTGCGATGAGGATCCTCAACCCCAAGGTTCCTTTCTCATGCTCCCTAATATTATATAACAGCAACCGTAGGGTCCCTTTGAAATCAATTGATTCTTTTGCACAACTCTTGTGTGAGTTTGAACATCGCTGATAACTTCAAGTCGAATACCTGCCACTCTTGCACAGGAATCATTTTGTCAAAAGAATCTATACTTCATGTTGGGCTCTTGATTTTCAGGAACTGCCTAAGACGACTAAATTAGAAAATCATGTAGAACACAATTTAGAATCACATGATGCGGCCAGACTTTATTAATGAAATGATTAAATTCCATTACACTTGATAAGTGGGTGGAAATGCATCTATGTTCCGTGCTTCAAGCCACAACACATTATGGTAATGTTTATCGATAAAGCGTGGCACAAGTAAGTGGAACCGAGTAAAATTGATGTTCGTTGAATCCAACTATGAAAGCTCAAACCAAAATTACATACATACCACAGGAGAACTATGAACCACTGTCATCTCAAATCCTTTGTTTCTATCAGATTACTTCTTCTGATGCAATTATTACTTCCTTAAAAAAGAATCATCCACTTCCTTTTTAATCTAATGTTAGTGAAATGACCAGTTCAAGGAATTTTGATTTTTGTATTATACCTCATGCATGCTGTTGATGCTCATTTATTTGTATATTATACTCAATACAAATTAATCCATAACTTGATTTATTTATTTCTTAATCTTGGTACAGAATATTGCATTGATTTTTTGGTTATCATACTATATAATATTATAAAATAATTTTCTTAAAGTCTTCCCATGACATTGTTATAACAAATATTATAAATTATCATACTTTATATAATACTCTTAAAAGTTGTCATAAACATAAAAGAGACCATTTGTTACAACTTATTGTTCTTACACTCCCTACTACCAAAGGGCCAATGTTAAACATCATGTAGATTAGGATTTGGTACTCTTTTTTTTTAACATCCATTTATAGATTTTAGGTAACTCTAATCTTGTTTTGACTTGCTTGCTGGCCCCCATACATCTTAAATTAGGAAGAGAAGAGGCTAAGAGGCCAAATTCAATGGAAGGAGAAGAGACTAAAGAGCTATTGGAAGAGGAAAGAGAGGCTACTAGGCCAAAATTGAATTTGTGATAAGAAGAGTTGCCATTGCCACCTTTGGGGTTTAAATTTCAAATTCCAAGGTCTTTACTAGATTTCTCATCCAACCACACCACCCTCTCTAGTTGGTGACAATTCTTGCCAATCTTTTATTGTTTATATTAAAAATCTTTAAGCATATTAATTTCTATATACATAAAATCTTTCTACATGCATATGCTTTAGAAGTACATATAAAATTTTGTTGAAAGATAAAAGGAAATAAAAGGAGAAATTTTAAAGTAAAAATATCTATTAGTTTATAATATATTTTTTAAGATATTTAATTTAAAAATTATATATAAACAAATCATATCTCTTTTGATATTACTTATATAATTATTAAATATGAATATTTTTATTAAAAAATATCTTAGTTTCAACTTTAAAGTATTGACTCTTAAGAAATACAAATATTGTAAGAATTTTAGAAAAAATAAATATTATTAAGAATTTTAGAAAGAATAAATATTTTTGTAATAATATTGTATTTTATAAAATAATAAAATAATAACATAATAAAAGATAAGACAAATAATACTTAAGATCTTTTTTATTATTTTATTTTGTAAAATTTTATATAATTTTTTTTTTATTATCTATTTTTTATTGGTTTAAATAATACTTTTTATCTTTGTAGATATGTTTTAAAAAACATAATCTTTAAAGAATCAAGTCATGTCAATAGACTTTGAGTGAATAAGATGAATCTATTGTACAATAAGGTTGATTTTTTACAAAATATCTATAGTAATCGAATTTATTTATTTTATTTTTAAATTAAAAAATTATCTTAGTTGACGATTTGGTACTAATAGTTTTGATTTGACTAATTTATTAAATCAATAGCTTTTATATTTTATGCACATATTATTGGAGGTTTATAATATCTTGTAACATATATAAGGTATAATTTGGCTTTTATCATTTATCATATTGCTCAATTTATAGCAATGCCAAGTCATTTATATTAGACAACTTTGAAGGGGATTTCTTAAATATTTAAAAATAATAAGATATTTTGATTTATATTTCTTAAATTGTTTAACTTTCATAAGATTAAACTTGCATATCAAGGATATATTTGATTTTATTATTATCTACTACAACAAATAGGAAAAAAAAAGCTCTTTGATAGAATTAATGTAAGATAAATCATAAAAATTAAATAACAAGATATATTATTCATAAAAAATAATATTAAAAATAAATATTTATAACCAAAATATACCTAAAAAAACCATTAGAAACCAAAAAATATCATCAAATAGGCCATATCAAATTTAAAAAATATATTTTAATTAATAAAAAGATTTAAATAACCAACATATTTTGTGCTTGTCATTAGTAGAAATGAAACCTTAAGACTTTGTAAAATATATGTAAGTAAATATATATACATATATATATATATATATAAAGTGTGTATTTCTTTTGTAATCACATCATTGAAAAATGGTGTAGTATCATCTATTTAATGAATATAAAAATTATAGTGGTTTGTTAAAGCAAAAAGAAGTCAAAGAAAATTTATTTTAATTACCAAAAATAAGATTTTAATGAAAATTAAGATCTTTTTGCTGAGAATAAACTACAAGCCACAAAGCAAATTTTTAAATTAAACCAAAGAGCCATTGAAATTGCATTTTGAATAAAAAACCATTTATAGTTTTCAATGGAGGAATTTGAAGGATAAAAAATCAACTTCTAAATATTATTTTTCTATCAAAGAAGTAATGTATATATTAAAAAATAAAATAATAAACTAATAAGAAAAAAATTCTTATAAAGGACTTTATTAACTATAATGAAATTTGTAAAGTTAGCAAGAAAGCATTTTCATAAGAATTAATAGGAAGACATGAAGAATTTTTAGAATTAGCATTGTATAATTGAGCAGTGTTGTGTTATGTAAAATATAGCTTGTAAATGCATTAGACATTTGGTTGTGGAAAAAAATTATTTAAAGTCTACAATTTTTTTATAATCCAAAAAGAATGAGGTAATTAGAAACACCATTTTTTAAAACCATAACCCTCATAAATATCCTAAAACTAAGTAATTTTAAATCTTATTAATCTCAAATCCTAAATCCTAGAGAAACCTTAAAAAATATGTTAAGAAAATCCTAAGAAATCCTAATCAAATCCTAAATAAATCCTAATAAATTCTAAAAAAATTCTAAAAAAAGTCTAAAGAAAATTTAATTAAATCCTAATAGAATCTTAAGTAAAGCCTTAGAAAATCCTCAAAAAATATTAATAAAAGAATTTAGTTCTAATAAAATGCTAGCAAAAGTCTAAGAAAATTTTGAAGAAATTCTAAATTTCAAGAAGTAAACTTTAATGAACTACAACTTCTAATTATATCATTAAATCACCTTCAATTTTTTTATATTATTTTCTATTTAAATTATATATAAGATAATAAAATTTAAAAAAGATCTAACTAAAAAGTCAAGAAATAATACAAAAAAATCTTTGCTTTTGATACTTAGCTTCTTATTCTAAGAATAATGAAGAGCTTTAATAGACAAATTTTATAATTTAATCATTAAATTTTGCTCAAATTTTATATGTGGCTTTGATATCACGTCTTTAATTAATAAAAAATATAAATTTTTGCTTTATCTAATGTTATAATTTTTAAATATCTAAAAATTAAAAATTGACCTCAATTTGCCTATTTCTTATACCTCCTTGTATATGAAATCCAATATCTCTCAATTGAATTGTTACAATCATACCAAAATTAAAAACTAAGTTTTTTTCTTGCACACTTATATACCCACAAATATTCAACCATAAATCAAGCTTAGATTTTTAAAAACCTAGCCAAAAATTATATTAAATTTTATTGCCTTTGAAATTGCAATATGTACAAAACCTTCACTTTCCTTCCTTCATTCAAGAACTTTTATACATCAAAATCTTGCAAATCTTACACTTCAAAAAAGTTCTCAAATCAAACATCAATACACAAATTCTTTGTATTGTAAACAAAGTTGCAAATATAAGATCCTAAATTGCTTATTGATTGATATATTGTGTAAAAGCCGTCAAGAGGTTAATTTTCGTTTTATAAACATGATCGGACGTGAATTTGCTCTTCTTCAAGCAAAGACGGATAATAGCAATATATAAAAATAGAGCGAGGCATGTGAAAATGGTTTCTAATATCCTGCATGCTACTTGGTCTGAAACAATCATGTTTGAGAATGTGTCATTCAATGGAAGAGGGTTAAAGAACAGATGTCTTCAGATTTGGATGTTATATATTTAGCACAACTTGGAAGTTTGCACATTCCTCATTGCCACAGACAAACATGTTGAATCAAGCTATGGCAATTGAAATTTCAGAGACACTGAGCACCAACGTTCCACAGAATAGCACACATGGTAGGGCTCAATCCAGCATATGGCGAATTAGCAAAGATTTCAAATGTTAGCTGAGATAAAACTGGCGACGTGGTGATTATAGCACAGAGTAGGAGGCAGCTAACTATATTGTAACTATACCAAGTATGAAGAGAGGAATTTGAACCTTGCAGAAAGCCATAACTGGGTGTCCCACAATCTCTTTCACCTCATCCGCGTCCAAGCATTCCTTCAAGGATTGCACCATTATGTGCGAAATGTTGTGAGCACCACATGTTTGATGAAGCTGGAGAATACCCGCTATGTCTCGGAGAACGGAGGTCATTGGTATAGAATCTGATAAGCACTGCACAAGATACGCCTTCTATGTCCTTAATCTTCAGTTCTGCATACATAAGAAAAATCATCAGGTGGATTTCCAACGCTTTGCTCACAAAGTTGTAGAAAAATCAAATTACGGGTACCATGAATGAAAGTAGAAATGATCTCAAATAACCGCAAGTTTTGGACGCAATAAAGGAAGAAATAAAGAAATGACGACTGTTATTTCAAGATTGTAGCATCATAATCGGCAATCACAGTCTCATTCTTCCTGTGCTCCCCCGAACTGCACTTCTACACAGCAGGAAAATTACATTTCCCAATCTTCATTCCCTCCTCTAACTCCATACTTGCAACTACGAACTCAAAAAAACCTTTCCTAAGATAAATAGCAACTATTGACTGATCGCATACCTTAGATTTGGTACATGCGATACAATTAACTGAGCATTTCGATCTAGTTGAGGGTTCAGTTTTTGCGATTTTTCTTTCTCTAACAACTAACATAATAACTTAAATCGCTTATACTTTGTTGCAGCTTTGATCACGTCTTTCATTGACTTCGTCGGTGCTGCGATCTAACATCAATCGAGATCCTCTTTGTGGTCAGATCTGTCATCATCTAGTGCCGATTATCGTTTGGCGGCGGCGACTGCGGGTGATCGCTGTAGGCCGGATCAAATGATGAAATTAAGAATATTCGTAAAAAGATTCTCTTAGTGTGGCGCAGTTGTTTCAAAGTTTACTTCTGCATTTTCTACTGGTTTGACACGTGGATGTTGTTGCATATTTGTTGATGTGTTTTTTGAGAATGCCTGCGTTGAGTTTAAAGAATAGGCATGAGTTTTTTGAGATATATACGTGTTTATTTTTTAGTGAATTTCTTATTTAGATGACTTATTGGTATATATATATATATATATATATAAATATAGTTTCTTTCTGTTTGGATTTTTCTTTTTTCTATTCAAAATACTACAATAGTGGGTGAAACTATTTGTTTGGACAACAATATAGGAATTTATTTTGCAAAAGAAAAGTTTGTTTGTTTTTATATTAATCTAAAATATTTTTTTATAAAACTATAGATTATGAAAGCTCTATAACAATTATATAATTTTAAAAAGAAAAAATAAAAAAGAAAAAAAGAAAAATCTATTTAAAAAATAAAAAATAATTTATTTATTTATTTATTTATAATATTTTTAAATAATTAAAAAAATAATATTTCTACATATTATGTAAATTTTGAAGCAACACATCATAAAAATCATCAATTAGATATTTTACTAGTTATCAAAAGTATATAAGTTATAAATATAGGAAATAATTTCACATCCTATAAAATAAAAGGATGTGATAATATCATTATGAGACTTTTATAAGGTGTAGACAAGGTCATATGTATTATCTTACATCTACTTGAACTTGCAAAAAAATTAAAATTAAAATTAAAATTAAAAAAAAATTAAAAAGATCTAAAGATAGATTTAAATTAAATCTAAAATTTCAACATCAATAAATAAATTAAGCCAAAAAAATTCTAAGTTCTAAAAAAAATCTTGAGTTACATAAATCTAATATTATGGCAATATCAAATTAAAAAATATTATTCAAACTACCATTTATACAAACAAGGTTGATTTATGGCAATTAAAATAATTTATATAAATCATTATAAATTAAAAAAAATTAATAAATTTCAAAAAGAATGGATATTTTTTATTTATAAGAAATGATCTATTTTCAATTAAGTGTCAAGGATGCAAGATAGCAAGTTAGCCAAGAACCAAGGAGAAGAATTCAGAATCAGAATAACTTCAAGAACAAAGAATAGGACGGACAAGAACAAGAACTAGATCAAGAATAAGAAACTAGATTAATATCAAGAATAAGACAACACTCTAGATTGCTCCAAGACTTGCATTGGTAAGACTGAGGTGCTCCTTAGTCTTGCCTTTTATTTATACTATGAGGCCTTATATCCTATTGGACCTTCTAAGAATATCTTAGAATATTCTAGAAGCTTGAAGAAGATTTTGGAAGACTCTAAAGAATCTACGGGAGGTCTTGGAAGGTTGAAGAAGATTCTAGAGGATCCTAAGAGTATCTTAGAATATTTTAGAAGCTTGAGGAAGATTCTGGAAGACTCTAAAAAGTCTACGGGAGGTCTTAGAAGGTTGAAGAAGATTATAGAGGATTTTCAAAGACTAAGGAAGATTCTAAAAGATTCTAAAAAGTTGTGGAAGGTTCTAAAAGATTACAAAAAATTCTAATAGTGGATTAAAGTATGTCCGTGACATCACCTTTCCTTTTAGCAACAAGTTTCACAAGGAGCGGAAGCAATTTGATGATAAAATCATATGCGTAAAAATTCTAGAATTTGTTGGAGTAGAGAAGCAACATATTTCGTCTTTTGTTTGTTGGTTATTGGTTCAACAAGATCCTTGAGATGGCATCGATGACCTCCGAATATAACCTCTGTTAGACCAACATCCCATCCAAAAATTTGTTCTTCGTTGCGACCTTCAAAACATCTTATGAACATAATTTCTGGTCCACCTGGAGTCATCCTTCCAACTTCGAGGAATATTACCAAAATTCAAGATTTGAATCGAGATTTTTGTGATGAGGCCATATCTCCAAAGATTCCAAGCGTGGTCTTACTTGACGTTGGAATACTCCTTCTTCATCTTGTCCATGTTCTTCAAACCTAACACTTTGTAAAAGTTGTAATAATTTTCCAGCTGCTTATATGGCAGAATAGTCTTCTGACTCTTGTTCTTGTAATTTCCTTGAAATGCAAAGATTTGACATATTAATTAATAAGCTTCTAGCAAGATCTATTCTATTCTAAGAAAAATAAAAGTATAGGTCTTGGCGTGGCTTTTTTATTTTTTATATTGGTCTTTTATTATTGATAGAAAGTATCATTTAGAAGCCAAGAGATGTTACTATCCACGAAATCTTCAATGACCATTGAATCTAGATTTTTTAGGATATTGTTGATGAAATTGGCAAACTTTCTTAGGTGCATTCTTAAGATTATCTAAAGGTTTCCATGTTCTTTTGCTAACTCCATAGTCCTTTCAATGGATGAAATATTTCAATCATCCATATCTTATACATAAATCCAATATTTCATCCACCTCGTATTCAAGCTCTTGATTGACTTCAAGTGGAGTTGGTGGTAGAATAGTTCTTCCAACAATATTTGATTTACAATAGGTTTTTAAAAAGAAGACATGAAAGACTAGATGAATGTGCATGCTACTTGATAGTTTGAGATAAAAACTTACTGCATTTATTTGATGTAGAATTGTAAAAGATCCAAGTTTTTGATAGTTTAATTTCCGTGATGGTCGATTTGTTTGTATATTTTGTCAAAGTAGCCAGATATAATCTCCTACTTTGAAACTTGGTTAATTCTTACGATAAATGTCTGTATAGTCTTTATATTGATCTTAAGCTATTTATAATTGAAATTTCAATTCTTCATGGATGGTTTTTAAATAAGTAGCTTGACTTTCTACAACAAGGTTTCCCACATCTTCAATTTGGAATGGATCTATTCTAAGATAGTATCCATAGTTTGAAAAGAATGGAATTTGTTTTATTGAAGAATGTTCAAAGTTATTATATGCAACCTTAGCCAATGATAGAAAGTCTGTCCAATCATCTTGTTAGTAATTTATACTGCAATAAAGATATTGTTCCAAGATCTAATTCACTTGTTTTGTTTGACCATCAGTTTGAGGATGATAAGCAGATGAGAGGTTGATCTTGACCTTTAAAAGCCAAAATAGTCCTTTCCAAAAGTTTGATACAAATTACAATCCTCAATCTGAAATAATGTCAATTGGAAGGCCATATATTTGATAAATATTATCAATAAAAAGCTTTACTGTTTCCTCCTCAAAAATAGTCTTATTGCATGGAATAAAGTGTGCCATCTTAATAAGACAATCTACCACAACAAAAATTGAGTCTTTTCCATTCGAAATTGAGAGGTCTATAATGAAGTCCATAGATAACGATTGCCATGGGCCCTTAGGAACTAGAAGGGGTTGCAAAAGTCCATATGGTTGGTGTCTCAGGATTTTTATTCACACACAAATTTTCTATGATTGGATGAATTCTTTCACCAATTTCGACATTTGAGGCCACCAATAGCCTTTTGATATCAATTCCAAGGTCTTATTGAAGCCAAAGTGTCTAGTTGCTGGAAGGTCATGTCAAGCTTGAAGAATTTGAAGTCTTGTAGGTCTTGGAAGAACATATAGGAGATTCTTGAAGTATAATAATCCATCTTCTAATTTGAAATTATTCTTTTTTTTCACATGTGTATTTTTTAAATATTGTTGGATGCTCTTTATAAATAGATTTGTCTTCATTACTTTTTGGATTTCCGTCTTAAGAGTTGTATTTGTATAAGTAGATATTGTCAATATCTTTAACTGTAATTTGGATGGCTTCAAGATGATTGATTTTTGTTGATCCAATACAATGTCTCCTATTCTTGGTGCAAGATATGATCGTCGAGAAAAGACATCTAATTTTCCTTGAAGTTTTCTTGGACAATATGTAATTACAAAATCAAATCGAGATAATGACATGTTCTATCGTGTTTGTTGACAATTTAGAACTTGAGCACTCATAAATTATTCAAGTTTTTTTGGTCGGTATATACCATAATCTTGTGTTGAGTCCCTTCCAACAAATGGAACCATTCTTCAAAAGCATCAACAATTGCCAATAATTTTTTATCATGGATCTCATAATTGATCTCTGCAGCCAAATTTTTTTGAAAGTGGAATGCTACTGGATGTAATTGACTATCATCATCAATTTGAGAGAATATAGATTCCAATGCAAAATCTGAGGCATCTGTTTTTAGAATGAATGGTTTTGTTGGATCTGCGTGGACAAGTATAAGAGTAGAAGTGAAAGATTCTTTTAGCTTCTCAAATGCTTCTTTAGTCTTATTATCCCAAATAAATTTGTCCTTGTTTGTGAGTCATGTTAATAGAGTCGCAATCTTGGAATAATCTTTGGTGAAGATTTTGTACAAATTTGCAAATCCCAAGAAACATTGTACATCTCTAATTGATGACAGTTGTTTCCACTCCATAATAGTTTGTATCTTCTTTGGATCTATGGAAATTCTATTTTTTGAAGCAATATATTCCAAAAATTTGACTGATGATTGGTGGAAAGAATATTTCTCTAATTTGGCATACAATCCACTTTCTTGTAATTTCTCTCATACCTTCCATACATAATATTCATGCTCTTGTTTATTCTTAGAAAAGATCAAAATATCATCCAAGTAGATGACTACAAAGTCATCTAAGTATTCTTATAAGATATCATTCATCATATGTTGAAAGATTGCAGGTGCATTTGTAAGTCCAAAAGGCATAACATTGTACTCGAAATGTCCATACCTTGTACGAAATGTTGTCTTCCATTGATCTCCTTCTTTAATCTTGAGTAGGTTGTAGGTGCCTTTCAAATCAATCTTTGTAAAAATCTTTGCTTGTCCTAATTGTTCTAATAATCTTGAGATTAATGGTAATGGATAGTGATTTTTTATAGTTATCTTATTCAAACCTTGATAGTCAACATACATATATAAGGAACCATCCTTCTTTTTCACAAATAATATAGGAGCTCAAACAGGTGATTTTGAATATCAAATAAAATTCTTGGTTAGATTTTTATCAATATATTCTCACAAGGCTGTAAGCTTCGTTTGTGACAGATTGTAAATTAGACCAAATGGAGGTTGAGCTCCATCTTGTAATTCGATTGCACAATCATAAAGATGATGTTCAGGTAATATGTCTGCTTTTTTCTTTTCAAATACATCTTCTAAGTCGCAATATTGACTAGGAATATCTTGTTTCACTTGCTCCGTTGGATCTTTCATTAGAATAGCATACAATGCAAATGCATTTCTTTTTTTTGCTGCTTACATAAATACTTTAGCTTTAAAGAATAGAACAGTACCTCGTTTCTTCTTTTGATGTGTGGATCTTAAAAAAATCTTCCACATACTCTAATTAATATCAAGATTATGTAGCTCAAATCAAAGGAGTCCAATGACAATCAGATTTGTCAGACATCTAATGATGTTGAAAACAATTTGTGATACTTGATCTCCTAGTATCACTTCCAATGGTTGGATTTCTTTGACAACATCTCTTGATGCAAGGTTTTGTCCATCAATGACTTCAATAGATGCAGGATGGATCTTCTTTATAAGTAGGAGGTTGTGCTTGGTTGCAAAATCCTTATCCATAAAGCATGTTGAGGCTCTAGTATCTAAAAGGGCTTTAGCAAAAATTTCTTGTTTCAAGATTCTTATATATATATGAAGTATAAAAGAAGATGTTGGATTCGGAGGTAAAAAGAGACTTTTTTTAGTGCTTTAAATTTGGGGTGTCCAATTGCAAGGTTCCTATTGTGGCTAAACATCTTTGTTTTTTGACTTTTCTAATTCGGATATTATACCTTGTGCCTTAAATTCTCTAGACTTATTTGGACAATTTGTTGCCTTGTGATTGGGTCTTCCACAATATAGGTATAAATTCTCTTACTGACGCCTAGTCTTTTTCGTTGGTGTCAATGGCTTGAATTGAGTCGTATCAATCTATATAGGTTCAGGATATATTAATGACTTTTTCAATACTCTTGAAGATAAAGCAATCGTACCTTGATAGGTATTGCTGAAAATTGATTGCTTTTCTTGTCGTAGTTTGAATAGGCAATTGTCACAAGTAATAGCTTCAGCTATGAGTTCCTCTAAACTTTCAGCTCTTGGCATCATGATCAATAAATTCTTTACATCATCATTTAGGCTATAACAAAATCAAGTTATAAAAGCCTCATCATTCTAATCAAGATCATAAGTAAGTTGTTGAAATTTTGTGGCATAAATTGTAGCTAAACGTTGCTTTTATCATAGATTTTGGATCTTCCTTTTTGCCACCCTCTCTCAATCATTGTTTCCAAATGCAGTAGTAAATCTTTTCATAAAAGCTTCTAAATTATATAGGATCAGAGAATTCTTTTCCAACAATGGCGCAAATTATGATCAAGTACTTCTTCATAAAAGAGTGCTCACAAAAGTGACTGGAGTGAATCCATCTAGATAACGAGAAGGATATAGTCGTAAGTAAAGTCACACTTGTTGTACAAACCCTCAAAAGTTGGATCTTGTTCCATCAAACTTATCAGGCATACTAGCTTTTACCTCTTTTATGACAACCCTTGGAACTTCTAGGGAAGTTGTGTGCATAGCTTATCTACCGCTTACTTTTTTTAATCGAATAATCTCTTATTATAAGTTATGAATCTTTTGCTTAGTTTCTTCAAATACTTACTTCATTTGCGATTCTTTTTTTGGATTGCAAAAGAATGCCATTTCCTCTTATATCATATCCAATAGGGCTCAAAGATCTACAAGAGTTGCTACTCTATTCTTTATTTGTAAGGATATACGTCCATTAACCTGATCTATTTCCATCTTAAAAAAAATAAATTGATAAGCCGTTAGTATTTTCTATACTAAAATGAATACTTTTAGATAGTTACTTTAGAAGAGGGTAATCTACAATCTCTAAAATGTAGTGATATATCTTAAGAAAGGGATAATCCACTCTTTCCAAAGAAAAATCAATTACAATAAGTAAGCATATCAACCTAGAGGGGGGTAGTCTGCACTCCTCTAGTATGCAATAGTATCTTGAAGAGGGATAATCCACTTTCTATCAAGAGATCTAAGCTTTGATATGATTACATAAGATAGTCTTGCTAAATTGTCAGGGATGCAAGATAGCAGGTTAGCCAAGAATCAAAGAGAAGAATTCAGAATCATAATAATCTCAAAAACAAAGAACTAGATGGACAAGAACAAGAACTAGATCAAGAATAAGAAACTAGATTAATATCAAGAACAAGACAACACTCTAGATTGCTCCAAGACTTGTATTGGTAAGACTGAGGTGCTCTTCAATCTTGTCTCTTATTTATACTATAAAGCCTTATGTCCTATTGGACCTTCTAAGAATATCTTAGAATATTCTAGAAGCTTGAAGAAGATTTTGGAAGACTCTAAAGAATCTACGGGAGGTCTTGGAAGGTTGAAGAAGATTCTAGAAGATCCTAAGAGTATCTTAGAATATTTTAGAAGCTTGAAGAAGATTTTGGAAGACTCTAAAAAGTCTACAGGAGGTCCTAGAAGGTTGAAGAAGGTTATAGAAGATTTTCAAAGACTAAGAAAGATTTTAGAAGGTTTTAAAAAGCTATGGAAGGTTCTAGAAGATTACAAAAAGTTCTAGTAGTGGCTTAAAATATGTCTATGATATTAAGCATTTAAGAGAGGTATATTTTTAATTAAGCTTTTTTTATAATATAATCATTTTATTTTTTTTATTTTTTTATTTTTTTATCTAATAATTGTATTACAATACAATAATGTGAGATTCAAAGTTAAGAGAGGTACTTAGATTAGATTCTTTTCTTCTATCTATCTTTTAAATTGTTGGTGATTGTTTTAGCAATTTTTGAAATAGAAGGGCCAAAGGTAGATCTAGCATTCTCTATTCTATTGGAAGTCTTTTTTGACTTTATTCTTTTAATGTTGACAAGACTTTATAAAATTTTGATGCTTGATATTGAAGGTGTGTATTATATATTAATATTCTTGTTGATGTAATCTCTTTGATAATTATTCTTCTTGAGTTGAAAAGGCCATGTTTGATTCTAACAAGTTGTTTCAAGTACCAATCTATTACAAATTTTTTTTCTAAGATTATAATGGTCTACATTTTGGTTGTTTTGTTGTATATTGTAATATTTTGAGTCTTTATTATATTATATTTTAATTCTTTATCTCTCAACTAGACTATTATGAATCTAGACAAGTTTATGATTGTATTTTTAATGTTATCTTATTTATTTTATAATTAAATATTAGCTATAATAATGATCATGATTAGCTATTTTTAGACATCATTCTTTATCAATAATGATAGGTTGTTATATTTTGCAACTAGTTCAAAGCTTGAATTTGTATTATGTGTGTGTATGCAATGATATTGTCAATTGTCAGGATTTTTATTCTCTACATTTTGATTTCATTTGTCTTCTTTGTTGTTGTGTTTTATATTGATAAGTCATTATATTATGCTAATATTGTGTTTCTATCAATACTCCTTATTTAAAGACTATTTCTTTTATATTTTATTATTTGTGGATTTGATACATTATAATCTATTATCACTATTTTTGAATTGAAGCCTTTTGTGTTTGCATATTAATTATTCCAAAGGCTTACTACCTATTTATTCTTATAGCTATGTACTATTGCCATAGTTCCTCCTTGAGCCAAGTTTTGATTATTATTGTAGAAAATTATATTTCAATCTCTCCTTTGTATAGCAAATTGATTATGTATCTTTCATTTGTTGAATAGCTTACAATCTTTGATGCAATATTCTATTGACAAGCAAAACCAACAATGTATTAGAAGGTTATTGTAATCAGTTAAAATAATTTTTTATTTTATTTTATTAAACTAATTATAATACTTTTTAATTTCCACCCTGTCCTTATACTCAAAACAAGGTAAAACTTTGAATTGGAAATTTCTTTATTCTCCACTTATTTGTTTAAAATTTATTCCAAACTTATTCTAATGTGGTATTATTGTTTAAAATTCATTTGATACATCTTTTATATTTATTCAAGTTGAAATTTTAATAGCTTCTATTTCTTCAATTACTGCCAAATTCTATACAATTTTGAAATCAAAGTTTGGATTTTATGCTTAAAACATATATAATCTTACTATGGTTTTGAATTATAACCATAATAAGATCTATTGACTAGTTTTTATTGATTGTAATTTAAGATAGAAGTAACATCTTTTAATATTCTAGCCTAGATAAATTATGCCTCTTGTTTTCTTTTATAACATTGATAATGAAATATAAAACAGATCTTGGGGGGATTTAACCTCTTACAAAGCATGCTATTGAATTTTACAGCATGAAGTAATCAATCTTTACTTTGATTAATTGTTCATCAACAAAAATCTCTTTAAGAATAGTGCAAATTAGAAAATTAGTTAAAACCTTAAAAGAAAAATTTACTAAGCAATATTCTTATTTAATGTGATTTTTGTATATTTTTTTGGTTATTAATAATATCTAATAAGTGTTGCATTTTGTCTTTGGCTAATATCTCTATATTCACTATAAGTTTTGCTAGTACTTGTGTTTCCTTACTTGCGGCCCTTATACATTGTTCTGTTGTAACACGACTATTGAATGAAAATAAAATAAAAAAAAGATTGTATTAAAAAAGAACTTAATTAAAAATATAATAATAAATTACTTTTAAAAATACAGATAAAAAATAAAAAGATAGTAATAATTTTTTTTAATGTGAATATTATATTTTTATAAAAATAATTTATATTTATTTTGAAGGGCCATAATAAGACAAAATAAAATAGATTAATAAAAATAATAATATAAACAACTTTAGGTGAAAGTAAAGAATAGCTTTCAACAAAAATTATCTAAAAAAATCTTAGATTGATACCCAAGGAAGGCCAATTATAAATTAGGATCAAAATCAGACTCCAAGGCACAAAAACATGTGCCTATGGCATAAAAGAGGTTCTTTTGTTGATTGGAGAGTAGAATTGGAAATTAGACTTAGTAGGATCTTTTTGACAAGTAATTTTGGGATTTTTGAATTTATAATGATTTTATAAGTACTATTTAAAGTCAAGATTCTATTTTAGTGACTTTGGTTTTTAAAAAATAAAGTAAGTTCACATTTTAAAAATTTTTGTGAATTTTGTAGTAGATTTACAAGTGAAATTTTTTGGATTTGTAAATATAGTTATATTTAGATTTGTGTTATGAATTTGAGCTTAATTAAATAATTAGATTAAATAATTAGATTAAATATTATTATAATTTAAATAGATTAGAATCTCAAAAATTAAATTTTAAAGATTAATGAGGATTTTTGTGATTTTAAGCAATCTGCTATTTAGATTGAAATGGTTTTTTTTGAGCTAATAGTTGACTTAGTTTCTAATATTTATAAATTTTTTTTATAGCAAGTGAATAATGTAAAAAAAATTATTGATGTAGGAGATTGAAATCAAAGTTAGAAAAAGAGGGCAGTTGATACCTAAGCAAAATAACAGCTTTTTCTTCCAATCTATAAGTTTAATTTTTTTTAAATTTTGTATGCTTATTTTTAACTAATAAATTAAGAAGTGTGAAAATTTTGAATGAAGATTTGTAGTTAAATTAATAATTATTGAGATTTTAAATCTACTATAGGATTTGATTATAGTTGGTTAAGATTCAATTTGAATTTGATTGGAATTTGATTAGGGTTTATTTAAGGTTTTTATTGGATTTTATTAAAATTTTATTAAATTTTTTTAAAGATTTCATTAGAATGTATTCAGAATGTGATTAATATTTTTTAAGATTACTAAGAATTAGTGAAGATTTTATTAAGATTTGACTAAGATTTCATTAAAATTTATTAGGATTAGGTAGGATTGGCTAAGATTTATTTAGAATTTGATTGAAATTTGATTAGGATTTACTTAGGATTTCTTAAGATTTCATTAGGATTTGATTAAGATTTTATTAGAATTTAATTAGAAATTATATAAAATTTGATTGAAATTTGTTAAAATTTATTTAGGATTTATTAGGATTTTATTAATATTTGATTAGGATTTTATTAGAATTTTTTAAGATTTATTTAGAATTTGATTAAAATTCAATTAAAATTTACTTAAGACTTTATTAAGATTATATTAAGATTTATTAGGATTTAATTAAAATTAAATTAGAATTTAATTAAAATTTGATTAAGATTTATTAAAATTTACTTATAATTTCATTAGAATTTATTAAGATTTGACTAAGATTTGACTAGGATTTTTTTAAAATTTGATTAGAATTTATTAGGATTTATTTAATATTTAATTAATATTTAATTAGAATTTATTTAGAAATTCAATTTTAAGATATGATCAAACCCTTTTAAAGCCTAATGTATTCTAAAGTTGATTTTTGTATAACACAAAAATATATTCTTGTAATATATAAATTTTATTTTTTTATTTGACCTAATCTTAAACTACTATTATCAACTAATTTTTAATTTTTAAAATATTAAATCACTCTTCTTTGCATATTATTATTAGAGATAAGAACTCAAAGAATATAAATAAATAAAATAAGATGTATATCAAAGAGAGATAGTAAAATAATAATAATAATAATATATATATATATATATATATATATATATAAGAAAAAATTGGAATGGCTATTGTCAAAGATAAGAAGACTAGAGATTCTTAAAACTAGACTAGAAGTAAGAAAATTATTGATAAGAGTGAAGAAGGCCTCACTCTTGTCTTTATATATACTATCTAATTAAGGAGCTATAAGATGATGCCCTATAGGCCACATGACACATGTCCAACTTGCAAGATATATGTCTAACTTGTAAAGCAAGTTTTCAACATGTGTGCCATATAGCCAACTTGTAATATAAGTGACCAACATGTGCAATATGTAGCCAACTTATTGACTAAGTCTTCAAATTATTAATTACCTACAAATACTTGTAAAGTCAAATCCAAGTCTACAAAGCTTTTAAAAAGCTTTCTAATAAGATATTAACAAATTAATCTATTTTTACTTATTACTTTGATTTTTTTTTTTTCAAGGTAATTAATAAGTCTTCTCAATTAATAAAAATATTTCATATTAAAATAAAAATATTACTTTATTATCTAATCATTATTAAAAAGTTTATAACTTCTTTTAAATAATATATTTGAGATACCATTTGGAATAGTTTTTATTTTTAATAATAACATCAAACATTAAAATTCTCTTCTAAAGTCATGATATCAAATTTTTTTTGAATATAAAGCTATAGGGTAATATTTGTTATCTGTTTTTATTTGTAACAACACTACATCTAAAATAAAGTCTAATGTATCTATTTTTATAAAAATAAAAAAATAAAAAAATAAAAAAAATTCAAAAAGCTAATTTCATATAAAATTGATATTATTATAAAAATTGTCTTTAAAGCTTGAAATCTTATTTCAACCTCTTTGCTTCACTCAAATTTGTCTCTACAAGTCAAATGTATAAGTGGAACTACAACTTGAAAAAAAATTTGATAAAAATTTGATAATAATTGATAAATTTTAAAAAATATTAAATATCTCTTATGGTTCTTGGAATTTTTCAATCCATGATAGTATAGAATTTCTTTAGATCCATCATAAGACCATTATTTGAAATGATATATTCTAAAAAATTGACTTGAATTGTGTGAAATATATATATATATTTTTTATCTTGGTATATAAGCCTACATCTTTGAGTTTTTATAACATATAACAAACATATTGCTTGTATTCTTTTATGCTCTTAGAATAAATAAAAATGTTATCTAGATAACAAACAACAAAATTATTTAAAGATTATTAAAAAAATATCATTCATTAGATGTTAAGGAATAATTGGAATATTTATAAGTCTAAAAGATATAATATTGTATTCAAAATATTTATATCTAATTTTAAAAATACTCTTTTATTTTTTATTTTTTTTAATATGTACTAAATAATATATTCTTCACAAATCTATTTTGATATAGTACTTGGCTTGATTTAATTGATCAAAAAGTTTAAATATAAAAAATAGAAGATATTGATTATTGATAGTTATCTTATTAAGACCTTGATAATCCACACATATTTGTATTGATCCATTTTTTTCTTCACAAATAAAATTGAAATTCTTATTGGAGATTTAAAATTGTATATGAAGTTTTTGGTTAAATTCTCATCAATATACTCTTTAAATGAATCCAATATGTTTTGTAATAAGCTATAGATTGGTCCAAATGATTATTGAGCTTTTTTTTGAAGATCAATTGGATAATCATAAGGATGATGTTTTGATAGAATATTTATATTCTTCTTTTCAAACATATCTTAATACTTCTTATATTATGTTGAAAGGTTGTTTGATGTCTTTTAATTGTAAAAAATAAGTATTATATAAATAAAAAAAATAACAATCATTCTTTTACAGTGTACATAAATATTCTTGCTCTCATAAATAAAAGTTTGATTATTTTAGAATTATGACTTATTACTTAGTTGGAGATATCCTTAAATATACTATGAAAAAAATCAAGGTTATAAGAGATTCAATCCATTTGAAGGTTATATTTTTCTAACTACAATAGATCCAAAATGATTGAATTAACAGAAGATCTAATGATATTAAATATTATTAAATAATTAAAATCATTTATTATTATTTATATATGAATAATTTTATAAATAATATCTCCAATAGATAAAATTTGACCATTTATATATACCAATTTAATTTTCTTTATTAATGGTATTTTATGACTATTTACAATTGTTTTATTTATAAAACAAGCTGAGGCTCTTGAATCTAATAAGACAAAGATTTTATGATTTTTAGGTCTTAAAATAATATCTATAATAAAGCAAAAAAATAATTCTAAAAGAAAAATAGAACCTTCAGAAGATGTTGTATAAGAATCCAAGTGCACAATCTTTATTAGAGATAGACAAAATTATTTTCCAACACATTGTTTTTTTGATAGCCATGCTCCTCATTTTTTGGTTGCATTGTTTTTTAAAACAATGTTAAGTAGTGTATTTAGATTCTCCACAATATAAATACAATCTTTCTTTATAACGTTGTTGTGTAGTGTGATTTTTAATTTAGATTTATACTAGATACCTAGTTACAGAGAATTTATCTATAATTTATTGGCCATATTCTAATAATTTTTTTGTCTTTAATAAGAAGAATAAATAAATATAATAATATTAAAAAAATATTATATTAATAAAAATCTCATATATTTAAATAGATTTATATATAAAAAATTTCTATGGCATTTAAATTTTTTTAATATCCTTCTATATGCCAAATCATAACTAATTAATTTTTGATAAGTTAGATTCTCAATAACTTCTAAAAAAATCCATAATCTCCTTGTATAAATTTATTTTAACATCAAAAATATTATTATAGCTCCAAATATCCATCTTTTTATCTTTACAAAGTCTTGGCTTCCAAAAATCCCTTTAATTTGCACAAAATGCTCAAATTATAACAAAACCCTTTAATACCTTATTCATCTACAAGAGATTTTTTTTTTTTTTTTTTTTTTTTTTTTAAAATTTTAAAATCTAATAAATCTTGATTTATCTATTCAATTTTTATTAAATTTCTCCAAAGTGTAGCTTATATCTTTAAGCTACACCACAAGAAAAATCAATTGTATATTCACTTTCAATTGTCTAATATATAAAAAATCCTAACATATGCTTAAAACTTTCATTTATAGATACTATTTTTTTTCATATCTCAAAAATCCAAAATTCTAATGCCACAAAATTTTTGTATATAGCTTTATAATATGATAATACATATTTTTAAAAATTTTGAACCAAAATCTTATCAAAAAATTTAAAATATAGCTCAAAATACAACCACTAATTAAGTGGACTATTTACTACCTTTAGATTACAAGTGCTGACATCAATTCCTAATATCTCTTTCATCTTGGCTTAGAATTCATCAAGCCATGTATATAAAATATAGCCAAGAAAGTATTCTTTTCAATCTATGATTATTGATCCTTTATTGCTTTTTGTACATGTGAATTATACCCCAGAGAGTGACAATAGGTATAAATTTGACACTTTGATTTTGAGCACCTATATCTCCTTCATAAACACTCCAAAGCATTTAATTTTTGTATCAAAGCCATAGCCAAAAATCTAAACTTATTGATCATAATCTCTAATGTTTGAATCTTTTAAAAGAAAAATTCTAATTTCTAATAAAGCCTCACATAACCTTCTTGAAGTGCATTAGATATGATCTTTGGCCTAAAGATTTCCATCATTCATTTCTTTTCATTCATATAGATGGCTTAACTATTCTTTTTGATACTAAGACCTCTTTCTAATCTTTTTTTTTAAATAAGATTTACATAGTATGTGTTCTAAATACCAAATAAAAAATAAAAAAACAAGATTTTAATTGTGACCAATGTCTAACAAAGATGATTCAAAATATATAAAAATTATTATCAATATAAAATCAACTTCAAATTTTATTATAAAAAAATATATATATTCTAGAATTCTTAATAGTAGCTCCTTTAAATATATTATTTTTAAAATAATAATTTAAATATATTTTATAATCAATAAATATCTACTAATATGATTTTTATTTAATTATATAATAAATCATATATTAAATATATACATATATTATTTTTATATGATAGCCAAACCACAATACAACAACATCAAGATTTTTTTATTCAATAAGAAGTTTGAAGCTTATTACATTAATTTTCATATCTTCCACTTTAAAATGTATATATTGAAAAGATGTTAGTATAACGAACAAATTATAAAGATATTGTAGTATATTCAGATTGGAATTCAAAAAATTAATTATTACACTTTATAATAAATTCAATTACTTGACTTAATGTTTGAGAATTAAATAAATTCAACATCAATTTTTTTATCTCATATTACAATCCATAGAGAACTTAGTTGATAATTACAACATCATTTCACTTGATATCAATTGCCAATTGTCAAAATTGTAAAATATATAGTAATATTGAATAATTTTTTTAGCTTAATATTTGAATCTTATTGATTGTAATACAAACTGCAATATGCTTTCTATACATGGATCAAAATTCTATTAAAAAAGCCTTTAAATTATTCAAAATTAGATCATATTATTTAAAAAAGATTAAAAACCATGTTAAGATAGAATCTAAAATCAATATTTTAATAAACTTGACTTATAATTTTAAGATTAGATAGCTTTGAGATTGAAGCTTAATAATTAATTATACTTGATTAATAAATCCTTGAATTTTTGATCTTGTATTATCAAATTTCTCAAGTAAGCTAATTTTTGGTTCTTAAACAATGATGGTGATGCTTGCACAATACTTTATTATAGATGAAGTTGCTAGTACAAGTACAGATATTTGAATCTAAATAGGCTCCTAATAATTGGATTTATTTGCTTTAATAATCTTATTTAGATTTTTTTGAAATATTATTTTTTCTTAGCTAATTCTAAGCACCTTTTAGCTATAAACTTAGACTATTGATTACTATCATTTTTTGATTATAAGTTTATCGAGCATACTAAAACTTTTTAGACTTTTAAAACTCTTCAATTGGATAAATATTAATTTTAATTATTTATCTTCTATGTTATGTAATCTTAGTAGCTAAAAAAATATGTTACTTCTAACAAGGCTCAAATTTTACTATTTTAGACTAATTAATGAAGTATTTATAATTTGATTAATATTAAAATAATAGAATAAACTTACAATTATTTTTTTGAAATATGTAAAATATTTTTAAAATTTTAATGTTAAAAAATAATATATATATATATATATATATATATATATAAGATTTATATTTTTTTTAACAATTAACAAAATTATTCAAACATTGCCATAATAAAATGACCACATACTTTTATTAACTAAAGAAATTTGTAAGGACTTCAAAGATTGTCAAAATTAATTTAATTAATAAATATAGCTAATAAAATATTTTTAAAAAAATTACAAAATTGTTATAAAAAATTTATAACTTTGATTATTTTAGGGTTCAATTTTTTAAACATCAATTTGGTAAAATTAGTTGTAGGATCCTACATTCTAAACTATGTTACATTAACATAACAATCAAAACCTATTTAGAATCTTAAATTTTATTTTTTATTTTTTTATTTTTTTATAATTTTTTGTAAAAAAAATTCTATATAAAAAATATATAATATAATCTAATTTAAAATCATTTATATATAAAAATGACATCAATTTATATAAAATATTTTTAATTAACAGTTGATACCAAATAAAGTCATAATTCATTCACCACAGACTTATTAAAATATTCCAAAAATATTTCAAACAAAGTTTTTATAAGATCAATAGAACTAATTTTCAAATGAAAGTTAAATTTTAGCACTAAATATATTATTGTACTTTTTTATTTTTTTAAATATAAAACTAATATGATGATCTGATTCTAAAATTTAATATCTATAACCACTCAATGCATAATAATAAAAACATAAAATAATTTAGGTAATAAATTTTTTAATAAATATAGTCTGAAATAAATAGAATTTTTTTTTCAAGAAAATTACAATCTATTAGTTTTTCTACCAAAATACAAAATACAAAATTTAAAATTATTTAAACAACTATAGAATTATCTTAATTTTATCAATAATAAAATTATTTTAAAAACTATAGAATCAAATCAAATTTTATATGTAGTTTTTCATCTTATTACTAATATATTCTCATTATTCTTATATCTATTACATTATTGAAGCCATGGATCCCTTCTTCTGCTACATGAACCAACGGCCTTTTTACAAGATCTACATCCTAAACAAGATGGATTTAGAGATGAGGGATTAATTTCTGAGCATTCATGTTAATTGCAGCAAGGCAATAACATTAGGAATTGTGGCATTTAAATTGGTATATTCACAGACGGTGGACTGGTTAGTAAGTTGGTAGGAGAGATGAATAAATAACGTCAGAACACTGTAGGATATCAAGACTCGTGATGAGTGTCATCAGATTAGCCGACTGATCAAATTTTTTTATATTGTAGCGTTTTATTCAGGGGTTTGAGTCGGCTTTGAACATATCATAAGAATGGAGGCCACGTTGTGAGGCATTAGCTGAATGCAGCGGAAGATTGCATGTGGTATTACGATACTGCCATGGTAATTCATGAACTATCACAGATTTGAGGCATACAATGCAAATTGGTGAGGAATTTGTGGAATAGTATTTTTAGGAGAAACTAGGAAAGGATAAGACCATGAACGTTTTAATCATATGAACCGAGACGTCAGTGTGTAGAACATCCGATTCCTCTTGGAATCAGCCAACAAAAGAGGCCAATTCCTGGTTTCATTGTTTGAAACCAAAGCTCTAAATGCTTGCGCCGGTTCCTGGAGAGCATAATAATAGCTTGCCTGTATTTACAGTCCCACAAAACCATGTGAAAATACAGGCGTATCAAGTTATTTGCATAATTTTGAATCTATGAATCACGTGACCAATCTGGTGTTTGAACCAAGTTATCTTTAGCATTGCAGAACAGGTCCCGTTGTTTGTGAAGCGCCCCTACAAGGATAAGAGGTCAGCCAGTAAATAAGAGTACCCGGAACCATAAGGATTCAAGAAATGTATGCAAGTTGAGTACTTAGTATGCTAAGCACAGGCTGATTTCATGCTGTGATTACATAAATTACCAATCTCGAACACTCCTCTCATAATTGACAAAGAAAAAGTGGAGTGGTCACTCGCAAGTACCCTGAAAGATCACAAGGGGAAGTGACAGAATGCCCGGGTCAAAGACGTCCTGTACAGTACATGTGTGATTCTTTTACGCCCTCAGATCACCTCAAGGAATAACTATGTATCACGGCATAGAGGAGACCTCACACAGAGCACTGTGCAACCCAGTTTGCATGCAGGAATCAAAACCGCTACATTCAATGATTAAGCGAGATATCGCATAGAAAGCGAAGTTGAATCCAAACTTCCAAGGTATCTCTAAACCTGTGTGAAATGTGTCTAAAAATGTACAAGGTGCAATCATGGATGGTTTGAAGTTGGAGGAAGAGAGGCTGAACTCATTACCTATAGGGCTCTCATTTTTGTGCGGAATGGCAGGACGAGTTTGATGTCTCATGTCAAAACTTCAAATTCTAAATTAAGCACATCGTCAGATCGCTGCAGTCTATGTCTCATGTACTTCTTGCACTCTGCACATTACAGTGGTAACTAGGGATTAAGAAGGATAAATTTCAGAAACCTTAAAAGAACATACTTGATAAGAAGATTTGAGCAATTATGAAATTGACCTGACTAAACGCAGTCGTAAAAATTATCACAGTTGTAATCACAAAGTCTGTATCACTGGTAATACAGGTATGTAGTGAGGTACTGCAGGTGACATCCACTCTTACAGAACTGATGAGACGTTTACGAAGGGCCAGACCAGAACTGGACCTATCTGATCTCTGGCTTAAGGATTTCTGTACTAGATCGTATGCAAAAGAGGGTACTTTTTCACACAATCGCTGTGCACAAGTACAACAAGAACATCGGGCTGGGATTTTAAAAGGGCTCCGATTAATCACGTTACTTCTGCAGTATCATGCTTCTCGCGAGTATGAGCTGGTACTGGTGTGTTTGCAGGGTGACAAGATTGAACGCAGCAGCTTTACTCTACAGCTATTGGTATCAGGCTGAGAAATTCGTGGATTATGATAAGTACTGATCTAATCAAGCTTTTGATGTGATGGATGACAAAAAATGACCGTGATATCTAGAAGACGCAGACTAAAAGCTCTCTACAAATCAGTAGATCAAACTGCGACTCTGTCGCAGTAGAAGGGGAGATCGATTAATGCACCGCTGGTGGCAACTTGAAAGGTCTCGTTATAAGTCTCTTGAACTGATTATGTGCAGGAATTGAAATTAGCATTTGAAGGTCTGACGTCCTTAAACTTGCAGACTCAGATGGCAGCAAACAAAATCGGATAAGCCTAATCAAAGTGGTTCGTTATCATAAATGAACAAGGAATGCGAAACTGGCAGAAAAGCCAGATTGGCTCAAAATGATGCCTGAAACTAGATTTCTCTGAAGCAGGTTGCTCCCACAGTTGGCCAGGGTCTCCTACTCTGTGGAAGCAGAGGAAGGCGTTGAAGCTGTATCTGCGCGATCTACACCTTTAATCGCTCGCACGACTGCAGTACTGCGGCGGGAAGTTCGTATCCAATATTCCTTCTGCGAAATAGAACTTGGAAGCGCCGATTCATCATCGCTGGATGGGATCTGTAGCAGTGGCGTGCATCTCGCGTCGATCGGCTCCGCGACTTCCTTAAACCGCGTTATTCTTAAATACGTGTTCATGTACGTCACGCGGTTGTTCCACCACCCAGACCCTCTGCAACCCTGGCATCTGGATAACGCGCTGTAATCTTACGTATACACCTTATCAACCATAATTGACAGGTAGTCTCGCTTAATTCCCTACCTGTAGAACTTCTTTGAACCCGATCTGCACCCACAAGAGTCCATTTTACCCTACGTTCTAGCTACAGCTGATGTGTTCTAGAATGCTCTTGAAGGTAAAGAATATCAAGAACAGTCTGGATGGCATGAGTTGCAGCTAGTACACTAGGTAATATATTTCTCAGTCAAATGTTGTGGCACGTGGTTGTTCTGCACAGATCAGACTGTTTAGGCTGCTTCATTGTCTTGAAGTAGTGTTCCATTGACACTCTCCCAATTGCTCAACTTCGGACGAGGTGACCATCCGGGTATTTGATATCCGCCACCACCTCCCACAAGACTATCTGGAAATTTGCGATTAGAAGTCTAGCAATTGTTGAAATTAATAGAACAGCTTCGTAGCCGAGGACCATGGCGTAAACTTGACTTGAAAATGGAGTGCATGTAAAGCTGCATGGTCGTTTCAAGCGTGGATGAGATCTATTCTTGTAGTCGCATTTTTTAATGATGTGTAAGATGTTATTTATGGAAGGTCTGCATGTATCAAAACTGTCAGCATAGATGCACATCGGTGTTTTGTAACTGTTTGGTTCCACTTTTCCATTTTCCTCCAAAATATTCAACGATTTTCTGTAAATATCTATATCATCTCTAACTCCCTGCTCATACTTGATGACTTTTCGTATGCTCTGATTGCCCTATTGCAGAGAATGATACCTTTTTGGTGCTTCCAAGCAGCCCATTGCGCAAGGAATCTAAAAGCAATAGGGCAGAAACCAATTCTTACTGGTAGTTTGAATGCCCATTCATTAACATATATTGATGTCAAGTCCCCTCTGCTGGACAAACCTGGGAAAGAATCTACATATTGAGAAAGTGAATGCAACACTTTTTGTAGGAATTCAAAGGTCAATCCAGCACTTCTAACGTGTTCTGTAAACCTTATTGTTCTTTAGTTGACGATGTATGACAGAAATCTTGTCAAATATATGATTGTAATGATTGGCGTCAGAGCGGCACCTCTACACTATGACTATGTTAAGACAGATCCGACAATATAACTACTGTACTTGACAAACTGCATACGACACAGATGTTATAGGTACTGAAGAGAATCCGCCAATACCGACATGACCATACAAATGGAACGACAATGAGCAAGTCTTCTGCTACGCAACCCAGGAAAAGATCATGGTGTGAATTTCCTGATTGCACTAAAATATACTGATGTGTGTACGAAGTGATATGCAATTCGCCCGTAAGAGTTTCGATAAAAGCAGAAAACAACAGACACACTCGAAACAAAAAAAAAAACGCAAAAAAACAAAACAAAACCTGGATGCAAAAATCTACTTCATCTCTTGCTATGAAATTCCGGAATGAGACACAAAGGTGGCGAGCACGTGGCGAGCACAATGAATACGTCAGAAGTGCTTATATCAATGTAGGAAAACGATGGGGCATCACTGTTGCTGTATCCCAAGTTGAACCCAAAGATCATTATCCATTAACTTGCGTCTATAATTCAAAAGAAAATTTGTGCATAAGCAGGTCCATTTTCATGGAGAAACTGCACGCCGGAGAATACAAACTATCAAGTCAGTGTAGATCAGCACCAGAAACTCATTAACATTTCAGATGGCCTACATATAGTACGCTGAAAATAGTTAGGCTTCTGTAAAGGGATCTTTACTTCATCCCTGATTAAACTTAAGACTTGTTAAAATTAATACTTAACTTCAAATGCTGAATCTGTGCTTCAGTTGGATCCCTATCAACTCACACCCCGATTAACTGCGAATCCTGCAAGTTGATATCTTCAATCCTGACTGTACTTCGCATGTTCGGAATATTCGCCTATTCCACTACTAAACCAAGCTGGTCAATCAGAGATTCTGGAAAAACGTGACCCACAACCGCCGTAATTTGGGATGATTCAGAAGAACAATAGATGTGGTTGCAGTCAGTCTGCAAACCCATGAAACTAGCAGTAGTTCAGCTTCTACCCTGTTATCTACGCCGCCAGGGCAGTCGAGAGACGCTGTTCCATCCTATTATGTTACTCAAAATTACAGTCACTCAAGTCTTCAAGCTGCAGACTTATCCTGTAACATCAAATGGTGAACACAATTAAGTTCAGTTTTAAACCATATTTAAAACATTATCAGAAGAATCGTAAAAATAAAAAGACAATGTTCGTAGTACCGATGACATTAGTTGAAGATATCGAACCTGGTCGAAAGAGACTTAAACGTGATTCTATACGGTCCGGATCAGGTGTTTGTCAAGGTAAGGTAAACTCCTGCTCTCCTTAGCTCGTGCTCGGGGACTCCACGGTGGCTGCCAGTGGACCTTTTGAGTTCAGCCTCAGAGGTGGCAGTCAGGTTCAGAAAGCCACTGCCACGTCTGCGAATCGCCATTGCATAGGGATCCGGGGTGTTAAAGGCGCAATCTACATGTTGAGTTAAGTTATCATCGCTAGGAGTGGATATGAAAGAGCTTCCAACATCGGCCATTCCGTAAATGGGTGCACGATGCTGAACAGATCCCTCGTCCAGCTTCACTTGTCCAAGTAGCGCGGATTGCTGCACCGGAGACTCTCCTCTAATGTACCTGTTTGAAGAGCCCAATTGCGCATCTGTGAGAGAGGTGCATGCTTTGATATTATTGATGCAATGTTCAACTTGGGTGACCCTGAGTAATTGTGAGAGGGTCACTTAGACTCGTCTCTGTACAAAGACACATGAGATCGATGTTAGTATATCTTATTATGTTAGTCTACTTCACATTATTGCTTACCGTCTCCTCACCTAATTCTATCCACTTGACCTGTAATTGATCCTCACGTATTATGCTGAAAACACAAAACAGCGATGGCATCTTGCATTTGCAGGGTTCCGGACCCGTTTCGTTCCAAAAGACTGGTAACAAGATAAGTCAGAATTCTTGGTAGCCCAAACACAAACTGGGGTTGGTCTTACAAGTATTCTACGGCATTACTAAACTTGTGATTCTCTACTCGTTACGATTGATAACGGAATATCAGATTCTTCCCTAAATGCCATTTGTCGAGAAAGCAGTAACCGGAGCTGAGTACCTCTAGACTGATACTGCTGTTGTAATCGCCCGGTATTCAGTAACTATCCCTATTTTCAAAACACCTAACGACACCACACTACCTGTGCTCAATAAAAGCTCCAAATGATACTACGATTTAAAGGTGTACCAACCCACACTGAAACATGTCCATGTTAGTCCCTCCAATGCTCTAGGTTAGCAGGTGTCTCAGCGAGGGTGTAAGCGTCTTCGTCGGAAACCGACAGAACTATCATATTCACTAAGGCCTAAATAATCACAACCGAAAACCTGGATAATCTAAGTCTATCGCCTAATCAATCTAGTTCAATTCCTTCCTGTAATATCTGCAGGTTTCAAGGTTTCAGAAAGACTAGCTCTCAAAAGTATTTTGCAGAGTCCGCGAACTCACATGATTATTTAAGTTCTCTCAGTATTGGAACTAGGAAAGTGGGTCGTCAATACCTGTGAGGTACACTTTCGAAACATAAAATTCACAGACGAAAGAAGATGAACCTTCGTGATGTGTCATTGCCTTCCAAGCGATATTCACTATATCTGAATAGAGTGGTATTTAACTAGAGATCGGCGAATAATATAAATATACCTGCTCACATCAAATGTTGAAGTGGATGCTGAACTAAGTTTGATCTGATCAAAGCCGTCATTTCTCAGGTATTGATCCGGCTCAAAGGACGAAACTGGAAGCGGGTTGCTCTTGGTGAAATCCGAATTGAGCTGGTTCATATCAGTGTACTGCTGAAGGTGGTGCACCAGAACATTGGCCTCCTGCCCAGAGCTCACATCCACGACACTCGAGCTAGCCCCCAACGAACCCACAATTTGTTCCATGCGCGCCTGCTCGACGACCGCCCACTTCTCATCATCAATCTTTCTCAAGAGGTTTCGAAGTATATTTTCAAAATTCTCTCTAAACTTAATGCCAAGCTCCCACGATAAGTAGCTCAAAACAGAAATTGCAGGATTGTGGATGCAACCGACCAAAACTCTCCCAGAAGACTGATTCCAAAGACTTTGCCATCTTCATAAGGTTACCTGCTGGTTAAAAGTGTGCTGCTGTTGGAGCAAGTACAGCTGTTCTCGAGCCACGGCGAGCTCATCCTTGAGCTTCGAAACCTGGTTTTGCAGGATAGTGATGACGCCCAGACACCCGTGAACTGGGTCTTTTTCCCTCGTGTCGGCCTCGTAAGTTATGGATTTCACAGTGTCTTCACGCTTGCTGGGGTCGACGTGCTTAAGGATGCGGAGAACATTGGAAACCCCGAATAATTTGTGCACGTTCTGAAACCGTTTAGGCTGGTCGGGTGGGAAATAAGGTGACAAAGGGCAGTCGGGGGAGCATTTCCTGCGCTGGTACTTGCAGGCGGCACATGCAGCGTTCGTACCGCTAGAACCTGACGACCCTGACATGTTGATTTGAACTTCGTCCTCGACGGCGACGTGCGCAGAATCAGTCACCGACTCTGTAAACTCCTATACTCAGGCCTAGCGCCAGAAACGTACCGCAAAATCAATGCCGTCACAAACCTGCATCATGATACAGCTCATCGCAATATTCTCACAGCAATCTTTCTACTGACGATAAAACAAACACAAAGATCTACTACCAAGCGTTAGCTTTGCTATTCCATAACCTGAACCTACGGCAGCAGTGCGATGACCCCTCCTACTGCTTGCTCTGGTGGACCCGCCCCCACCTGATCCAGCTAACTCAGCCGAGCACTGGTGCAAGCACCGACCCCGACCAAATCACTGCGACTTCTACTGCCTCCCCTAGAATCCATACCATTATTTTAAACACGAATTACAGTAAACTCCTGTCGTATCATCTCGTGATGATCACACACCACACCAACACTCTTCCTCCCAAAAAACCTTAACAAACTGTTGCGGCCACCTTAACAAACAAGTTGTATTTGAGAATTGTTCAATTCTCAAACACCCTTCAGCATCATAACCTAATCGAAACGGGACAAGTTGCTAGTATTGACGGTATGAACTGAAGGCATCGATAGAGAGATAGAACAAGACGAAGTCGAGCGCGATGATGCGAGAGTGAGCGATTGCAGATTGAAGAGGAGGCGAAGATTAAGGGGAGGTTGGGGTGGAGTGGGTTTGCTGCCGTTAGGGCTGCAACGAAAAATAAGAGTCTCCACAGCCCTCGGCCCCACAGGTTCTATGACCCAGGCCCACGGCTCCATGTTGCGAAGCTTCGCACTCCTGAGCTCTGTTACAATTTACCGAATCACACTGTTGTGGCGAAGGTGAAAAGAAAACTAACACTTTAGCAGCTAAGTCAATCCTTTGCCCTGGGATTGCTTTTAAGTTCCGATTTAGAGCAGATGGGATCTTCATTTCACAATTCCTTTTATTGTGCACATCCGACTCCTGCCACTTGTCCTTAACTTTATAGCCACATTGAGAGGAGGTCGCCGGCCACCCTCACACCCAGACGAGTGCAAGTCTTTTGTGAATTCTGGACTATTGCTTTTTATTTAATTTTTTGTCCTGGCTCCTCACTGCGGACATCTTAAAGAGATGTCCTTCAGATGTGGAGAATGGCCGTGTCAGTATGCGAGAGAGAATCGATTCTTTTAAGGTTATTATACCTACTCTGTATGGAAGCAAAGTTAGTTTTAATATTCTCAATAGGGGATGGTGTTCAAATCTGGAGGCAGTTCTTTAAAAAAAAGGACAATTCAACAAGCTGAGATTTTTATGTTTCAACACAGTACACACGAGAACGAATAATTTCCTCAATGAAGTTATTCGAATCGAGGTAGGGGAAAAAAATGTGCGTATTCTGCAACGATTCACGACCACAACCGCTCCGACGTTGACTTGCAGTTCATAGAACTCCATTAGTTTGCCGCTACTCAGGTGCCTGAGTTCACTCCCTCCATGTTTCTGTGGCAGTGCAGTTCATCCCGCGCGCCTACTTAAGGTATTACCAGGGTGTACACAGCTCTACAGTGGAAATCTGAACCAACTTCTTCCCCATCCGCTATAAATGAATAGAACCAAAAGGACCTGTGTACCCTGGCGCGTAGTATGCCTGTGCTGCCATACCCCCTATATTTGGCGGCGCCTTTTATTCCAATATGCTTTCGAGTACATGTACGTTCTTTCTGGTGGCACCTGATGCAGCAACTGGATTCCTTAAGGGTGTACTGCTTCCTAGATTAGAGAGCCAACTGAGCACTGGCAGCACATACACGATTCTTTGAGGATTGTTAAGCTTTTAGGGAGTTTAGGATGGAACCTAGGTTAATCAGCTTCAGGTTAGGGGATTTTCAGCTGTCGGTTTTGCGAAGTGGAGAACTATTCCCTGGTGAGGACCCGTGCTCTAAATATTATCCTGATGCTGTGGGTTATGAATGTGGCCTTCAACTCAAGCAACGTTCGGCATCATATATTGGACCAATTAATACTGTCACCGAGATCCAGTACAAGTACTAGCAGTTTTGAAATCCCACTGTGAAGCTCCATTTGTTTTAAACTCACTGATAAAAAGGTTTGTAATGATGCAAACTCAGGAAATATCTTGTGAGGATGAGGGAAGTGTGGAGGATCTAACTCAAGGAGTCCGATAGAATCAGAGCAAAAACCGGGTGTGTTAGTCGAATTAATGAGTATATTTTGCCTCTTGTAAACAAAATTGTCTTGCTCATCAGGTGCGTGGCATGCAAATATAGATCCGAAACCCTGGCAGTGCTCGGAAGTCCCGAGTGTTGAGACAAAGGATGGAGAATCTGCTATTTTGGTCAAACTGGATACAGTTTGGAGAACCTGCAGTCCTTAGAAGAGGCAAAGCTTATAAAAGACTGAAAGGGCGCACTAATCCGATACAACAGGATATCACGACCGCCCACACAAAAGCCCCCCAGAATCCAGATCTTGAATGCTTATATTTTAAGCTAAGCACCTAATCTGCACGCTTCAGGATTCTGAAACTCATTATTATTATTATCCAAGTATTCGCTGAGCAGGGCTTCTGACGACCGAGGAAATTGGAAAATGGACCCAAAACCATCACTGCCAATAGAAACCTTTTTGTGCATCTCCATCGCTCAAGTTGCATTATGTCTCCAACTATCTATATCACAGTATATATGAAATACTAGCCACACTACAAAGAATCAACTTCCCACAGAAAACTTTACAGGTGACCATCATGCAAAAACCAAGCATTTTATTTTATCATCTAACATGAGAAGCAAAGTGTACAGATTATTGAGAGAAATGGAGCAACCATGTTAACTTCATTAGGGATAACTTCAATGAAACCTCATCTTAGATCAGTGCCTGAAAGGCGTAAGGCCTTGAATGCGGATGATGGATTGCATTTCTTTTCACATGGTGACAGGGGAGCTTGAGGCGGACCTTGCGTGAACAAAACAGTGATCAGATCCAACGCCGACATCCACATCGTCAACACGGCAATCATCATGCAATCATCATCACTTCAGGTAGCAACGAATGAACGACTGAGTTCAAGAGCGATTCATGGAGTGTAGCGACGGCAGTAAGATTTGGAAGAGGACTGCAGCGGCGCACTGGGTCGACAGTGGGAAGGCAGAGGACCAACAGATGACCACTCACGGAGGGCAGTCAAGAGAGACCCCAGTTCTAGTTTTACCAGAAGAGGTGTGCGGCGCAGGCTTGGCTGCGACGGCGACCAGATTGACGCTGGCAGAAGCAAAAGCAGTGGGCAAACATCTCGTTCGCTGAGACACTGAACCTGCCAAGAGGGACTCACAAAACAACGGCAATAGAAACCAGTGAGGTTCAGGTCTCAGCGTAGGAACTCAACACGAACTGAAGCATTCTGGGCGCGGCGATGGATCCGCGCAGGCACGATCCAAGCTTCGGTGTCTTCCTGATAGAAAGATGCGATCCGATCTGATCCAGCCTCAACACTCGTCTCGATTCACAATGTGCGATCCACCGCAAAAAAACTGTTCGGGACTGATCTAGTTCGGCGCTGCAGTTCCACCAATCTCCAGCTCATGTGATTTATTGGTTGAATAGAACTAAAAAAAATAAGAGTTTGAACATACAATATAGTCTAACATTTTATTCTATGTTTTAAACATTATAATTTCTAATTAGAATTTAATACATAAGAAATAAATATATAGATATGTATATTGTTACATATATATATATACATATGTTATTATATTTAACAACATCATCTATTAAAAATTAGTGGAATTTTATAGATTCTATATTTGAAATATAATAACTAATTAATTATTTGATTTTAAAATTTAAGTAGAAGCAATATGATAATAATTTAATAATCTTTTACATCAATTCAAATGTTCAAATAATAAATCAAAATTATATATTATTATATATTATTATATAGGAAATAGAATATATATAATTAAAATATCCAAAATATTCATTAATATTTTTATCTTAATTTTATATAGGAAAAATTTTGAGATTAAAAATAATAAATAAATAATATTTTATATTATCAAAAATTAATTAAAATATATGCATATATATGTGTATATATATATATATGTATATATATATATATATATATATATATTTATTTATTTAAAATATTAATTATGTGGTTAAATTTTTTTAAAATTCTATAATTTTTTAAAATAAAGATTTTTTTTTTTTTTTTTTTTAATTCACTTGATTGTGAAATTATTATAATTCTATGTTTTTATTTTATGAATTTTTTTAATAATTCTAAAAAAAATCTTTAAGAAATTTTAAAATCTAATTTAATTATAAATCAATTTTAAAAAATAAAGAATAAAAAAGATTAAAATGAGTTTTTTTTTGCAAGAAAAAAATATATCTTATTTTGATGATAAATATTATTAAAAAGAGATCTTTAAAATTAACACTTTTACTTGTAAAATACTTGTGTTAAATCTTTAAAAAAATATTGCAATAAAATACAAGATATAATTGGTAATGGTCTTAGATAACAACTAATGGATAAAGATATTACTTATAAATATAATGATAATTATTTAAATTGAGAATAACCAATAAAAGATTTTTTTTTCTTTTATCCATAGATAATTTGTAAATTCAATACACCACAAAATCAAGTAATATAAAACAAATACTAATAATAGAACTAAATATAAATATAATACTTCAAATATAAATACAATATAATCAATATATTGCAATTGCAAAATCAAATACAAGAAGGACAATTGGAATTTTTTAACATAATATAATATAAAACTAATATGGTATTTGAAAAAACTAAGGCATCAAAACCAACATAACATCTCAAAAAATACTAATAGAAATAATATGAAAAACAACATACACCAAACACAAGCAACAAGAGAAATGAGATACAAAAGTAGCAAAAGATATAGTAAATATAAGTGGCAAAGAAAATAGAAAAAATATTTGCACAAATGACAATTACAAGATAGAAAATATAAGCAACAAGGGAGATGTCAACCACTTATAATAGAAATATAATTCTAAAGATTGCTAAAATGAACTACAACATTTGTTGCTATAGAATATTTAGATGCCATTAGAAGATGTAAAAAGAAAAAAGGGTACAAGAAAAAATATTAAAATATATATATCAATAACAATGTTCCAATATAGAATCTATTGGAGATTATAGTATACTTAGGGAATAAATAGAAGTTAGAATATAATCTACAAAGAATATTAAATAGAAGCAATAATGAGGTCTCAAGTAATACAAATTTTTTTTACTATTACTTTTTTTTTATTTTTTGTTTTTTTTAATTAGTAATTATTTTAATCCATTCAATGATAATTAAAATTATATATTCTCTAGGCATTAGTTGTTTAGTCAAACACTATATTTTATATGTTTGCATCAATATTTTTTCTTAAGTTTTTCTAACAATATTTGTTTTATTGTATATTCACAATTGTCATTATTTTTTTTACACAAATGGAATTTATTCAATACTTAGATTAGTGGTTTGGTTCTACAAAACAAAAAACATTTATAATCCTAACACCCTATAATAAGAGTGGATTATGAAGTATTAGTATCTACTAGTCTATGTCTATTGTTGTTAGTTTTCTTCCACCAATATATAAATTATTAAGCCACTTTGTAAAATTCTTAAATTCCAATAAATTGCTTTATTTCTTTTAATGCCTATAATAGCAAACCAAAGAAAAACCATAAGACATTCTTGCCATAAATGTCTTTATATGCAAGGCTCCAAAAATTGACTATTAAAATTTAGATACAAGAAGTTTGACAGTATAACTTTATACAATTTTTTTAATTTGACTAAAAACTTTATTAGATGAAAAATTAAGAATTACACATTTACAATTATAAATTTATTAAGTATTGTATTGAAATAGTTAGATAAAGAATAAGATTTTAATAGCATGATTTAATTAACTATTGTTCAAAATTTTGTAAAAACTTAAAAATTTGTATATAAAAAATATTTATTAAATTTAAACTAATTGATATCATAATAATTTGTATATAAAAAATATTTATTAAATTTAAACTAATTGATATCATAAAAATAAACTAATTGATTTTTTATGATAAAATATCTTAAAATATTTAGTAATAATATAGTTTATAATTTAGAAATAAAATTAATATATTTATCTTACTAAATATTTTAGTGACAAATATACATCAATATATTTATAATTCTAAAATAAAATAATAAATAGAATAAATTTAACAAACTGCTAAGTAGACACCCCCCTTTTTCTATGTGGACACCTCCTATGCCACATATCCTTGCACATACATAGCAATATTACTTCTACTTGAATTTGTTTTATGATGATATTTTTTGATAATTATATTGTTACTATTGAGAAGGATTATGAAAACAAGTAATAAATAAATTGATATCTTGATTTTGTGCTTGAATAGTTGATATCACATATCAAAATTTAGATGTATGTTCCATGTAAAAAATAAAAAATAAAAATAAAACTATATTATTATGCAGTAAACTTGCATAAATAACTAAAAGTATAACAACATATATATATTAAGAAAAAAATTCTTCATAAATTAAGGGAACCGCATGGGGGATGTCCATGTATTAAAAGGGGGGTGTCCACCTAAAGATTCCCTAACTTTATTAGATAAACTTCTTTAAATTAAGATTTTTACGAAATATAAAACAAAGTGCTCTTTATTGAAGTAAGAAAAATAGTTAACTTTATAGATGGAAAAGCCTGTCGTGGAGTAAAAGTACATAGCCTAGCTTTGTTTGAAATGAATAAACAAAAGTTGTGTGAAATTTACTGACAGTCTAATTGAACAATGGGGCAGGGCTCATAAATTTCAAAATAGATTAGCGAAATCCAAATTAAGACATTAATGCTTTTTTCTAAAAATAAATATACGAGTGCTAAAAATGTAAATATAAATATGCAAATATGTTTTTTTAAGAAACTCACTTTAGGGGGTATGATTCCACGCAGTACTAGACACGTGGCGTGGGAACTATCTAGCTGGCTGGCAATGGCCCTGATCAGCAGCCACTATGCACCAATCATTGGGTTAGTTGGTTCTGAAAGTGGGGAACGGAAAGGGTAAGGAAACGGAGAAGGGGAACATTCCTTGGGCACATGGGTTCCCTGACCGCCAACCCACCCACCTCCATATCAATGCACAGGAACTCTCCTCCCCACAAATTGGTGCCTACGATGATCCTATACGTATCTAATACTATTCGTAGACTTTTACTTTTTCCTTGTTCTTCATTTTTCAACGTTGTCTTGTTACTATATATCCATAAAGTCTACAGTATGTGATTGAATTTTAATTATATAATTATCATTCATGTGAAGGATGCACTCAAAACGATCCAAGCCCTGCATTGTGGGAAAACAACCAATTACAATATCTACAGGGATTTAAAAACTTGGTTATTGTAAATACAATTTTTTTTTTCTTTTCAAAATATTTCTAACACAAAGTGTTAAAAAGAGGGTATTGCATATGCCACCACAGTTTTTGATATTTTTTTAGTTTTTTTATTCCAATAAAAAATTATGCTGATATATAATATGTTTTTTTTTTTTTTTTTTCAAATTATACAGAAATTAAATAAATTTTTAATAAAAATAATTTAAAAATTAGTAAGAATAAGTTGTGATGGCAGTAGCAAAAACTGTGATGACATTAGCAACACCCTAAAAAGAATGTAACTTATATAATTCTGTAACTTATATAATTCAAACACACTTATATATACATATATGTATATGGGAGAGTATTGCATTAAATTAAATTAAAAGGACAGACAAGAGTATCGAGTTTTTATTTGTCTTTGTGCTTTGGTTTCTTTACCACCCCAGAGGACGCACATGAGGCCTTGAACACGTGTCAGATGGCACGCTGGCATTCCTGGTTTCCCGCTCCCACCACGGAAGTTTTGTAAAGACATTAGAATTCCGGGCAGGACAGGTAGGTTGTGTTTTTTATAGCAAGTGAAAACCTTGACGTCAGGCTCAGCACGTGGGGTCCGTTTTTTTAAAGACCTGCCGACCTCACGTGGCGTAGGCCATCCTTATGCCCAGATTTGGCGCGAAGAGGTCCCGCCATCGTAGTTACTTTGGCGTCGGTTTTATCCTTACCGATCTGTCCAGCCTGGAGGCTTGGGGACCTACTCCCGCGCCTTTCCGTCAGGCAGTCTCCACGATTATAAGGATGGGTTCCTACATTAGGAAGGTTCTAGAACCTCTCGTGGCTATGCCCTCTCTTCCACCGCGGTGATGGGTCTGAATTCCAATAGGTGCTCAGGGTGTGTGGTAAAAGAAAACTGGTGGTGCGGCTCACGATGCTCTCACAATTATTGTGGCAAAAGCCCTTTAATTGATTATAACCATCTTGGTTATATTTGGTAATATCAAGTTGCTAAATGATTTTCTATATTTAATGTATTCAGTGGAGAAATTAAAAAATGGATATGACAAATTCTTTATATCATTTCATTTCAAAATTGAACACCCTACTTGCTTCTCTTTTATGTTTTTTATGTTTTTTATTTATTTTTATTTAAGTTATTAATTGGTCGTTTGAATATTTATCACATTTTTGTTAATGCTTTAGATCATTTAAAATATTTAACAAAACATGTTTTATGAAATACTTAAAATTAATAATCATCTAAATATCAAACATAACCAATCTCAAAGAAACAGATCCATGCAGTCTCTTGCTCACTGACTTACTATGGTGGTTTGAACATACCTCGTAAGTTTTGAATATACTAGTAAAAGTGACGAAAAAAATTAGAAATGAAGGATGCCTTGATGTTGTGAATTGTCTTTATATATTTACATTCTTTTTCTAAATTTATTAAAAAATGTAATCAGAATTTTTCTCAAATAAAATTATCCAATAACTTGTGCTTTAAGAAAATAGAAGATAAGACAATAAGACTCTAGCCTTCCAACTAGTATAATTAAGCTTAAGACCAAAATCATGTTAATTTGAGTGACTATTAATTGTATTTTAATTAAAATTTTATCTTTTATCTTTTAATGATTTAATGTAATGTAAATGTTTAGATCTAGATAAGTTTTTATTTTTTTTATTTTTTTATATTTTTAATTTTAATTTCATGACCATTTTTTAAAGTAATATAAAAATAAAATGAATTCTTCAACAACTACACCAATTCATAATATACCTTTTGCAACAAGATATTATGAATATTTATTTCTTAAATTTAAATATTACAATGTAGCCTTTAAAAAACAAATGACACAATGAAGTTCAATACAATCAAATCCAACTTGCTAGTAAACTTCATTACAGAGCAATTACTTTAAGAGTTTTCAATTAATTTTATTAAATACCAAAAATTCTTCTTGCATTATTATGTTATTTTTTTAATGTTATATAAAATATATCAGATTAATATTATATAATATTTTTTTTGTATTATATTAAATTATCTTATTCTATTGAAAAATATCTTTCATCAATATAACATAATATTATTAATTTTAAAATAAATATTTCAAATTTATATTTAAAAAATATATATCTCTAAAATGATATATATATATATATATATATATATGTATGATTTTAGTAAATTAATATTTTTAAACATATTGATTTTTTTCTTATATTGTATAAACATATTACCTCTTCAAAAAAATGAACTTATACTCAAGCAAAAATCATTTAATTATAAAAAATATAATATATATATATATATATATATATATATATATATACATACATATATTATGATAAAATTGCTAGAAGTTTTTTTTTAGCAATCTAAATTGAGATCTTTTGTATATATGTTGTTGTGGTGATATTTTCTACTCCTTTAAGTGTAAAATCACACTAATGGTCAAAATGGGTGATCCTAAACCTCTAAGCAATGGATCTTTTATCTATTACTTTGATATCTACAATACCAAGCTAACTAAAAAATCTATAATTAATTTATGGCAATTCCAAATTATATATTATAATTGATCTTAGAAAACTAAGAAGAGGATAAAATTTTAAAAAAATATAAAAATTAAGTTTAGATTTACCTTATTCTATTAAAAGTACTTCAATAATTCACAACAAATTCAAGTGTCAGTAATACTAGTCCTACTTTGGAAATTTACACCTTATTTATAATAGCTCCAAAGCATATGTTTTACGTAGCATTATTATATATATATATATATATATATTATTGAATATAATACAAGATATTAAGTTAAAAATTGTATCAAATTTGATTGTTAAAATATTAATCTTATTTTAAATATTTACACCTTGTTTATAGTATCTTTATAATTTTTATTTTTATTTTTATTTTTTTGTCCTAAAAGGCTAATAAAAATATCTATCTAAAGCGTTTATTGAGTCTATAGTTTAGAATTACCTCAATTTGGGAAAGAGGCTCTCGTAGCTCTAAGCAATTCTAATACCTACAAAAATAGGTCACCTTTGGAAAATCATAGATAATTCTACAACACTCCAAATAAATCACAGAAATTATTTTAAAAATATAATATATATATATATATATATATATATATATATATATATATAAAAGATTTAAAATAAAAATTTAAATAATAATTAGAATTTAAAAAATATTTTTATTATTTTTATTATAGGCTTTTCAACTATATCACCTATTTATTGGTTTTTCTTCTAGTTCTAATTTTATTAAGAAAGAAGAGAGAAGAGAAAAAATAAATCTTCAAAGAAAGGAAAAGAATTAAAAATAGATATCTTTCTAAGCCATCCTATTTAATTACAATTCCAACCAATTAGCTTATTTCTCACCTAATATTTTTTTAATTTTTTCTTCTCCTTTTACTAATTTTCTTCTACTGACTATGTATTCTAACTTTTATAATCCTAACTACTTAAGAGATAGTTTTATATTTATTATGTCTATTTTATCTTATCAATTTAATTCTAAGTAATACTAAATACATCCACCTATAGAAAATTTAAAATAATAATATAAAAATAAATTCTAATATATTTTATGTAACATGATAAAAGAGCTTGTTATATACTATATATAATTTGATATATATATATATATATATATATATATATATATTAATAAAAAATATTAAAATCTACCTAAATATAATAATATTTTAAAAAGTTACATAGACTTATCTATATCATAATAATTATTTTTTATTTTAAAATATCTATATTTGATATTTTTAAATATAGATATTTTTAAATTTTTATTTCTAAAATAGTCAAAAAGAGTCCTTGCAATAAAGATTCATATAAAATTTCTAAAAACTACTAAGTAATAAAAGTCTTTTTTTCTCTATGGATGCTAATTATTTTAGATACTAACTTATGACATCTTATTTTTTAATCAATTTTTTTTATAAAATATCCTTTAATTATACAACTATATTAGATTTTTTTAATCACCTTGTAATTTATTATTTCTTTTAAAATATAAAGTTAATAACATTCATGTAAAGAGGCTAAAAATAAACTTATATAAGAGATAAAATATTATATTTTGGACTTATATAAGAGATAAATAAACTTATATAAGAGATAAAATATTATATAATTATATATAATTTTATATATATATATATATATATATATATATATATATATATATATTCTAGTCATATATTAGAATATAAAATTAAAAGAGATACAACATTTTTTTCCTATCTTCTTATAAGTTTTATTCTACAATTAGTTTCATCCAATAAACCTCCATCAAGAAGCTATAAGCTGAATACTTGTTATTTTAACAATGATAATATCAAAGTATCATAAATCAAATATTGATAGATCAAGGTAATGTCTTTTGAATTATAAAATTCTACAAACCTATTAGATTTTATAGATTCTAAGAATTATTATTGACTAACAAGTGACAAATAATATAAATAAAAAAATACCTTGGAAAATATATATAATATATTATACTTTGACTTATAAATATAGATATCTAAAATAAATTCTAAAAACAACAAAAAAAACCTTTTAAAGAGGAATAAAAAGAAATTTGAAAGACATTAAGTTAGATCCAAAATCAAATAAACTAATAAAAAAAAAAAATATATATATATATATATATATATATGTTTGATTTCTTTTCTTTTCTTTTCTTTTAATAAGTATAAGTTAAGATATCTATTAATATAATGGTAAGCCTAAAATATGAATATAAAATAAGCTCTACAAAAAAAATTAGTATGATTTAATACTCCAAGTTTTTTTAATTAAATTCTATGCTTATATTAATATATTCCAAGGCCTATCTTCTAATATTAATATCTTTAAATTAAAATATCTAAAAGTAATTAATAATAGGATCCAATATTTATGAAAAAAATATTTTATCTTAAAATAATATTGATAAAGAAAATTAGTCAAAGACCTAATCAATGACAAGGTTATTAGGTATATGTATTAAAATCTTTAAAACACTTTGGCTTACTATGTAAAATATCTATGTTAAGTTAATTTATAAATTAATTGATAAACAAGCCCTATTAAAATCTGTAATTAAGAATTTTATTGCCTTGATATTTAAAATGGATCAACAAAATATTTGGCATTTGAAAACCTATCATATCATTAAATTATATTTACAAAATCTTATTTAAAGTCTTAAAACTTAAAATCCAGCCCATATTTAAGAAATATAATTGATCTAGTCCAAATATGTTGTTTTTAGATATACCAAATAATTTGGTCCTAGTTTATTAAATAACTTACAAAGCATATTCTTTTTTATAAGATTTATTATTATTTTAACTTGATTTTGTTAAAATATATAATTACATCTCTTAATTGTGTTTTTTTAAAGAAATAGATTTTTTTTCTATACTAACTAATTTGTTATTATAACAAAGTTTTTATTTATTAGAGCTAACGTTATAATCAAAATTAATATTTTTCTATCTTTAAAATTTTCTATATAAAATTCTATTGTATCAACAAAGACAAATAGAAAGAGGCTAACCTTGAAAAGATTAGTAATTTATTTTGTACCCTCTTTGGCATTGATATCATTGATAACTTTCTCATTCAACAAGTCTTATAAAAATTGGAATACTTATGCTCTATATTTATCCATCTAGTTAAAAGAGTTTATATTCTTTATTATATATTTATAATATTTATTATTCACCTTATTATTATATTAAATAGGTTATTTAAGATAATATATATTATTATAAGACTTATAAGGATTTTTTTTTAAGTCAAAAAAGATACCAACTTAGGAATAAGGACTTTATAAAAAAATAGTTGGTTATTATATTGCCAACATAGCTTAAACATAAGTGACTTGAAAATTATCTTAACTACATTATTAGTTAGATGAATGCTCAAATTTATTGTTATGAAAAAGAAATTTATTGTATGAAAAAGAATTAGAAATATATAAAAAATATTAGTCAAAAATCTTTAAAAAAAAAGACTTAATTAGTTATTATTTTATATACAAAGCATGCATCACATAAATCAAATATATTTAATATCTTAGATTACAACCAAGTATAATATAGGCCATCACTACAAGAAAAATATAACTTGGTTTCTACTAATAGATATATATGAAATAAAATAATTTTAAAAATCTTGCCTTATTAGAATTTATTTATGTGATAGCCCTCCATCATATGATATTAGTAAATAGGTTGGAATTATTGTCATATCAACACCTCATTATCTTTTTTCTATTTTAAATTATAATAGGCTTTTATAGAAGAACAAATAGAGATATTTACAATATGTAAAGCAAACAATCTCAAAAAATCTATACAATAACTAAAGCAACATGCATACTAATTAATTAATACATATTGTATCTATTCCAACATAAACTGTTAATTGGACTTAAATCTTGTCTTTTTAATTTTAAATATATTTTAAAATATTTAAAAATATTTAAAAAAAATCAAATAAATAATCCACTTTGATTTAAATCATTTGATTTTAAAAAATAATTATTAATATATGGAGATACAAAATAGGAAAAAAAATACAACCATGGTGGCCACTCTGTTTGCATTTCTCTTCACTCTTGCGAGTTCACGCTCCAATGTCCGCCTTCCTTTCATCAATTCATGCTTCTTGCTGTTGATATTCTGAGCAGCTTTCACCGAAGCCCCTGCAGCTACAGCCGCCTCCAAATTGCGAATCATTGCGCTCAGCTTCTCGACCCTGTTCAATTTGTTCTTGTGCATCCTATCCAGGGTTTTGTTCTCTTATTGGCAGATCTTCATTTGCTTCAGCAGCTTTGATCATCCTTTCCGACTCAACTAGTGCCGCCTCTTTCGACTTTGTCAACTGGTCCAGAGATCTTTGTTTTTTTCTTTTGTTTTTTCTGTGATTTTTTTTTTTTTTTTTTTTTTTTTTTGTGGCTTTGAAATCCCTTGAAGTGCCAATTTCAATTCAGCCTCTAGCGGAGCTAAAATAACTTCCTGTAGAGATATGTCATTATCCATTTGAGACGCTTGAACTCTTCGCAGAGTTGCCTCAGCTACGGTCTGTGCTGCTAGTGCTGCTCTCTTCTCATCATTCAATTTCTTCAAGATTCTTGTTGACAATGAGAACTGTACTGCCTCTGAGTTTGTCGTCGATATCTACGCTACTACTCATTAAATCCACCATTGCCCTTCCTACCAACTTTCTAGGCGCTGTAAAAGTCATCGTTTAAACTTCAGCTGCCAAGCGTGCTTCTGATTTGAGCAAAATCGGCACATGATACGTGATCACGTGTACATCATCCTCAGATGCAGTCTCGCCCAACGGAACATATAGTGGCTTCCTGTCGACGCCTACTAAAGCAATTTGTGCACTACAAGCTGAAGTGTCTTGACTAAATCTAGCGCTTGATTTAAATAATGCAGCGTTGAATAGATGACACATCTGTAAATTTTGAAGCATGTCTCATCGTCAGCATTGAATGCCATGGCCTAAGGAACAACGATCGCCGCAAACCAAATAATCTGATGTGACCAAAGAATGCCAGTTGATTCCGACTGCAACAAAAACTTATTTAAGGTTAAGGCATACTTCAGAGTGTGATTGTGGACGAGCCGTCCTGAGTATTTTGTTACTAAAGGACCATGATAATTAGATACAGTTGATTGTGACACCATTGATTGTCCGTGTGAGGCAGTAAATAAAGCGTTTGCAAGGTGCTCATACTATCGTGGGCAAAGGCAGTTATAACCAGTTAACTTCTAGCGGCCAAAGCATATTGGATACTTGAGAACTTTAACAATACTCCTTCCCTTGTTAATCTTAAAGAAGGTGAGCATGTTCCTGTTACAGCAGAACTTCGCCGTCTCATAGTGCTCCAATGACTGCAATTCAGAACTTCAAAGATGCAGTGCTTGTAGTGATAAGTCTGTATTGCAGATTGTGGGAATTCAGTTCACATTATCTACTGCGAAACTGGATGACTCGAATGCACCCTACCAGCATCTTGCATTCATATATTTGCTTCTTCAAGCTGCCGCCCAAGGCCATACATAAAAGCTTGTGAGGCAGCATACTCTTTGAGATCTATATGTAATGCATTCAAACCCCTTCAAATTATACATACAAATCATATCCTTGTCGACTAGTTCATCAATTTCACACTGCATGTGTTCAACCATGCGTGGTCCAACCGCAGTTTAGAGAGCTCTGGACCTTCAAAGCATGGATTTGTAAAAACATGTTTATAAAAATGCGAGGCTATATGACCACCACCAGCCTTATTTACTTATGTCTGCTGGTACCGTAGGTTGAGTATATATATGGGTGTTTGCATTGTCAAGTATTAAGATTGTAAGATGCATTTAGTGGCTGATTCAACAGTCTAGCTAGACAAAGCCATTCACAGATGTCACTTCCAATGTAGATAATTTGGAGTCTAATATACTCTACAGGAGAAGTGCTTTTATTCAATTGGCTATATTCAAATAACAATTCAAGTCACATATTATGATTAGTTTTTGCATCTAATTTATAGGAAAATATTGTATAATATATGCAGAAGGCAGTAAGTAAAAGACTCATAATCACACTTCAATATTTCTTAAGTGTAATAGTTAGAGTTTTAATTCTCTAAGCCATAATAATGTTATTTGACTATATTCATTATTAATTGAATACTTTGCAACTAGATTTAGTTGATTATTAGAATCTTAGAACATCTTTGTTTAAGGTTGATATCAACCAAAAAAAAATTAGAATTTAAAGTATTAAGATAGTTAAGATGAATATTAATCTTATTTAGGATTAGCTAAGCCAAGAGTTTGTATATAAATAGTATATAGAAGCACTATATGAAGCTTAAAAAAATACAATTCAAAACCTATATAATATGATGGTATCTTATGTATCTATTAATAATAATAAAATTATATCAACATAATATATAAATAAATTATGGAAAATATAAGTTTAATACAATCTCAAAAATTTATTTAATATAAGATATAAATAAATCTAGCTTTAAAAAAATAGTTTATAAATAAGAAAAGATTAATCATTTATTATTAATAAAAAATTCTCTTGATAAAGATTTTTTATATTAAAAAGTTTATACTAGATTTAATAAAAATAATATAATTATTAAATCTATACTAAATTATAAATGATATTTATATAATACAATAATGGTCTCTAAAGTTTAATTCTTTTATCTTAGGTTCATATCAAATCCAAATTAAAATCTTACTTTGATTACTTTCTAAATTTTTTTTAATATATTTAAAGCTATAAATAATATAATGATAAAATATCTTATATATTTTTTTAGTTGATATAATAAATTATAAATTAGATGTTATAAGCACACCACTCAAGTAGAACAAGACTCTAATAGTTCAAAGAATTGAAATATAAGAAGTTCACTTTATATTACAAATAAAGAACTACAACAAGAAACAAGAATAAGACCAAAAGGCCCAAGCTGAGCCATAAGAATTGCATTGTCAAGATTGAGGATCCTTTCAACCTCAATTCTTATATATAAGATACAAGAAAGCTCTTTGAAAAGTTTTATTGATGCTTGGAGATGAAGAAAGCCTAAGATCCTTCTATGACCATCTAAGATCTCGTAGAACCTTCTAAGACCTTCCAAAATCTTCTTGAAATCTACTAGAATTTATTAGGACTTTTTCAAAATCATTGAGAATCTTTTAGAACCTTCTAGGATCAAATAGAATCTTCTAAGACTAAATAGAATCTTTTAAAATCTTCTTCCATTACATGTCTATGATATTATATATTCTTCAAGTAATAAATTTATCATAAAAAAATATAATAAATTTGGATACTAAGAATCTAAACATAAATATTAAAAAAAACTTTATAATATTACAAAGATAAAAAAATCTTTTTAATAAGATTTTTTTAATTCTATTATCAATCTAATATAAGTTATAAATAAATAAAAAAGATGATTAAAGAAATAATAGATAAATATACAAGACAAAACATAAAATAGAAGATATTGTTGAAACTTTTGGCATCATAACAAGAAATTCTAGCTCAAATGACTTAAATCAACCTAGATTGGTATTACTTCTAGTACTACCATAAATCATAGATAATAAATATATTCAACTTAATCTTAATAGATTATTAAAAAATATAACTCAAGAAAGAAGATTATATCTATATTCTTATTAAACTCACAAATATATACAATTATAACAACTAAACACTTTAAGACTAAGATTCTAAATCAATGACATCAATTCCTAATATCCTCCATCAATTTACTTGTATTATAAATCAAATTTGTTCCAACATAGTATTTTGATAAAAAAGACAATTTTAACTATGTTTGTATATATAAGTCATTACAATTAAAGATTACAAATTACTTAGAAATAGTCAGACCAATTCCATCTTTACAACTTGATCAAATTAAATTGGGACATAATATCTATCAATCAATTCTTAAAAATAAAAATAAAAAAAACTATATAATCATATATAACATCAAACAAATATTTATTGCAATAAAAGACTGGTCTACTATTGAATTAATTAAACTTTCACATTTAAGATCCTCTTCTTGTATAATAAAGATTATTCTAAAAATTGATACAAATTTACATAGTCAAGATGTAAATTCTTATTATTTTATTTTTTACTTAAATTAACTAATTACAAAGGCAATAGAACTTTTATTTAATATTCATGGCATACTATCAAGGATATGAATCATAAAAGAACAAAATATCAATACACTCTCATATTATTCAAAAGAATAAAAAATCACTCAAAGATGGAATAATATTAAAATTAGAATGGCTATTGTCAAAGACAAGAAGACTAAAGGCTCTTGAAATAAGACTAAGAACAAAAAAAGGCGTTGACAAGAGTGAAGAAGGCTTTACTCTTGTCTCTATATATACTAACTACCTAAGAGCTATATGGTGACATTCTATAGAACCTTCAATACGTGTCTAATTTGCAAGATACATATTAAACTTGCAAGACAAGTTTCCTATATGTGTACCACATACTTAGCTTGTTCCACAAGCTGCCAACCATGTGCAACATATGGCTAGTTTGTTGGCCAAATTTCTAACCTATCAATCACCTATAGATATGTGTAAAGATGAATCCGCATCTATAAAGCTTCTAAGAAATTTTTCTATAAGATATTATTAAATTAATCAATTTTTATTTATTTCTATCTATCTATATTAACTAGGTAATTATTGGAATAAATCTTATATTCATGACATTACATCCTTTTTTAGAGATGAGTTCTATAAGGAATAATTCAAGATATTGAAGAAGTTCAAGATACGCCAAATTGTGCTTGCAACATATTTTGATCTTTGAAATGTTTTTTTGATTCTTTATCTTGGTTTTGATGGATGTTGTCAATTAAACACATTAACTTTTATAGATGTATTTATTAGATTCTTAGATGGCTTCCAAGTGTATTCATTAATATTATATCTGCGCTAATGTATAAGATATTCCATCCAATTTTAACATTGCTTTAAATCTAAAACCTCTTCTATCTCAAATTCTTCATTATTGTCTACTTCTATAGGAGGTGGTGGCATTTGTCTTCTTTCTTGTATATCCACTATCTTGTATGACTTGAACAGTGATACGTGGAATACAAGATAGATCTTTATAGATTTTGGTTAGTATAATCAATAAGCAACTGGATTAATCTATTCACAAATTAAAAATGGTCCAAGCTTATCATAATCTAGATTATCACAAGCACAAATAGTCTTAATATTACGACAAAATAATCATATCTTATTGCATATGTGGAATTAAGACTATTATTTATAATAAATATTTATATTAAAAGAAATTTATTAAAAGATTATTAACTTTTGAAAAATCAAAAGTATCAAGTCATGGATGATAATCATAATTGATAAAGAATGGAGTTTGTTGAATAGAAAAATATACCAAATTATTATAAGCAAACTTTACCAATGGCAAATGAATTGTCCAATCATCTTAATGATAGTTGATGGTACATCTCAAATATTGCTTCAAAAATTAATTTACTTGTTCCGCTTGTCCATCAGTTTGAGGGTGAAAAATTGAAGATAGTTTTATATCCATCTTCAATATTTTAAAAAATATTTTCTAAAATCTTGATAAAAATTGCATCCCTCTATCTGATATAATATTGCTTGATAATTTGTGATTATGATAGATATTATTGAAGAAAAATTTAGTTGTTTCTTCACTTATGATAGATTTTGTGCATAATACAAAATGAACCATTTTGGTGAAACAATCTACAATCACAAATATAAAATCATATAAACTTGAATTTGAAAGATCTGTGATAAAATCTATAGAAATAAAAGACTTAGCTTATTTTGATATAGATAATAGCTAGAGAAGTGCATAAGATTGATGATACAGAGTTTTTGATCTTGAATAAATGTCATATGACTATACAAATTTTTTAACAGCCTTTTACATTTGAAGCTACTAAAATTCTCTTGATATTAGTTCCAAAGTCTTGTTATATCCAAAATATGCTACTGTAAGAAAGTTGTGACGAGCTTCAAAAGAATGTAGTTGTGTTTTATTTTTTGAAATATATAGGCATCTTTTGAAATAGAATAGATCATTTTTAAATTCAAACTTAAAAGTATCATAAGACTTATATGAATTATTTTTAATATTATGAACAAAAAGATTTGAAGACATACTTGATTAAACTTATTTGAAAAAAGTTGAATCAATAATTAATGTTGATTTTATTGCTTGAAGATAAAATTGCTTTGGCTTCAAAAAGATCATTTTTTGTTAATCAAAACTTAAATTTTCTTCTTTTGGTGCAAGATAAGAATATCTAAAAAAAACATCAAACAAACCTTAAACAACAAAGTTTGATACATCTATTTTCATAAAAAATGCCTTGAAAAAGTTGATGTGATACAAAATTGGTATAAAAATAAAAGCTATTTTTAAAGCTTCAAACAATGCTTCTATTTCTTTACTCTATTTGAGTTTGTTCTTATAAATTAAACATATAAGTAGAGTTGTAACTTAAAAAAAATTCTTCATAAAGATTTGATAGTAATTGGAAAATTCTAAAAAGTATTATACATCTCTTATTTTTTTTGGAATATTCTAATCTATGATTGTTTAGACTTTTTTAAGATCCATCTTCAGACCATCATTTGAAATAATGTATGCTAAGAAGTCAACTTGAGTAGTATAAAATACACACTTTTTCATCTTGGCATATAATCTTACATCTCTAAGTTTTTGTAATACATGATAAACATGAAGTTTATGTTCTTTTGTATTCTTAGAGTAGATCAAAATATCATCTAAATAGCAGATAATAAAATCATCACGAAATTCATAAAAAATATCATTTATAAAATATTAAAAAGCAATTGATACATTTGTAAGTTCAAAAAGCATTGCATTATATTCTAAATGTCTATTCCTAGTTCAAAATGCAATCTTTTATTCATCACCTTTTTTGATGCAAATCAAGTTGTATACTCTTAGCAAATCTATTTTTGTATAGATCTTTCCTTGAGCAAGTTGATCAAGAAGTCCTGAAATCAAAAATAAAGGATATCTATTCTTGATGGTAATCTTATTAAGTTTTTAATAATCTACACACATCTGTAACAATTTATCTTTTTTCTTCACAAATAAGATAGGAGCTCCTGTTGGAAATTTTTAATGGTGTATGAAGTTCTTAACCAAGTTTTTGTCAATATATTCTTTCAATGCAACCAACTTGTTCTATGATAAATTATAGATTGGTCCAAATGGTGGTTGAATTTTTTCTTACAGATCAATTGAACAATCATAAGGTCGATGCTTTAGAAGAATATTTATATTTTTCTTTTAAAAAATATCTTTAAAATCTTGATACAAGCTAGAAATATCATTTATAATCTTTTCAGCAACTAAAATAGATATGGCATATATAACAAAAGATGATCCTTCTTTTGCTATATATATGAAAGCTTTTACATCTATCAATAAAGGTTTGAATGTATTAGAATTATGTATGTCTATTTGACTAACAGATTTTTGAATTAAACTACAAGAAAAGTCAAGGTTAAGGTATCGTATTGTAATTACTTATAATATGTAAAATCCACTCAAAATACATAATATGTTTATAGATTTAGATATGTGTTAGAATGGTTAGTAAAATAAATTAAAGGGAGTTGGTATAAAAAACTTTATTTTAAATTTTTACTTAATTTGGTTATGGGATTTAAATTATATAGAACCTAAATATTTAGTATGAAGCCTTGAGAGAAGATTGAGGCCTAAAGATGAAGAATTAAACTACAAAGATGCCTATTTGGAAGGATGAAGATAAAGTGAGGATGAATGAAGACAAGGGGTGAAGTTCTTCATTCCTATTGATCAATGGTCATGTCTAATAGGCTTTAAGGAGGCTATCCGCAACAAAAACAAGGATTTTGGCAACTTCAAGGAGGCTATTCAAAAAAATCAGAAACTAGGATTAAAAATTTTGTTTTTTGAGCTACAATTTCGGTGTAAAAATTGAGAGATTTGGAATTTGTATGAGGGAGGAGTAGGCGCTTGAAATTAGGGTGTATAAATTATATCTACTAACACTCTTTTGAAGATTGGAAGAATTATACAAGAGCTCTTAGAGATTGAAAGGTGCAGCTAGAGAGGTGATTTTAAGTTCTACACCTAATATGGAAGAATTATTACATTTGGAGTTTTGAAGAAGAAGATATTGGGAGTCAAAGACAGCAGATCAAATTCCAAGGCAATAAATAGATTGTTTTATTGATAGCAATGGAATTTGCCATATGTTGAGTTTTTAGACGAATTTTTATTTCAAACTTTCTAAGAAGATATATTATTATGCTAAAAAGCTATACATCAGATTTTCATAGCATTTGGACTTTTAAATTGTGAGATATGAAGAATTTAGTACACATGTGTTTGTAAACAAGGGTTTGAAGCTACTACTAGGATTTTGGCAATATATAAAGATTGGTAAAGAATCAATAGTTGAAATTTGTAGTGATAGTTTTAAAAAATACATCAATACTTTATATAAATTTGGAGTGAATTTGGACAATTGGATTAAAAGTTATGGATTGTTGAAATTTAAGAAAAATTCCCTTTTTACAGAGAAATGAGGGTTTAGAATATTTTGTTATATTTTGAGTGGTTTGATAAAATAAGACTTGTGTATTGGATGTAATAGCCCTATGAAGGAGACTTTATATAAATTTGGAGGTTTTTATTATACTTGGATCTTAATTGAGTAATTAGTGGCAACTAGAAGCCCAACACTTTTTTGAGGCAAATTCTCTCTACTACAACAATGGGAAGTTGAATCTATTTGAGGATTATATTTTTCTAACCACAATAATCTTAAAATAATTAAATTAAAGGAAGATTTAATCATATTAAATATTATTATACTATTATATTCTTTAGTTGCTATATCTAAAAGAACACTTTCATAGGTAACATCTCTAAAAGACAACAAACAACCATCTATGACTTCTACATGCACAAATTTAGTTTTTTTGACTAGAAATATTTCTTATTTTTTAACAAAGTCTTTGTTTATGAAATAAGCTGAGGCTCTTGAATCTAATAAAGCAAAGATTTTGTGATTTTTAGGTCTTAAAAATACATCTATTGTAAAACAAGGTAAGGGATTTGAGAAGAGAATATGACCTTTGCAGGACATTGCATATGATTCCAACTACATGGTCCCTATTATAGCTAAAAAAACTTGTTTTCTAACATATTGTCTTTTTTAGCAAATATACTCCTCATTTTATAATTGCGTTATTTCTTTGGATAATATTGAATAACATATTTTGCTTCTTCACAATATAAGCACAAACCCTCTTAATAATATTGACTCTTTTTTTGTTTGGTAAGAGATTTAAAACTTTTTGCATCAATTTACATTTATTTTGGCTTAATTAAATAAGTTTCTGAAAACTTAGGAGTTGTTATCATCAATTGAGCTGTTACTCTCCAACCAAATCTATGTTCATGATACCTTTTAAATAATCAATTATCGCATGTAATAGCTTGAATAATAAATTATTCCAAAGAATTTTTTTTTAGCATTATTAATAAAAAATCTTTGATGTTATTCTTTAATCCATAACAAAATTGATTGATAAGGGCTTTGACATTCTACTCTACATTGCAAGCAAGATTTTAAAATTTTACAATATATGTTGTGGTTGATAGTGATCTTTGTTGTAAAGATAAGAGCATGGTCTCTATTATCCTCTCTTAATCACTTTCTCTAAATGTAGCCATAAACACTTCAAAGAATGAATTCAAATCATAAAAAAGTTATGAATATTTTTCCATCAAAGGTATAAATCAATAAAGAATACTTTCACATAGAAATGCGCCTATGAATCTAACTTGAGTAAATCCATTAAGGTATTGGAAAGGATGACATCTTAGATGTAGCTTGACTTATTCTAAAAATCTTCAAAATTTTGATCTTATTCCATCAAACTTCCGAGGCATACTAATCTTTGCCTTCTTCTTGCTTGTAGAAATAAGGCTTATTAGATTTTCTTGTGAAGCCAATTTACTTGCTTCCTTCAACTGTACAATTTCTTAGTATAGGCTTTAGACTTCTTCCATAGATGTAAGAATAGTGCTTCCATGATTGATATTAGTGATTCGTGAAATTTTTATCCTAAGAATATTGACAAGTTCCTGAAGATCTACGTTAATTATAAATCTATTGTTACTTTTGCTAAGTATAGCATCCATAATCTTTTCTTCTATCTTAGACAGCTTAATAATTCTATAATTTAAATTAGAGGAGAGTAATCCGTAACTACTAATATCAAATAAAAATCTCTACAAAGAGGGGTGATTCACTCTCTTTTAAGAAAAAATCAAGGTTAGAAAGCAAAGAATATTAGTTTAAAGATAAATAGTCCACAATCTTCAAATACAACATTAATAGTAGGATAATCTATTTATTTTTTTATATACAAAAATAAGAACAATAAATCTTCACTCTTGTTAAACTATCAAGGATATGAATAATAAAAGAACAAAAAGTCAATACACTCTTGTGTCATTCAAAACAATAGAAAATCATTCAAAAATAGAATAATATTAAAATTAAAATGGCTATTGCCAAAGACAAGAAGATTAGAGACTCTTGAAACATGACTAAGAATAAGAAAGGCATTGATAAGAGTAAAGAAGGCTTTATTCTTGTTTCTATACATACTAACTACCTAAGAAATACATAGCGATATTTTATAGGACCTCTAACATGTGTCCAATTTGCAAGACACATGTCAAACTTACAAGATAAGTTTTTTACATGTATGCCATGTAATTAACTTGTTCCACAAGCTACCAATTATATATAATACATAGCTAGCTTGTTGTCCAAGTTTCTAACCTATCAATCACCTATAGACATGTATAAAGGTGAATCTACATCGATGAAGCTTCTAGGAAGCTTTTCTATAAGATAATATCAAATTAATCTATTTTTATCTACTTCTATCTATCCATATTAACTAAATAATTATTGGAATAAATATTATGTCTATGATACATACTCAATATATTAAAAAAAAAAAAAAAAAAAAAAAAAAAAACTATCAATATAAAAAATAGTATCAATCTTGGATTTATATATTCTCATCTATATCAATGCTCAAAATGGATCTACTATAAATGTATATTTAAATAAGATTATTGAAATAAATCTTTCACTTTAAGTCTTTAAATTTTGAAAATTCATTAATATCCTTTCAATATATTTTAATTACTTTGACAAGTCTTTATAATAACAAGGTATTACTATTAATAATCTCTCATAGAAATTTGGCTTTAAATAATTAGATATTATAATAATATTAGAATTTAAAATCTCAACAAAGCTATAATACTACTCCAATCTTGCCAATTACATTACTAAGGTATAGCAGAAAAAAATTATCATCTTTAATTATCAATCTAGAAATTTATATTATATAATTATTGGCCAAAGTTTAAGATAATATATTTAAATTTATATTTTTAGAATATCTAAATTTAAATCTTAATTTAAATAATTCTAAATAATAATAGATTATATATATATATATATATATATATATATATATATATTGATTATTTATTTTATTCTTGTTATAGATATATTTAATTTAAATAAGAATTGTGGATTAAAATAAAATATTTTTAAAGTATAAATTATATAATATAATTTAAATTTAATAAAATAATAATTATTAATATATATTTTTTTTATATTAATATATAATTTGGCTTTTTTATTATAACTTGACTTTAGTAGTATCAATATCATTAAATAATATAAAGTAACAATAGATATGGCCAATAAAATAAAATAAAAAATTGAATAGATTAAAAGATTCATTTTAATAGTCAAATTAGATAAAAAAAATTCTTTTGGAAGAATAAAGATCTTCTAAATATATAAATAAGTATACTTATATTCCTCCAAGCTACCTCTATTAAGGCTTATAAAATATTAATTAGATAGAAGTTAGAGATGTCATTTGCCAACAAAGCAAAGCTAGATATTTATTATCACAAGTATAAACAAGCTTCTCAATTTTAAATACAAATATTAGAAACATACACTTCAGAAGTTTATAAAATCTTCTAAAATATTCTAGAGGTATTTTAGTTAGTGAAAGTTAGTTGAAAAGCTTCTTAGTTGGTAAAAATAGCTCGAGAAGCTTCATAGTTAGTGGAAGGAGCTTGAAAAGCTTCTAAGTTAGTAGAAAGTACTTTAGAAGCTTTCCAAATAATAGAAGCTTGTTAGTTTGATGGAAGCTGCTCAAGAAGCTTCTTAGACAAGAATGTATATGAGAGTTAAGGCTGAAGAGTTCTTTAGTCTTGACAACATACTTCTTAGAGTTCTAACTCACCTTTCTTGATGTTGTTCATGTATTCATTTAGATAATTCAAGTTCTTATCAGTTTCTTCTTTAAATCTTTTTTAGTTCAAATGTCTTGTTTTGTATTCTCATGTCCTTGACAATGTATCAAGACTGACCTTATTTTAAATATCAAATTTTAATTCTTCTTGTTAGAAAGTGGATTATTCCTCTTCTTGAAGGTATACTAGCACTTTAAAGGTTGTAGATTAACCTCCTCTAAGTTGATATTTTCTTCATTACAATATTAAAGCTTTATCTTTTTTATAAAAGATTGAATTATCCATCTCTTTGAAGATCTTAAAGCATCTTAGAGGTTGCATATTATCCTCTTCTAAATTGATATTGTCTTCTTATAGATTCATTTTTTCTTTCTTTTAAAATAGTTGGAAGTAAAGACATTAATATGATCAAATCTTCTAAATCTAAGTTAGATACAATCATAAGCATTTTTACTATTTTATTTATTAGGATTACAAAAATTGAAGGAATTGTTGCAAAACTTCATAATGATGCAACATTTAGAATACCACAATATAAACTACACCTACCTCCTTTTACACTTGAGGATGCAGTACTATCTATGTTGTGCCAAAGAAATCTACTTGTTCAGCAATGTAAAGAGCCTCCAATTAGTATTTAGAGGAAATATGATGGTATATGTTTAAAGTTCCGAGGGTTTATCAATCAAATTTAATTGATAATGGTTCTACAACATGATACTTATTTGACAATAGAATCATTAGTTGGATTGGTAGGTACCTTGCTTACATGGTAAAGATTATTATAATTTGCTCTCTTATTTGAAAAGAGATCACCAATTTTAAACAGCTTTGAAGTTTTTATAAAAGCATTTATGGAAGCATTTGGAAAATATGACAAGGCTCATTGAGCAACAACTAAGATCCAAGTATTGCAATAAGAAGCGTACTCTATATCAGTTTATGCATCCAATTTTAAGCAACTAGCATATAACATCAATTGAAACAAAGAAGCCTTGATGAGTCAATTCTATTGGAGATTAAAGAACAATGTGAAGGATTTTTTGTTATCGCTTTCAAATCCACAATCGTTCAATGAAGCCATTAGCCAAACTATGAAATGTAATAATTAGCTATTCTAATATTCTTAAGATCAACATTCATAGACTTCAATAAGACAATATGTAATCCGACACATTCTTGTTATATTAGCAAATATTCTAAATTCACATTGAAAAATAAAAGATATATAGCTTGATGCAGTATATTTTAAACCTCTTAGTCTACAAAAAAAGAAGCGTCTAATGGAAGAAGGTTTATACTTGTATTGTGGCAAAAAAGGCTATAAGGTTGACAATTGTCCAAAAAAATAAAATCAACATATTGCCAAAATCCGGAGTGTAATTATTTAAGAAAATAAAAATATTTAGCTACAATAGGGATTGTGTAGTTTGACAATTCAACATCACAAAATTATTCAGGTTTCTTTCTTTCTACTCAACTTGCTTATTGCTTTACAATTCCTATGGATTTGGGCCCTCAAAAGCTTCAAGCAATCTTTTCATTAAATTCAGGGATATCTGTTTGTTTCTTAAATGGACCATTTGCTAAACTTTATAAAAAATTTCTAGTATAAAAATCCAAACCTATTCATATAGAGATAATAAATGGGTGACTTTGTAGGCATTGTTTCATAGATGAAACAACGCCTACAAAAATATTGTTTAAAGATCATAGCAGTCAAATTATATTCAATGGTATTAGAACTCTTTCAAATTTTTTTATTCTCAGACTTTTTTTGGTTAAAAAAGTATAGTCCATCTATAAATTGGAGGTTGCAAAGAATGACATTTTTAATAGAAATCTTTGTAAGAAAATTTCAGGAAAAGCCACAAGTTGGTAAGCTTTTATTTGTTAGATCAAGGTCTTTTATAAAATTGCTCAAAGAAGGTATATCATTTGTTATTTACGTGACTCTAATTAAAGAAGATATGACTTCATTGATAAGTATTTTAAAGCAGTATAACAAATTTTAAGATGTTTTCTAGAAGAAGAATATTGATATATTACCAAAGCACCGACCATACAATTGTGCCATAGATCTTCAAGAAAGAATACAACCACCTTTTGGCCTAATTTATAATCTTTTTTAAAACAAGCTTTTAGTGTTAAAAGATTATATTGATAAAAACATTGCAAAGAACTTCATTAGACATTTAAAATTTCTAGTAGGTGCACTTATATTCTTTGTGAAGAAAAAAGATAGTTCTTTATGTACATACATTGGTTATCGAGGATTGAATAAGATAATGATAAAGAATCATTATCCACTACTATTAATCTCAAGACTTTTGGAACAATTTGGCCAAATTTAGATCTATATTAAGATAGATCTTCATGAAACATATTACTTAGTATAGATCAAAAAAAGAGACAAATGGAAGACCGCATTTTAGACCAGGTATGGACATTTTGAATATAATGTCATGTCCTTTGGATTAACAAATATACATGCTGTCTTTCAGCATTTAATGAATGACATCTTTTGAGAGCATCTAGACAAGTTTGTAGTAATCTATCTTGATGATATCTTAATTTATTTGAAAAATCTGGAAAAACACAAGAAGTATGTAAAGTTGATATTATAAAAGTTACAAGATGCAAGTTTGTATGCTAAGCTAGAAAAATATATATTTCATCAACCAAAGATGGAATTTTTGAAATACATCGTATCTACTAAGGATTTGATGATGGATTTCAAGAAGGTAGAAGGGATTATGCAGTGGGCCATTCCAAAGATGGTAAAAGATGTATAATATTTTCTTAGATTTGCTAATTTCTATTAAATATTTATTAAAAATTATTCTCAAATTATTGTCATTTTTATTCAATTAATACATAAAAAAAATTAAAATTGAGGCCTCAAGTAGAGAAGACATTCTAAGATCTCAAGACAATATTCATTACAGCTCCAATCTTAATGCATCTAGATTTTATAAAAGTATTCTATATAAAGATTGATGCTTTGGATTTTGTATTAGGGGCCTTATTTTTACAAATGAATATAATCAATAAACTCCATCCCATTACATTTTATTTTTAAAAAAAAATTGCTACTAAAATTAATTATAAAATCTAGAATAACAAGTTTTTTATTATTATCGATTCTTTTCAAGAATGGTATTATTTTTTCAAAAGAATAATGTATCCTATAACTATATATACAGATCATAAGAACTTGGAATATTTTATATCAACTCAGGAACTTAATTGTTGTGAAGCTTGATAGAATATGTTATTATTTCAATTTAACTTTGTTATCACTTATTAACCTAGAAAGCAATAAGAATTGTCCAATGCTTTATCAAGGAAACTACATCTTGAACTAAAGATAAGAAAGGCAAATTTTGATTAATAATATGTAATTTTGTTGAAGTTAAAGCAATTTTGCCTTTGCACTACTATTATATTAGCACCTATTGATTTTATTTTTCTTAATGAGGTACATGTTGCAACCAGTAATGATACTTTGGCCCTTAATATCAAGTGTAGTTTTAATAAAAATGTTGGCAAGTTTAAACTTGAAGAAGACTTTTTATACTTTGAAGAATATTTATATATTCCAAAAGAATCAATATGACTGCACGTTCTTCAATCTCATTATGACTTCAAATTATACGTTATTTTGGATTTAGCAAGACCTTGAAACTTATTTTTTAAGATTTTTGGTGGCTTCAAATATGGAAGGTGGTGAAGGACTTTGTATTCTCTTATAATATTTAATTAAGGTCTAAGAATCTTTAACATTGCCCTTATAGACTTTTATAGTCCTTACTTATTTCAAAATAATCATGGTCTTCTATCTCAATAGATTTTATTACAAATCTAAAACCATCCAAATTGATGACTGTAAAGTAAATTGATTCTTATTCCTTATAAAAAGATTACTTTTTGTGAAGAAACAGTAAGGTTCTTTCTTGATAATATATATCGATGTCATGGCTTATTGAATAATATAATATAATATTATATGTGATTGAGGATCCCAATTTGTATCTAAGTTTTAGAAATACCTTTTTGAAATATTGAAAGTGGATGTTAAACTTTCTTCGGCTTTCTATCTTCAAACTGACAGCTAAACAAAACAATTTAATTAAATTTTGGAATAGTATTTATAATGTAATATCAACTATTAATAAGATGATTAGTTTTTTTATCTACTATTAGCAAAATTTGCATAAAATAATATTATTTATATCTCAACTCAGCAAATACCGTTTTATTCCAATTATAATTATCACTTGAAGCTTGATCTATGGAATACATCAAAGAACAACAATCTAGCAATTGAAGGGTTTGCAAAGTATCTATTGCAATATCAAACAATCTTAAAGCTTCAATTGCAAGCAGCTTAAGTTGCTTATAAGACATTTGTAGATAAATATAGGAATCAATTGCTTGCTTTTTATATTAGAGATAAAATATGGCTTCTGTGATAAAACACCAAGACCAAGCGGCCATACAATAAGTTAAATTATTTAAGGTTATGACCATTTTTCATCCAGAAATAAATTAATCCAGTGGCATATTGCTTAGAACTACCATCTTCTATGAAGGTACATCTAGTTTTTCATATCTCTCTTTTGGAGCCTTATAAAAAGTCACATATTTTGGAAAGAATAGAACAATCTTTGCCTAGTATTGAAATTAAAAATCATGAAGAATACAAGGTCAAAAAGGTGTTGGATTTACAACAAAAGTGGAGCAAATTAGAATATGTTGTTTATTGGCACGGCTATGATATCAATGAGTGCACATGGAAATCAACCAAAAATCTTGTCAATGTGCCTCAAAAGATACAAGAATTTTATTGACTTTATTTTCACAAATCCAAATATGTTTGATGATAATTTTTTAGCAAAGATTAGAATCAAGAAATATTTATAAGATGGAGAGACTTAAATTAAAGCCTTCATCAATATGCAATTATTTTTTTTAAGATATAATAGAGTGATAGAAGCAAATCAGCCATCATATTTAACCTTCAAGTATTGAAAAATCTAATAGAATAAGATTTAGAAGATTCACGTATTATACAAGCTTCAAACAAACCAATGCAATTTTTATAGTCTTTAATTAAAAAAAAAAGTAAAGACAATACATTTCAATACTAAGTATGACCATGGTGTTGTATGGCGTTGTCTTATGACATTGTCTTCTATTTGGGAATATATTGGATACTTGACTATGGAGAATTTACTTAAAATTTGATGGAAAAAATTCAACAAGTGATTTGTCTTCAATAAAAAGGACAAATAATACAACAATCTTACCAAAAAAAAATTATGTATATAAATCCTCTTGTATTTAAGTAGGTTTGTACAAAAAAGGTTCAAATTTCTACAAAAACCCTTTAAAACTTTGTTCACTTACAAGGACTTATTTCTTGCTAAACTTTAGAATTCATAACTCTTGATACAACTATTCAATTTCTAAAATATTTAGTTCAAAATATAGACAATTTTCTTAAGTTTCACCACAAGAAAGAATCAATGGTAAATTTATTTCTGATTGTCTGATATCTCAAAAATCCTAATAGGTACTTAAAACCCTAGCTCAGAGATACTTGAGTACTATTTTCCTTATATTTCACAAACCCAAAATCTTAATGCGACAAAATTTTTGCACATAGTCTTGTCACATAAACATATACACTCTTGAAAATTTTGAGCCAAAAATCTTTCAAATTGCCTAGATATAGCTCAAAATGTAACCACTATATAAGTAGGTTACTTACTGCCCTTAAGTTTGTAGGCACTGACTTCAACTCCCAATATCTCCTTCACTCTAGCTTGAATTTTATCAAACCACATAGAAAAAATATAGCCAAAAAAGTGCTCTTTCCAACCCCAGTTGCCGATCCTTGATTACTTTCTGTATGCATGAGTAATATCCAAAAAAGTGATAATAGATCCAAAATCAACACCTTAGCTTTGAGCGTCTATAACTTCTTCATAAAAAGTGCAAATCACACAAAATTTGCATCTAAATCAGATCCAAAAACCTAAACCTTATAACCCTAGCTTTTGATGTTCGACTTCTTTCGAAAAACAAATCCTAACTCCTAATAAATCCTCGGGCAGCCTCCTTGAAGTCCATTGGATATGATTTTTGGCCAATTAGAATAGAGATTTCTATCATCCACCTCTATCCATCCACATGGATGGCCAAACTATCTTTTTTATATTAAAAATCTTTTTTTAATCCTTCTTCTTATAAGATTTACATACTTTGTGTTTTAAACACCAAATAAAAGAAGTAAATTATCATTTTAAAGATCACCAATGTCTAACAAAGGTGATTTAAGATATACATAAGTTATTGTTAATATAAAATCAACCTCAAAACTACTATCAAAAGAAAAAATAAGGTTGTATAAATCTCAATAATAATCTTTTTAATAGATCCCTTCTAAACTAGCAACCTAACCACATCTTGTAACCAATAAAAGTCCACTGATATGGCTCTCATTTAATTATGTAGTAAATTATATATTAAATATATATGTATAATTTTTTCACATGATAGCCGAATCACAACACGATAGCGTGAACATCTATTTGGGAATACATTGGGTACCTGGCTATAGAGAGTTTACTTGAAATTTGATGGCAAAAATCTATTAAGTGATTTTTCTTTAATAAAAAAGACAAATAATATAAAAATCTTACAAAAGAGAAGTTATATAGATAAACCCTCTTGTACTCAAGTAGGTTTGTACAAAAAAAGTTCAAATTTCCATAAAAACCCTTCAAAATTTTATTCACCTGCAAGGACTTATTTCTTTTTGATTTTTAGAGTCCAATAACTCTTAATCCAACTATTCAATTTCTATAAAATTTCTTCAAAGTATAGGTAATACTTTTAAATTTTACCACAAAGAAGAATCAAATATAAATTTACTTTCAATTGTCCGATATCTCAAAAATCCTAATAGGTACTTAAAACCCTAGCTCAGAGACACCTGAGTACTATTTTCCTTATATCTCACAAATCCAAAATCTTAATGCCACAAAATTTTTACACATAGCCTTATGACATAAATATATATACTTCTAAAAATTTTGAGCCAAAAATCTTTCAAATTGCTTAAGATATAGCTCAAAATGTAACCACTAGTTAGGTGGAGTCACTTACTATCCTTAGCTTACAAGCACCAACTTCAACTCCTAATATCTCTTTCACTTCAACTTAGATTTTATCAAACTATATATAAAAAGTGTAGCCAAAAAAGTTTTCTTTCTAATTCCAGTTACCAATCTTCTATTGCTCTTTGTATGCGTGAGTTATGCCTAAAATAATTATAGTAGATATAATTTTGATACCTTGACTTTGAATACCTATATCTCTTTCATAAAAAGTCCAAATCATGCAAGATTTGCACCAAAACCATATCCAAAAATCCAAACTTGCTGATCCTAGCCTTTGATAATTGACTCTCTCAAAAAAAAATACTAATCCCTAAGAGCAACATCCAACCATACAAGTCTCAATTCTAATACTTGAGCTTTAATGATATTGCTTGAGTTGGAAGAAAAAAAAAATCATTCTAAGCCTAAGATCTTGTTTCAAAGATGTTTTGAAGGTTGTAATGAAGATCAAATCTTTAAATGGGATGTTTCAACAATAGAGGTACTAACTTAAGACCATAGATAATTTCTTCAAGGATTAATAAAATCTATTATCTAAAAATAAAAATAAAAAATACATTGCTTCATTAGTGCAATATATTCTTGACTTCCTACATATATAGAGTAATTTTCAAAGGTATGAGTTCTTCTTGGAACTCGTCACTAAAAAAGAAGGTGATATTAGGGACATATACTTCAAAAATTTACAAAACCTTCTAGAACATTTTAGAAATTTTTTAGTTAGTGAAAGTCAGTTGAGAAGCTTTTTGATTGGTGAAAGTAGCTCAAGAAGCTTCATAATTAGTAGAAGGAGCTTAAGAAGCTTCCAAATTGGTAGAAGGAGCTTGAGAAGCTTTCCAATTGCTAGAAGCTGCTTGAGAAGCTTCTTTGTTTGATGAAAGTTACTTGAGAAGCTTCTTAGTTTGATGGAAGCTAATCAAAAAGCTTCTTAGACATGGATATATATGGGAGTCAAGGCTGAAGAATTCTTTAATTTTGACAATACATCTCTTGGAGTTCTAGCTCACCTTTCTTGGTGTTGTTCATGTATTCATTTAGATAATTCAAATTCTTATTGGTTTCTTCTTGAAACCTTTTCTAATTTAAGTCTTTTGTTTTGTATTCTTGTATTTTTTATAATAAATACATCTTTGATATGTGGATTTTTTAAGATGTATATATAATATTTATTTATTTATTTATTTATTAAAAATAAAATTATAAAACTTATATTTTAATATATAATATTTAATAATTTCTAATAAGAAATTTAATTTAAAAAATATATTAGATATTTATAATTTTAATACAATATCTTTCTACTACAAGAATATAAGTTTAGTAGAATCAATACAAGGAATTTGAAATATATTTTAAGAATGGAAGTAGATTATAATATATTAAAAAAAATACTAGTTTATAATCATATTGAAGATGGTATTCACAAAAGAAAGATATGTATATTTACACGTTTTTTTCTATTAAGTACCTAATTTTCTCTTTTGATATTTTATTTTAAAATAATAAATTATAAATAACATTAAAAAAAATACCTCTATTAGTAATATATAATTTTAAACATGTATATTATAAATAAAATTCACAAAAGAAGTTGATTATTGAAAAAGTTTGATTTTACTTTGCCAAATAGTTTAAAAAAGATATTGAATGGTAATTGATATATAATAAAATAAATATAGATAAATTATTTTATAACATGGAATATTTGAATGCAATATTCAAAATAAAAAAATTTATAAAAAAATATGATATTTACAACTCATTAAAGATTTTCTACTACAATAATTATTTTTTAATCTATAATAAGTGGTCTTATCATATATATATACATATATATTATCTATTTTTTAATATTTAATTTAAAAAAATTTCTTAAAAGTATTTCAAATGAAATTCAAAAAATCCTATTTAATCCTTATTCAACTCAAATTAGAATTTCTATAACCTTATAATTGCTCCAATTAGGATTTCATATTTAAATCTATAGAAGTTATTAAATTTGGACTTTAATTTATTTGAATTATAATATAAAGAATAAAAAATAAAAATACCATAGTACTAGAATACAAGTCAATATTTTTATTTTTATTTTTTTGATAAATTTCTAATCTAATGAGAGATCTAATAAGAAAGTCCAGCAAGTTCATATTTATTCTTCTTTTTAGCTAAAATCCTTACCATCAATCTCAAAATGGCCTAAAATTAAGAAATTATTTTTAAATTTTATTTATTTAAAATTTTTTTAAAAAAATCAATTATTAATTAATATACAAACAAGCCAAAAATTGGTTTGGATGGTGTTATAACCAATATTAATGCAGCCATTGAGGTTATAAACTCATTCAAGATTCAATATAAATTTAAAAAATCAAATTATATTATAATATTTTAATAAGAATAAACTATAATGGACTAATAAATATCAAAGGATTCAAGTTAATAATATAATAATATAATAATATATATATATATATATATATATATATATATATATATATATAGTACCTTATTTAGATTGTGGCTTGATTTTTAAATAGTGGTTTAATTTTTAAAAAGATTTCAAAAATTAAGATGCTAATAATTTTTTTAACTTAATTTTGCCAAAATAAACTTTAGTGGTTAAATAAATTATTCTAATATCTATTATGAATTTTTTTGTAACACAAAATAATTCTTTATATACCATGATAATTATTAAAATAATTTCTAAAAAATTTCTATGGTTAGGAAAAAAACCAATACTAGAATTTAATTCCTATGGATAATTACTAGTCAATGCATCCAAAACAAAGGCTTCAACTTATGCAATTCTAAAACATCTCTAAATACCTTGGAAATTAGATGGATGTTCAAATTTTTCTTATCCAAAGATTTTTTGTTAAATATTATTTAACACAAAATATAATACATGTAATTTCTTAAAAATATTAATAGGTAGGCTCTTAATATATATTAGATGCCTAAATCTTCTTCAAAATACATTGTTATACTACAAAAATCTTGGTTTAGGAATGCGTTAGGTATCTAGTTATAGTTCACAATTCTTTTATAATTTTTTTAAAAACAAATACTTAAAAATACTCTTCTTCAATAACATCAATCCTCTTAACAACCATAAATCCTAAAAAATCTAAATCCCATATTCTATCAAATTCTAAATTCTAATTATTAAATTATGACAAGATTCAATACCTAATTAGGCCATTAAATTAATTTTATATTTTACACAATATTCTATTCTTTATTCATTTAAATAGTTATAAAATTTAAAACAAATGAAACTTACAAATTGATAGATATTATAATAAAATCCTTATTGAGTGTTTTTTAGCTTCCTACTCCTAATTTAACAAAAACATCTAATAATTAATTCATTTCTTTTAATTATTAACTTTTATACCAAATTGGTATAAAAGTTAGATTATAATATCTATTAATAGTTTCTCTAATTTCTACTTATTTTAATTTTTAGATCTTTAAGTATCTAAGAAATTATGACTAATATTGCATTGCTATATTCTAGTACCTCCTTGTGTATATAGTCAATATCTTTCAATTGCACTATTGAAATAATACAAAACTTAAAAAATATATGTCTTGCTTGAATATCTATACAATTACAAAAATTCAACTATAGATCAAGCACAAAGTACTAGAAGTGAATCCAAACTTTATATTATTTTTTATTATATTTAAATCTTTATTATCTACTACATCTTAAACTTGATTAACTCTTTGAAGGTCTTTCTAAGACATAAACCTATAAAACTTATATTTGTAGAACCTTCTTAAAGCTATCTCTATACTTATACTCTCCAATTTCTATAAAAAAATCCATGTTTGCCATAAGATTTTATTTTTATATCTTAAGATCAAATTTTAATTTTACAAACAATTATCTTTTAAATAATAATTTTCACATTTTCATGGTAAATTTTTCAAAAATCTATTCTTAATTTTTTTCCAAGATATATATATATATATATATATATATATTCTTCCATTTATAGTCCTATCAAAGTAGTAGAAGTCTTTTTAATTAAGAAACACTCTAAATTACAAAGATAATACCTAGGCTTGATTTATTAGTTGTTAAGATATAAAAAAATGTTTATAAAATTTTCACTTGAATTCTTTCTATACATCTTGGGTCTTCACCAACTTTTTCACCAAATAATTACATTACAACATAATAATGTATAGAAACTAATGAAAAAGGACATTAAATACATATTTCTTGACAATTTTATAAAAATAACTGTGATTATTTTTAAACATGCAAGAGTGTGTGTACTATATAATGTAAACCTCGTGTTTCAATACATGCAATACTTTGCATCTAATTGAATCTGCTCGATAATGACCGCGCCGCTCACAACGAAAGTAAAAGGCATTGAAAGATTTATTTATTAAAAAAAGCTACTTTTCTGGCAAGTTAACGAAGGGTATGAGGGTCGCCATGAAACCTGGATGCGTTGGCGGGTCTGAGTCTGAAATGGCTATGGCCATAGCCAGGAAGAACTTCAAGGTACTCCGCGACTCTGTACAAGCTTTGAGCTCCAGAGTCGAATTCTACCAGGATTGATCGCACTGTGCGTGCGACTTTGAGTTCTCTCAGTATAAATCTATGAAAAGAAATCCAGATAGAATGTCAGGTCACTAGATTTCACAGCCCGAAACTGTAGAAGTGGCGGTTCTTTGAGCGATCGGACAAGTTGAAAGAGTTTTTCTAAGTAGAGTTCTGGGAAGATTGCAAAGCAACGGGATTATTCTGATCGGAGCACGGTTGCAAACGGCGGAGCAGTAATTTGAGGGAATTTTTAGAGGACTTGAGATTAGGATATATTTCTTTTGTTGTTAGCAGTTGAGCTCAGCGTTAGCAATGGGGAACGACGGAGAGAAAAAATCGCGATACGAGGATTTATGGGATACTCTGAACATTGCGAGCCGCGGCGCCTTAGTAGCGGTTTCTGAAAATGTACATCCACGACGCTGAGTTTCTTAAGTTTCATCTTTGGAGTGATGCTTCGTGAGGGGGTTTGAGAGCTGAATATGTGAGGTCTGTTTTGCCTCTGCGATATGTTTACGTCGAATGCTTGATTTATGTTTACTTTGTGTTTTCTTAAGCGTGCAGGAATTTGAGAAATGCTTTTCACAATTCACGAGTGAGCAGAAAGCGAAGCTCTTCCTCATTTACACCCGGGTACGATGCTTGCCATAGACAATTTGTACGGTTTCTACTTCGTTCAAATCTTCGAGCTTATATTGTACTTTAGCTTCCTTCTCGTATTTTAGGTTTGCAGCTGCTTTAGACTCGTGATTGATCATCTCTGCATTGTTTTCACTTCTCTAATTATACACACCGTTTCGTATAGCAGGTAGTGGCAAAGCTTCAAGAAGATGTGATGGTAGGGGAATTTCCAACTTTTCTTTTGTTCGTCAAACTTTCAGAGGTTGGCGCTTGAGTGATGTATACACTTCTTCCAAGTTCCTCTTGGAAAAGAAAGTTCACATTGGGTTCATGTGTTCAATATTGCATACTATTGGGATAGGTTTTTATCTTCTATGGAATCTCAAGTCCACCAAAGATGCGCGGACGAGCTGCATTAAGGAGATGTCTCTTGTTCTTATTATCGTGCCTACTCGATTCTTGATATTGTATTCTATGAATTAAACTGTTCATTCATTATAATGCTAAATGGACAACCATGATGTCATGAATTCTGTTGGCGCCAATGTTTGTTGTTACAGTTGGAGTTCAAACCCTTATGCGAAGCTTGGGAGGTATGCACTCATCTCCGAACTCGGGCTTGAATTAGAAGCTTGACCTTACCACAGTTGTTTCATTGTTTTCCTTGAGATTCGAGTAAGGCATGCATCCTGTATTGACCGAACATAACGTATCAATCAGCTAAAGGAGGTGCTTGAGGAATTGGAGGAACTCATAGAGCGTCACGATTTAGGTGATGTCTTAACTTCCAGGTATGATTCTCCTTCGCTGGAACTTCTGTCGTTTTTGGAGGCTATCGGATGTTGTGCGACATCGACTCTCAGATGACGTGAGAAATTATTAGATGATCATAATGTTGTTCGACATGACATTGCTGGAACATTCAAGGTTTCTTTCTATTTACCACATGATTCGATTGTTTTAGAAGAACGTGTGGTTTCGCAGAATTTGTCTGAACTAAGTCGTATGAACAGTTCTTAAAAATGCTCTTAAAAAAAGTGGCGGCTTGCGTAATCATTTGAGATGAAGGTCGAACTTCCAAATAAAATTTGGAGCATGTTTATTTATTGAAAATTCCATTTCGTAAGTGACTACACAACTTCTTTGTGCAGGTCTGCGCCTCTTACTGATGCCGTTCGTGCAATGACAACCAAAATCAAGCAAGAGGAAGTCGACAAACTTAAGCTCCTGGTTCAGCAGGTTCGTGTTAAATTTGTCCAATATTCGCGGAACGTCCGTTAAGTTTTGACCAGCTTTTGTTTATTTTTATCTTATTTTGAAGGTTTCAAGTGCCTTTGTTTTTTATTTTTGAAAGAGTTTAAAGAAGGCATCTCCAGCATTTTGACATACCTTGTGCAAGCGAGAGCTGTTAGAGTATTTTCCTTCACTTTTGTATTCCCAAGGTAAATCTGACCAAAGTTATCAAGCGGGAAATGCAGTGATGTTTAAGAACCCTTGATGTGCCCACCCTGGAAAACGTTTGTTCTCATAAGTTTGCTCAATGTTGCGCCACTGCTACATTTTTGACAGGAGGAAGAGCACGTTGCCCAGCTCAGGCTGCAACGAGAGGCGCTGCAAGCGAAAGCCCGCGAGGAACCGACAGCTCTTGCAGCCACGCTTGGCAAGGTACATTTGAAGCGTGTAAATAGTTATCTGTCATAATTGAGATTGTGTTACAAAAGCCTTTAATAGCAGAGTTGAGGTATGTTGAATGTGCCCATCCAAGAAACTGACTTGCGTGGAGAGGATTGGACCATATGCTGTGTTTTTTCGTGAAGTTCTGTGTGATATCATTTTAAGGAATATGTGATACTGTATCATGCAGGTTCGCAGAGAACGAGTGGAACTAAGTTTGTAGCGTAGTGGAGCCTTTGTTGATAAGATGGAGCGAAAGAAGTATGTGTTGGCTAGCAGTTTAACTTGTAAGAGCTAGTAAGAACTTTGTGGACTGCCTTCGTCTTTATGATCTGACTTGTTGGCCTAAAGTTTTCCACGGATGCATTATTTGAGTTTGTCACAAGCTTAGTGCCTTTAATCGAGGGTCGACTTTGAATTTCATAGGATGCACCTCACTCGGTTACAGGGCGTGGAAGAGCTATGATGTTCAACAATTCCACATAATACTTATCTTGCAGTTATTTAACAAGCCTTGTATGTCCTCTGCTAGAAGGTTGAATTCTCTCTCCTCACATTTATCATATATGCCAGTGTTCTTTCGCAAGTTTCTTAATCCCTATTGGATTTTTTCGAATTAACCAGCTAAACGTTCCAGCTAGCGGGCCGGAAAATTGCTCAAAATTACTCGTCCAATCCTGGTCAACATAATCACCTCATTTCGCTTCGCGGGGGCTCGACAGATGATTTTCAGAAGCGGTAACGGCCTCCCGCAGCCTGCTTGCTCCCAAAAGCAGAGACATTATGAATCGGTTGATGCTACAGCTTTTCAATCATGAAATTTATATCATCGCTGACATGAAGATCTATCGACCTTGAAACAAAAGCAGGCGAACAGTTAGAAACTCTTCATGTACCGGATGTGGAGGTGTTAAAATACCACTTCAGCTGCACGGGTGGGTCACTACTGACATGCACTTACTTCACAATAAGCATTAACGCCAAGCCAGGTGGTTGCCACACGAGATTGTTATTGACAGATGGTCTGAAGCGCAACGAGCTGTTTCCCAGCGTATCGTCATCAAGACGTACAAATTTGCTGGTCGAAATTTCAATCGACATAAATATGGAAGAGCTGCCCCCATCAGCAAATACACACTCGGGCTTTCGCAGTTGCCATGGAATCGTGCGATATGGTAAGGATTGTAACTGCCAGTGAGTGACTAGCTGCCCCAGCCTTGTGAATATCCTGTCAATCTCCCTCTCCTCCACTCCATCCAGGTAATGTTCAATCAATATGCACGGACTTATGTTAACATGATTAACGTTAAATTCTTGCTGAACTGAGAAGGCGCTGCAAGCCACCCTTGGTACGTGGAATTTGATTTTACGCAAAGCATTCAATACACCATGGTCATCTCGAGAAATTATCGATGCTGTGCATTGTAAGCACAAATGACGCGACATGCAAATGTGCTGGGTTTAATTCCTATACAGAATGTATTCTAAGGCGCTGAACATGGAAAAAAGGGGATATAATACTTCCGTACTACGAGCAACTGCAGGATTCTACAAGCATCTTGGTCGAGCTCCTAGGGTCTACGGTAACCTCCAGGCACAGATTCTTCTGAATTCAAGAATTTGTATCATGATAGTTTCGACAAACAAAAAGACGCAGAATACTGGTTTACTTTGAGACAAAGGCTCACAAACTACAAGGAATAATTGCGACTGCTGATAAGAATGTCCAACTTCCACAACAGAGAACCAGAGTTCAACGGAACAGAAACTTCTCAATCTGAGAAGCGCTGTACCTAATCGGCAAAGTCAAATCGCGTGGCCTCACCAGCAATCTCGGGGTGCCATTGAAACCTTGACCACAACTGGCCGAAGCACTCAATCAACAAACTGGCGTTCAATTCTTGAGCTAACGCTCCTGATTTCTTGCTTGTAGCAAACGAATCATTCGCAAGTCCGCCCGATCACATTTCAAGTTCAAAGGGAGCACAATCATGAAGTTGCAGACATGATGCGATCAGTGATTCGTATTCTGCTTGTCGATGGATTGAACAAATCAGCTGACAACAACCTGCACGGACACCAAATGACGAATGTGACCATCAAAAGTCCAGGTGAATGCGAGATCTATTTTGAAACTAGATTTGGTTCCTAAAGGACAACGTATACGGAATCTCTCCGCTACAAGGAGGAACAAATCAGCAAGGATCTAAGGAAGGTAGTAAATTAGGTTTAGATGTCATGGAACCCAAAACTTCAAGTTGAATAATCCGAGTTTCGAGATCATGAAGGCTCATAGACCACATATAATCTGTAAATGGCATTCGCGGATTGAGCGAGACGTGCACTTGAAAACGATTTGAGGATTGGAATTTCGAGGCCATGAACTATCCGCAATTCGGTGGAAAAAAAAAAGAAAAGAAAAAAAGAGGCCGAACAGAACAGAACAGAACTCAAGGGATAGGTTTGAACCTGAATATTTCTGGTAAACAGAAAACCTAATTTACGAAAGTTAGATGAGCGTCTAACATCGGATGAACCTCCAAATCTCGAATCCACAACCTCTACACAAATCCAGACTTGATTTCTATCTCGACATAGCAGAATTAAGCTCTTTAATTCGCTGAAAGACAACTGGAGTGACTTTCGGTGTAGTACAATGCTAATCCAATGCTGCATACTACGGTCGCCAGTTGATCGTAAATTGTTCTTCAACGTGAGGTGTTGGAATCGCGGCAACCAAGCTTACGACACAAGGGGTTAGGTGAGTTCCATTGCTACAGTCAAGATTAGGGTTGAATGACATTAAACAGACACATGGAATGAAGTATTTCTCCACCAAACACACACTCTCTCTCTCTTTATTCTTTTTATTTTTTTTATTTTTTCAACTTTTCATATACCATCGAGTTAGGTTTATATTTAGAAACCCAATTCCCTGATGTACTGTGTTTGCACGGCGAAGAAGTGGAAACCTGCCAAACGGCCTCATAACAGTGCTACAGCCTATTTTCTCTGCTTTTGAGGAGGTGATGGCAATACTGGCTTTCACAGGGAACATCAAAGCCCTCTGACAATGATAAGTTTATTGCCCTGCCTTGTCCATTTCCATCAATCATGGAGTACCACGTGGTATTTATTTTATGGGGTCATTCACTAAATGATCCTAACAATTTCCAGGCCTATAAGCGGTCAAAGAAAGATCCTGCCCTTCAAAGGAAAGTCAATCAAGTGGCAAGCAATAGGAAAAGTCATGATATGATGGGGCTGGCAGGTACAAAACAGGATATCTGCTCTCACTAGAAGCCAAGGGAAAAATGAGCCATTTTCTTTAATCTTTTTTAATTTTTTGGCCTGTGTTGTTTTTTTCTAGGTGTAACTACCGCTTCAGAGGACAGCATCCCGAGGAGTCACTCATTTAGGTCACTTATGGAAAAAAAATACTGCCCAATTTTCTGCCCACATGCCTGCCCTCGGCAAGAATCCAACCTTCTTCACAGTATCCTTTCTTTTAATTCTGTGGGCAGCTTTGCAAAATCAACTCGAAGCTACATGGGGCAGAAAAATCTTCCTGTGGGTCAGCAAGAAATAATACTGTTGTATCTGATAACTACTTCTCCTGTAGTTTTTTACATTGTGGGTGCCCCCTGGGCAGTTCATGCAAATCCTTGCTAATATCATGAGAGTCCCAAGGACAAAAATAATCAGGCTTTGTGGAATTTGTGGGCAATTTATCACTACACTCCATCTATCAATTCATCTATGTTTACTGCCTCTAAGTATCGTCGTAGTCCTTCTGACAGGCATTGAAAGTCCTTTTCTTTTAGATGGCCAAAAAAAGCAACAGTGTGAGATGAAAGAAGAAATGAACATGTGGATAGACGGGTGGATGGATGCATGGATACTTGGATGAATAATGCAACCAAAGGACCATGCACTGCACCTGTTTGCATGGTTCCAGCCTTCTCTGCCCATCTTACTCAGTTGGACCCCACCTCAATTCCTCCCCTCCCGTTCTCCATTCCCAGTTCCCAGTCGCCATGTTCCCTTAACGGTTCCCTGACCCCCCCTGGGGCCTACTTTAAATAACGTGTGCATTAGCCTCAACTGCACAGGCAAATTTTATTACTAATATTCTATTTTTGAAAATGGAAATTCGTGCATACCGTTACTACTAATATTCCTTCAACACACCTGTTTGAAAAAATTAATAAATGGATATTAAAAAAAATTCAAAACGATCTTGAAATATTGGGTGATTTGAATCTCTTGTCAAATCTTCAAAATCAAATAATAAAAATGTAAAACGGCTCATTCTTTAAAAATACACGTTTTTTAATTTAAAAAATAGAAAAAGTGCAAGAAATAAATCAGTTTGTTGCCAAAGCTTTCTTGTTTGGAGTTTGTACAAAACCAAAACTGTATGTGTGATTCTTTTTTCCTTGACTCTTGACAATTATGAAAAATACATTAAATTAAAATGGAGTTGGGATATGCATCCCAGAAGTTGAGGTTCTCCAGAAGGTTCCACAATTGCCCCTGAAGTTGCAAAATGCCTTTTCAAAAAATGAGGCCTGCTCTTATCCTCAACATGTTCCAATTCTACAAATGTATGCATTGTAGCAACCAATGTGGATGGAGAATGCCATAGAGGATTATGCTCAATGTTGACCCCCTTCTTTAGTGTGAGAAAACAAAAAGAAGTACATTTGTTGGGCTAGAAGCTTAACAATACAAGTACACATGAGCTCACCACTTTAATTGTACAGGATTCAACTTGTTAATGAGGAGCTTTGGTTTGAACAACAAATTTTGTGTCAATTAAAGGTCGAATCAACTCAATGTTTTTTATTTTTATTTTTATTTTTTTAAAATCATTGTCTTATTAGACAGCATGAAGACATGGAAGGGTATAAGTTACTACCAATAAAGAGCAGCTTGTAAATTATCAATTACGAGAGCAGTGTTGATCACACAAATTGGTTAAACAATTTATATTAATATTTAATAGAATTACAAATGTATACAAGCAATCTTTGGATGACATATTTTACTCAATTTTGTTTATTTAGTTATTTTTCAAAGCAACAATTGAATTGGATTTTCCAATTTTCATAGACATGTATTTAGACTACTAATAAATGAAATCGAGTTAGCTTCTGTTTATTTTTTCATTTGAATTTGATAATATTTTTAATAAATAATTGGCTGTAGATCCAAATAAAGTTTTCAAAAAAACATGAACAACCAAAAACAAAATTGAATATATATATATATATATATATATATAAACAATAACAAAACAAAATAAACAGATAAAAGATCATTATTAGTATTCAAAGTTAAATTATTTCTTTTTATTTCACAAAAATATTATCCTCATATATCTGCTTACTAAACTAAACTTTGTGTTTCTCTTGTATTTTGTAATTTTCATGCTCAAACTAAAATAATTGTTTTCTGGGTTCTTGATTTCCAAATATTTTGGTTAGATAGCCCTCTCTGTTTTTTTTTATCATTATCATGAATTCTCTTATTTCTCTAAGCCATGTTTAAATCATTTTGTGTACTCTACAATGATCATGTATTAACTAAAATGACTCAACACAGATATTTTGGGAGTTTATAACTTTATTTCAACTTTGCAAAAAACAAATGAAACTATAATTTAACAATCTACCTATATATTATCATTACTTGGGCTCATAGAAATTTGTGGGTGAAATGCATATCAAAGGCATACGTATCAAATACTGGGAAAGTTTTAATTAATCACATACTGTTTACACAAATTATGACCTGTTTTTTTTTATTTTTTTTATTTTTTTTATAAATCCTCTAAATTTTATCTTATATTTACTTTATTTCAAAATTAATATTAGTTACTCATTTTCTTTCTTTCTTTCTTTCTGTATGTATGTGTCTGTATACATACACAGAGAGAGAATACTGGAAATAACTTCTTTGCAATTTTAAATGATACAGACTGGTACTCTTATCTCAATTGATATATATATATATATATATATATATAGAAAGAAGCCCTTAAAAGATAACTATTTAAATGAATCTTTGGAGTGTCATGATGAGGAAGAATCTAAGGTTTATATCCTTTCAGCCTCCCCTTTTGAAAGCATAATATATTAGATGGATGTACACGTCCATCCATTCATCCAATGATCAATCAGTTCATTTTCTCATGACTTTATTCAATTTACCGTTGATCACAATGTCACTATCATCGACCTTTCAACACGCCTAACCCTTTCAACACAATATACCTAATCAAGTCGAATATAAAAATATATATTATTAAAAAAAACTAAAAAAAACTTGGCTTCAGCACTTTGCAGGTTCTGCCCAAATTGTGAAGTAAGACATAAAATTAGTTCCTACAACATAGTTGATAGGATGAGTTTTTTCAGGATTCATCCAAACTTTATTCTTCAACTATACAATCCAAATTGTATGTTGATGACATTGCATTCTTTTTTATAATAAGTTCCACTTTATCAAAATCAAACATCTATTTATTTTACTGTTGCAACAACCTAGCCATGTCTCTATAGTTTGTGGAATACTCTGAAAGATGACATAAAAGTAGTCAATTCTATAAGATTGGGCTCTATGAAGACTCTTTAGTTGAACAAACTCCAAATTTGAGATGAAAACTGGACTAAAAAGTGGAAAAAGATTTTAGTCTGAAAATATATTTTAGTCTGAAAATTTATAATGTTTAAATGTTTCCTTTCAATATTGGGTTCATCTCTCTCTCTCTCTCTCTCTCTCTCTCTCTCTGTATATATATATATATTAAAAATTTATATAAAATAAAAATGATGATTATTCATTAGGTTAAAGAGTAAAGATTAAACATTAGTTCAAAGATTATAGTAAACTACCAGAAAACAGCAAGTTACACCAAAAACAAACTTGCAAATTTGTATGGAATATATCAGCAATTCAAATTGTGACCAAGAGCAAAAGAGGATCACCACCATTTGGCTATGCCTCATATGGGAAATGTTTTTGCCTTGTCAAAAAGCTTAAAATCACATGCAACACGATTGAATCATAGATGGAAAATATTAAACAATAAAAATCCAGTTAATAAACTTTGGACTCATATAAGTTGACTTCTGCTGTTAAGTGAACCATAGTCTATCTGTATTGAATTGCAAAGAGCATGCTCATAGATTCAATTTTTCAACAATCAGGGAATGATGTAGCAGATTTTGATGTGTAGAACACAAGCAGATCTCAGGTAGATATCCAAAGCTTTAGGGGCTAAAAATGTGCAACAATTACAAAATCTGAGGAGAAGGAAAAGAAAAAGAACCATAGAAATGAAATGAAGGAAAAAAAATATACTCAGAGATTGCTAGCACTTCATGTGTAACAAACTTCCAAACTTATCAGTAAAAGGATTAACTCCCTTGTGTTCCAATAATAATAATAATAATAATAGAGTAGCTCATGTGGGTTGGGGTGGTGGGATCACACACTATTGTAATGAAGGACTTGCTGGGTTTGAGGATTTTAAGGTGTCTACTAATTCAGCATTTAATACCATGTTTAAGGGTTTTCAGCGCTCTACTGTTGGAAAAAAAAAAAAAAAAAAAAAACAGGTGGGGGATAAGGAAATAGATGAATCAATGAATATATGTACTAATGGATGGATGTGTACCATGCTGAAGAACAAGGCTGATGGAAGCAAGACTGGCAGGATGTGGACTTGACCAAACATGCCAGTTTGGACCCCCCTTAAACAGCCTAAGCTGGTACCCACCAAAACCCTAAAAAAACCAGACTGCAACAGTTAGCAGAACCAAAGCATTCAACCTCACATGCACAGAACCAAAGCATTCAACCTCACATGCACAGAACCAAAGCCACAGATAGATAGATCTACGAAAATCTTCAGTAGTCAAAACAAACCCATGTTCTAAACTAAGCAGCATTATCATTAAAGTCCAAGAGCATGTGAACCCTAATTGTTTTTGTTTATTCTTGAACTGTTTTTAAAGAGTTGTCTTCTTTGATGAGCAATGCCAGAGACTGAACACCCAATGGCAGTGAAGCTTTTGTTGACCAAGCCATTGCCACATTGGACATGCAATTATTTATGGGGGAATGTCAAACTCATTGGTTGCCAGCCTTTTGCATTGAACCAACAAGGCAAGTGGAACTGATTAAGTTATTGACTTTAGGTAGTTGGGAGATTAACTTTGTGTGTTGGAAGTAGTGGCCCTTGCTCATCTTTTCTCAAAAATAGGAAATCAGCATATAGAATGATGTTGATGTGATTTGTTCACACAAATAGTAGTAACAGTGAATCATATAAGGGGCACAAAGGAGAGTAATACATTGAATTAGGGCCCACATACTTTCCTGGTGTGGTAATATGAGTATGACATGCACCACCAAACATAACCTTGTATTCAAATTGTCTCACCTTTAGAAACACCATTTTCACATACTATATCTTGGCTTTTCTTGTTCTCTTTCATTTAAATTCATGATAATAATAGTTGTGAAAAAATGAATGTCGGGATTTTCATGGGTAAGTGGTTTAGAATGTTTTGCAATTTTTATATATTTTACTATGGAAAAAGATGATTGCACTCTGACAATAACACTTTATAGAAGGAGGTTTTTCGACAGTGTTTTGACAGCAGAAAGATAAACCTTTGTGATGCAGTTAAGTAAACGTTTTTAATGTTTGTCTCAGGGTGTGTAGATCTTCTTTTTCCTTTTTCTCTTGGAAAATAAAATGGTGATATGAGGTTTTTATTGTCTTTAAAATGAAATAAAGTATCAATTGAAAACTTGCGTATTTTTGTGGGTTTACCCAAATTTAACAATACTGAGTGTTGCATGGCCAATGTATGTTCACACATCAAATACACTCAGACATCAAATTCACAAACATTTTAAAATCTGAATATTTTGTTTTTATTTTTTAAATATCTGATCCCTGTGTAATAAGAGTATGTCTACTAATGGAATTTAATTTATTATTTGAAAAATATTGGCACAGTGCATAAAATCATGCTTACAGATACCTCAGCTAAGATCCATGTATATCAATTTCCTACAAAGAAGGACAGATTTGAATCAATGACATTGTACTGAAAATTTAAAAACTTTGCCGTATTATAAATAAATTACAAAGCAACTACACAATTGAACTTTGATGGAACTTTTCAGTTCCCAAAACTAAAATTTACATGAATTGTACTCTCACTTGGTACAAAGTACATTATATAACACAAAAATAATAAATTTCTGATTAAAAAATCCAATAACTCCCACGATTTCACACACAGTAACATTTAAAAATGATTTTCCTATTAATGCCAAACGGAATTCGCGAATTTAAAAACATCTGTGGAGCAGTTGCATAATAAGGCTCTGGATTGAATGAAAATATAACAAAACAGGGTAGTGAGTTCATTTTAGGGTTTGGGAGGAAATTTGAACAGGCAAGATCCAATATCCAACACGGCAACCTCTGCATACGAAGCTGCGCTCCGGACCCACTGGGGCGATATATCATTCCCATGCACAGCACGCCTGGAGGGGCCACGTCACGTAACGATCGGTCAGGCAGCCAGTCTCCGGCCGTGGCGAAACTCTGTTCCGGTCCCGGCCCGTCCCTTCCTTCTCGCACAGCAAGCGGTCAGGCACACCCAGTGGCGGCACCATGCTGTGGCTGAGGCGACGATCAACGGGCCTCACCAGCCGATGCCGGCCACAGCATATCTGCGCATCAGCAGCAACAGGAGCAGTGACAGCATTATCGCTAGCGCTAACTTGCCTCGAGAGCTGAGCCGAGCCGAGCCTGGCGCTGCTCCGAGAAGAGGCCATCGCTCCGATTCAGAGCAACAGACATTCCCCCTCCTCGGCCGCGATTGAACGCTTTGCGTTGTCAGAATGGGCCCGAGCGGCTTCAGGAGCTAGGGTTTAGTTGGTGGTGCACCTGGATCCTCCGCTCGCGCATCGCTGCACGCCGTGTGCAGCGTCGATCAGCAGAAGCGGACGGGCTCGCGCTTTCGGTGATTCTTACCCCAATCGGCCTCCACCATTCAGAATCGCCCGACCCAATTAAAAAAATAAAACCCAATTTCATATTAGTTTTGAACTGTTTGAAAGGACATTGATCTACAGAGAAGATACTATGAATGTTTGGGAATGCAACATGCAAGCCAGGACCGTGTACATGGTCAAAACAAGTTGTTGAAGACACGTTTTTGAATTCCGCATCCCCACGTCCTGAAAGGGGGTTCACACAGACCAGCCCCACCTTACAAGGCAATCATCTCGGGGACAAAGAACCATACAAGGACTTCATGGCAGTAAAAACTTGGGAATTAGTACATAACCTCCACCATTGAATGCTTGTCTTTCCTTCGGGGTACATGCTATATTCAGAGCCGAGTAGTAGGGTTCCCATAGCTTTCCATGCTTGGCTACATACACCATGGATGGACAGACAGATTGGATGACGATCTCTTGGGGACTGGAGCTTCAGCCCTGACAATGCCACGAACTGGCAACGAGTGGCTGAGAATACAAGAATGGATGAATATAAATCGCCACGAAGGAGTCTGTGAATTCGGCAACGGGAAGGTGGCTGTAGGAGCGAAGGCACGCGTAGGCGAGTCAACGGTTTCGCCAGGTTGGGAAAGCGGGCACTGGTCCGGAGGAGCCAAGTGGGATTGCGCCAGATCAATGCGGCAGTTGGGCTAATCCGCCACCAGCCTGGCTTGCTTGCTTGCCGTGCCATCGCTTCCCCTCCAGCCCACTGGCACCGCTGCAGCTACTACTGCTGTGCCTCGGGAACCAACCGTCTCCGGCGCCCATGTTTTCCCCGCGCCCCAGTCAACTCTGGCTGCCGTTTTCCATTCAAGGCTCCTCTCACGAGTCCTTGCGGCCCCTCTTGCAACCCACTTGGACACAACCAACTCGTCCACTCCCATGCGAGTGCATCATTTTGCTTGGATTCTCATGAACATAAAAATGGTGACATGGTTTTCGTGATCTGTATGTGTATTTTCCCAAATTTTTTATGCTGATGATCAGTGGGGAATGTCCACTTAGTACTTGTATCCATTAGTCAAATTTGCTTGGATTGAAACATAATGCGTGCATTTCCGTTTTCTTTTGTTTTAATCTACAATGTACCTTAGATTTGATTTTGTTTCTTCTTGGAGCAAATTCCCTACAATGAAGTCTGCTTCTTGCTTTGCTTGTTATTGTAACCACAGAAGTGGTATGTTCCCTATAATTTACTTTATTTTTTTGGCAATGTTGTTTCTTCAAGATGGAGCAAAAAATCTCCATATCTTCTATTACATGCAATATATAAAATTTCCCACTTTAACTTAAAATATGACTTTTTCTTTTTCTTTTTTTCTTTTTAAGAAGCAGTTTCAAGGAACAGGATTATCTTAAAACAAACATGTGAAATACAGATCGAAGACACACACATGTGTATATATATATATATATATATATATGGGGAAAGAAAATCTGCACCTGACATTTAACTGTTTGAGATACCACAAACTTGTATTACGTGTGATATTCCTCTCTATATAGTCATTGTTTGTTCGCTTATTCATCCATTTTTGTGACAAACTATAAATCATACCCTTGATTGGGGCCTCCTCCTTCTCCTTCTTCTTCTACGCATATTGGTTACTGAAGAGCTAGCAATTCAGGGTATTACAAATACCACCATTATTCTTTTCCTTAAAAGTTATGGGCGGGCTATATATATATATATATATATATATGCTTTTTCGAAACAACTAGAATATCCATGTGAACACGTCATATAGGACGTGGGAAAGGTTGGATCATGATCTGAAAGCTACCAATAAATTCTTCCATGGTACAGATAAAAAAGTATCCCGCAGAGTAAAGTGTAACAAACTGCTTGCTTGCCTGCTTTCAATATAACCCCTCGCTTCACTAGTGTGGGCTTCAATGGCCACGGGTTAGGATAACTTCATCAACATATATTCAACCGAGACGTTTTCATCCTCTGTGGTAAAGCTGAAGGATGGAATCCGCTTTTGCACAGAAGGGAGTGCCAGCACAGCAGTCCAAATTAAACAGACTCAACACTCTAGATGAGGACCATTGAGACGGTGCCACGTGGAGGAGCCAAGTTGAGATCCCAAGCTCAACAAACACCCCTTTTCGAAGTACAGGAAAACATTCTGCTTGCTTTTGCCTTTTATTTTTCCCCTTCTTCTGCTCCTCTCCGAGGCAAATTGTCCTTTCCTAACTTGGATGCAACCTTCGAGGAAGCTCCACTGTGGACCCTAAAGAAAAAATTGCAAAAGGCACTGTTGTCCCTTTTTCATCCCGTGTCAGTAATTTTTCTCTATTGAAGTTATTGTAATTGTTGTACAAGTTTTTTTGAACTGAGGGTCAAGGCTTGAAAACTAAGACCATAGCTTCCAGTAAAATTTTAACCTATGTAGATAAGCAAGTATAAATAATTAGGGATACTAAAAAAAATCCTTTAGAATATAATTAAATTAAAATTAAAAGAAAAATACACTGTGTTTTCATATAACTATATTCAGTGCATTTAATGGTTTTGTTTGTTTTTTCTTTTCGTTATTGAATTTCCTTTCTCTATTCATTCTCATTAAGTGTACATTGAAGTAATGTGATGTGTCAGGTTTTTTGTTATCTTATGCTCACTTGTATTTCTAAAGATTGTAGACATTTATTTAAACAACACATGATTTGACATTTTTTTTTTAGTATTATTTAATATACTAATAAAGTCTAAAATCATTGCAACTCTTATTGTTTATTTTTATTAAAAAGTTTCAGTATTTTTTATATTAATGTTTCAATATAGAAAATACATTGTCAAAATTGAGTTGTAGTTGTACAATTTATTGGTATTTTTTGAAGAGGGTCATATTGCTTTGTTAGTTAGTTAGTTAGTTAGTTAGTTAGTTAGTTTTTTTTTTTTTTTTTTTTTTTTTTTTTTTGACAAGGTTGGCAATAGTCTTCCAATTAAGATTAATAAATAACAAAAACATAAGTTAACAATGTCTTAACACTCAATTATATGAACAAATATTGGAACGATTCGTGTATAACGAAACTAGTTATTATTTGTGTATCAAAAGTTAAGAAATGCATGTAATATACACAGGCATATGGGATGCCCCAAGAGCAATGTTTTGTTTTTCTAATTTATTACAAAACATGCAATTTTCAAACTCACCACGTCTAAGAATCTTTCGACGTTTTTGCAGCAATACAAAATTATTCTGGAACTGCAGAAAGAACAAGGCACGAAACTTGCAAAATAGTTTGCTACATAGTATGCTAAATAGTTATAATCTGGCATTATAGCTCCTTTATTAGGACATGCATCATTCCTATTTCAAAACAGGAGATTAATTTGGAAAGAAAGCAAATGGGTAAAGGACGTTATTTTAGGGTTGCGCGTTGGACAAATACGGAGAACAGCAAGGCTTTTTATACTGCGATGTGAAGCTCGAGGAAGACCCATCTTCGCAAAGGGGAGCAGAAGAAGGAGAGGAATAATAGGAAGCTGGAGATCTTGGAAGCAAGCGTGTGAATGGCTCCTGACCTGCAACAGAATTGCTCGCGGCTGATTCCGAAGCGCATGGCCAAATCGAGGCCAAATCGAGGCCAAATCGATGAAGTGAGCGCAGAGGCGAATCTGGTCCCGCTTCCCTGAGATTAGGCCCCTGTGGGTGGGGGGAGATCCAATCCGCAGTTCGCAAATCCACCCAACTCTGACATCGCCAGGAGGAGCTGAGTTTAAAGAGGGAAGGAGCAGCAAGACGAGGAGCAGGAGGAGCAGGGGGAGAAGACTTCGTTGGCCGCCATCCCAGCGCGAGATCAGGGCCCATTACCTAATTGGCATCTCTCCACTGCTTCGTTGTGGTTTGTGGTTTTAGTATCTAAGAAGGGTAGTGACAACAAGCCCTGCCTCCCAATTTAGAATATTCCAGGGATGCTTGTTCCGGAAGCCCACCTCGCAGCGTTGAAGGGGAGCCTCTTGTGCTGATGTTGTCGCAGGACGCTGCGTGATGATCCGCGGCGTAGAGTACCACGATACTCGCGGCTGCGATCTCATCCCCTCTCCACACAAGCAAAATCTATTTTAGGGTTTGTCTTGCTCGCTTTCTATTTATGGTCATATTTAGTAAACAAGGATGATAACTTCATGTAAGTCAAATTCCTATGAAGAAAAATCCATTGTAATATCCCATGTCGACGATATTTTGTCAGTGCGATGATTTCCATTAATCTTTAAATAGAAGGCCCCATTCCCTTGGATCCAGGACTTTTGTATCAAGGCTGTAGATTAGGAAAAAATGTTAATGTATTTTTACATCGAGTTGACTTTAAGGGAGTGCAATCAATGGTTTTTGGTGACCCGTATTATAGTTTTCTATATCTGCTATCCTCTATTATAACTGTATTTGTGCCTGGAAGGAGTTGCGAACTACGAGTCTGTGTGTTTAATTAGGGTTTGTTGTGATATGGATGAAGAATATGGATGTAATGTTGCCCCACTTGTGGACAAAGTAAGGGATGTTTATTGGTTGAGAGCCAAGTGGAATGACACCTTCAGAAGCCTATCTCCGTCATGGTTTCATACCGCTTGGCTCTATGGTGACACGTCATTATTGAAGCTCGCTGGTTGAGTTTGTCTCTTTCTTCATTTTTTCTTAGCTTTGCAGCAACTGAATTCTGAATCATTCATGAGCGCCACGTCAGGTTTTAGAGGCTTGCTATGTGTCCAACTCCAACTTGCAAAAGTCTCAAGATTCCTTTCATTTTATGTTTCTCCTTCTCTACTCAACACTGTTCTTTCATAAGGTAACACGTACCAGAGCATATATAATCTTGTGTGTCACTTAGAAGTGAAAGAAGAGGGAGACCATTTTTTAATTTTTTTTGGCACACATGGGATAATTTAATTGCATAGGTTAAAATATTAAAAAATAACAACTCATCTTATGCCCTAATATTTATAATACATAGCAAACATAATGGGACCAAATTAGTGATTATTGTAAAATTTGTCTATTTAATTGATTTATATATAGTGCATTTATAACTAAGCCAATGTGTGAGATTTTTTTATTTCTATTTAACGATATTTTATATTTATTTTTAATAATGTTCCTTTCCATCCATGAACAATTCCACATTGTAACAAAAGTAGCTTCTTTTTGTGTTTTGTGTTTTTTAATTATTTATTTATTTTTCAAAGTATTTGTCCATATCACTTGTCTTGTGTGCTAGTCACTTGAGATTTCTTCTTCAAAAACCTCGATGTTTCTTTAAGTCTATTTTGTCCACATACAGATGTTTACCATAAGTAACTGAATCTTTTAAATCTTAGAGGGAGTTTTATGCAAACAGCACTTGTTTCATAATAATATTTTTTTAATGTCCATTTATTTTTGTGGACTGATTACCAGTTTGTTAAAATGTGTTTTAGTTAAATCATACATTCTTTTTTAATAAAGGGTATTCAGGCAAAATATTTAAAAAGACAATCAAAATACACGATTTTATTTATGTAATTATAATAAAACTACTAAAAAACTTGAATTTAATTTCATCTTATACAACTTTTAGAATGCAGATGAATCTCACAAATAATGTACTTATTTTAAATTATTTGTTCACAAAGAAGGATTCAGACATCATGGAAAAAAATCATTTTCTAACAGTATGAAGCCTGTGTAATATGATTTTTCCCCCTTTGCTTTAGCTTATGTGTCCATATCATGATAATAATATCATGTCCAAAGTTTCCAAGGTGATGCAAAGTTTGTCCGTCGATGTCTAATGTTGTCTAGCATGAACAGAGCCATTATTCTACTGCCTTTTATCATGTTCAACAAATAGCACCCTCAGCAAAAGTGCATAGAACTTCTGTTTAAAGGTGAATCGTTTCACACATGAGGCATCTTAGTTTCTAATGTTAGCTTGCCTTTTGTTTCCAGGTCTCTTCTCATTAAAATCCAGAACCTTCCTTTAATATCTTCCAATAGTGGTTTCCCCCACAAAAGCCAATAGTAAAAGCTGAAAAAAACGGGTATAATAAGACCGGAATGTATTTTGGATTTACTGGTTCTGTCTAGAGTACAAATTTGGAGTGGGCCAATCTCAGGTCCTCGGTAGACCAATTTTGGAAAGATAAACAGATAGACACATGGCAGGATGAACGAACATTAATGTGGTTCATGGAGGATGAAAGTGGAGGGTTACCAGTTCCCAAAGGTAGGTTTTTTTTAGTTAACTGGAAGTGGCCATACTACCAGTCTTAGAATTGAGTTTTACGAACGACGAGATGCACTTTTCCTTAGAAAAAAAGATACCCTTGAGTGAATAATACCAAGCTTGTATTAAAAAGAAATATCCAAGATCCATATCTATTCTTTGTTACTCTCCACGTTGATATGTGCATTGGCCAACACTTGTGAGTGACATATTCTTGTTGGTTTTCTTAAGTGATTTGTGTACGAAATACGCAACAATCTCAGCCTGTAGTGGCGGTTTCCCAATCCTAACAGTCGTGGCAAAGCGAACGATACTTTTTTGCTTAGTGGAGGAGAACAGAGCCGCTTTATTCTAGCCACGTCAGACTCACAGGGTTGGCATCCAAATTGGAAGGATGAGAGTTTCATTTCTCGTCACTTCTGCTTTTCGTCCAATGGATGTTTCCCCGTAAAACAGCCTGTTTAGGATTTGCTAGATTGAGATAAACAGAACGGTCGCAAAGCTGTTGACAGCATTGAATCTCTACCTCTGTCTGTTCTGGTTGGTGGATGGGCTGTAAAAGAAAAGTAGCTGTGTATGGATGGATGGATATGTGGTCAGTGGATGAACACAGCAGTCCAGGAGAAAGGAGAGGCCAAGACTGGCAGTTACAGTTACTCTGTCTTTTTAATAGAGACCCCATTTAACTGCCAGCGTCAGTTATGATCCAGGAAATAAAAAGAGGGTTAAGTGTGGGTGTTCCCGTTCTGGAGTGAAGGACTAACAGTTGGCAGTTACAGCATTGGTTAAGTCAGCTTTGCATTCATTAAGTGCTGTTCCATGTCAACATCATGTGGAATCAGAGATGAATCCATAAACTCGGAAGAAGAATAAGAAGAAGAAGAAGAAGAATCACTGTCCAGAATTTCATTGAGAGCAGCAAACTGTGATTTATTCAAAGATAAAACCAGATACCATAAATGTAAATTGAAACAAGATAAATTACAATTTCTTCAAATTCGGTGGACTAAAGTGATCACAAGGAAACTTGCTTCCGAGCTGCGTCAGTATCCATATGACCACTTCTACAAAAAGTGACTTTCATGCCATTTTCTTTTTATTCTATTTATTTCCTTCTCTTTCCGCGGACATGACTTTTTGAAAATTTTGTAGCAGGCAGTATTTTCAACCCATAAGTGCAGTTGTCTTCATGGTGAGTGATTGGGAGGAGAGAGTGTCTGGATCATATAAGATCCAGTGCAGCATGCGGTGAAGGTGGAAAAGAGTGAGAGAAAGGAGTCGTTGCACCCAGAACAAACATCCTTTTTTAAACAAACTTTTTCAAAGCTTTACTGTTATTTTTTTTTTGCCCCCTATCATCGCTGTTTTAAAGAATGGCTCTAAATAAATCGCCATGCAAGGATTTGTGGGATCCCTGAATTATCCTTGGGCTCAGGGTACCCAACCCCATCGGCTTCGTCTTTACCAAGGGAGCTGGCTTCGAGAACCGGGACAGAACCGGGTATCCAACGAGTTAGAGTGTCAGGCTCACAGGCCCTTCTTCTCCCTCCGATTGAAGAATAGGCTGCCTCACACGACCACCATCGGCTGTGCCATTGCTCCCTAGGCCCCGTTCCTTGTCCTCTCTCCTCTTGGCCCCTGTCCTCTGTTTCCTCCCACGTTTTTTCCCCCTTTTCCGATTCCTCCGTTAGGCGATTTCTCACACGCCGTTTTTTGTCTATTTTTTTGGGAGTAGGGGTGGCTTCAGTCGTCCGTTGAAGCACTCTCGCTTGTGGGGAGGGTCTGTTCCGAGATCGTGTGAGTATTGCCGTGTTGGTTTGAGAGATAGGTGTTGTAGTGGTGTGTGTTTGCGAGAACTTCCTATTTTTGCACCTTCTTGTGTATTTCCCCGTGTTGGGTTTGTGTATATGTGTCGTGATTTTGCAGTGGAGTGTATGTTGTCAGGTGAGGATATCATTAGAAGGACGGTGACTGTCAGGGTTAGGGGTTTTGGGGCGGGACATGTGGTGGAAGATACTCGGGGAGTCATAAAGGAGGTGTCTGTGTGTGCACTATCGACAGGATCAGATGCTGTGAATGGGAGTGTTAACACCCGAGCCTCTTTTCCTCAGTGGAAACATTCTTCAGGGTTGAAATTGGACGACATACGCAAGCCGTCTTGGACTCCTCGCTTTTCAGCGAAGGACAGAACCAGAAGTGATCTCTAGAAGTCAACCATTCAATCTGCCTTTGTGAATTTGACCACCTCGTCGTGAATCCCAACCATCGTGGTGGTAATCCACTCATCCCATCCTTGATTTTCTTAATATCATATCTTAGCGTTAGTCTCCTCGAGAGCTACCTGCTACTCATTTTAAGCCGGTATTGAAAATGGCAAACGAGATCTTCGAATCTTTATAAATGTCTTCGAAGATGAGTTGACGCATCTTTCGAAACTCTCTTGACAGACCTTGTCTTCAAGAGTAAGCTGGCGGAATCTTTAGAGCGATTTATCAGTTATGAAGTTTAAGTGCATACATCTAGTCGTAGTGACCAGTTCGGTTGTGAGATACTGTGTCATGTGCCTATTTTCTGATGTCCTTCTGTCGATCTGTGTACAGGCTCATCAGATCTGCGGAGAATGCTGCATTACTCTACTTCAAACTCTTTGTTTGGATTGCTTCATAGCTGATCTGGGGGGCAGATCCAGAATACCTGTGTGACTGTAGTCACGCTTATGTGATTTTATTTATCACTAATCGCAGGTCTTGTTTATATGAGTGTATATCCTCGAAAATATATTTTTTTTGGGTGCCCCATTCGTAGTCAGTGACCAAGATCTCGTTCTCCAACTTCGCTTAACAGCTTTCTCTCTGCAGTTAAACACATCGGTTAGCCGTCCCTGTTATGCTGAGATCCTTGTACAATTCGTTTCGAGAGTCGTTCCCTCGAATTTAAAAACATTACCCATTCAGTTTATTATAAGAATCCTGCAGAGGAAGCGGTCAACCCAGCCTTCTGAGAGTCTTCAGGAGACTCCTACCTTCTGCATCTCGTCTGGAGGTCTTGGGGTTGTATATGAGGCAGTGGTTGAAGCGCACACAAAATGTCGATGGGGGGTCCTATGAGATGTTCTGTACTTGAGGAGTTTGACCGTATTAAGGGACCTTGGAGTCCGGAGGAAGATGCTGCTCTTCAGCAGCTTGTGGAGAAGTATGGCGCTAGGAACTGGACCTTAATTAGCAAAGGTATTCCGGGTAGATCAGGGAAGTCATGCAGGCTTCGCTGGTGTAATCAGTTGAGCCCGCAGGTTCAGCATCGTCCTTTCACTTCAGCGGAAGATGAGACCATAATTGCAGCACACAGTCAACACGGGAATAAGTGGGCTACGATAGCCCGCTTGTTGCCAGGACGAACGGACAATGCTATCAAGAATCATTGGAACTCAACTTTGCGTCGCCGTCATGCGGTGGAACGACCGTCTCGTTCCGAGTGTGCTGAGCAACAAAATAGTCACGCGGGACGAGTTTCTCATGTGGATGAGGATGACGGTGGTAGCTTCGACGGTTGGAAGCGTGGTAGTAAGGAGATCTCCTCTGATGGAAGTGTCCAAGAAAAGGGTGGTTGGGAAGTTGATTCCCACAGAATGAAACGTCTGCATGTTGAGAGTGAATCTCCCCGAGAGCTATCCGCTACTTTCATGCATGCGCCTCAGGTTTTCCGACCTATTCCTCGTTCTTCTGCTTTCTCATCATTCAGTCCCAATGGGGTCTTTACTCCACCGACCTCAGAACCGTCCGACACATCGGAGGTGACTGACCCCCCTACTTCGTTAAGCCTTTCCCTACCAGGTTCAAGCCCAGCAAGGAAGGAGCAGTCTTCTTCGGAGGATAGTCTTCATGCCCGTCAAGTGTCCATTGCTCCTCACGTGCCCGGTTCTCAAAGTCAGCTTGTGTCTCCAGGTCTGCCTGAGCAGGGACGGTGGGAGGGTGTAATTGCCGTGGAAGAACAGTTTCCAGATCGGTTCCCAACGTCTACTTTCTCTGTGCCCACTGCCTCTTCTCCATCTCAGCTTATGGGGTCCCAGCTTCCTGCACCCTCACGTGCGGCACCTGTCTCCAGCGGTTACAATTTAAGCGGGAATCCTCCCACCGCGGAGATGATGAGTGCGGCGGTGCGGTCTGCTGTTGCGCAAGCTTTTGGTCCTGTTCTCCAGGCTCAGGGAGTCCAAGATACCCAGATTTTGGAACCTCCACGTCCGCCAACCTTGAGTCATGGTTTGGATGCTGCTGTTAATGCGGGACTGGTGGCCTTGATGCGAGATATGGTGGCCAATGAGGTTCAGAAGTACATGGCGGCTGTTCACAGCTCCTCGTGTGCACCGTACTTCCCAAGCTTTGGACCAGATCATGCCTCCATGGGGTCTCACATCAAATACTCTGGTCAATCTGACTTTCTGGGGTCCATGGCCACCAGTGCTCCTCGCAAGGCTGGGTGAGCCTGAGATTTCAGGGAACTTGACTATTTTCAGCTCTTCATCAGTTTTCAGAGATCTTTCTTTCGACCCCACGTTTTGAGTTATTCTACCCTTTCCGACATCTGCCCTTCTGTGAATGTCCTCTTCCCAAGGCTGTGTGTTATTCTTTCTAGTCACAAGAGTTTATTTTGGGTTCGTTTTTTCTTTTTCTTTTCTCCCGATTCGGAACTTTGCTTGATTATTTTTCTTCACAATTATCGGGTTGCCTGTTTTTTTTTATCCTTAGTGGTTGCCCATACAGTAAGAGGCAGACATCCGAGGTCTGTCTCAGTGAGGATGACACCGGCGATTTCTTTCGTAGTGTACAGCAGTGTTCTAGTTAGCTCTCAATTAGGAGATGTAAATACAAGGATCCTGTGATGAGCTTTCCAATCTCTGTCTTTGCTGACACCGTAGCTTAATGAAACAACTAGAGACAGGCTGCAGCCTAGCCATTGTAAATTCCAATTGCGGAGAAAAGCAGTTTTGGAATATTTTGTGTATCCGAGCTGTAGCTGCGGGGTGGCAGATTAGCTGAGATTAGTTTTGTACAGTTATCATGAAAGCTCCTATACAGGAGGCACATGTTAGGTGCCGATTGTTTCCATTTTCGGATGGAGGCGGCAGCCGGTTTTTGTAGATTGAAAGTGAGAAACAAGAAATCTGTACACATTGATTCTGACTTGCAAAAAAGACTAGTTTTGATGTTTCTATTTCGAATGTTTTTTTTCATCTCGGAAGTGCTGTCACATTTTCCATATATGTTCCTTATGGATTACCCAACATACTCATGAGGACAGGGAGCTCATGGTAATACGCATAGGAAGTATGTGGTTGTGTTTACATGACGCACAGGATCTGTTATCACCATCATCAGACACCTTATGCCATCAGGTTTCCAGGTAGTGAATTCCTTCGAATTCAGCATGCATCAAGCACCACTTTGGAAGTGATCAGCATTTGATTTTAGGGTCCGTAGGCAGCATGTGATGGGTAGTGTGGTTATACTCCTACGCAAACGCGCCCTATAGCCTTGTGCAGATAGATGTGTTCCTTGGCAACAAACGAGGGTACACCGTCGTCCCCATTCTGATGCATGCAACTGTAGCAACCTGAAAAGCTGGCATCAGAGATGACCTTGGGTGCAGGCCCTGGCTTGTTCAGTTGGTGCAACATTCACCTCAAGAGTTCCTGACTAGATCCTGCCTGCAATCAAAGGTTTGTTTTGTTGGTTCTAGTTCATCACCACCTGTTTCAGGTTTCTGCATCTGCTAATCAGTGTCTGAAGTGAAATTTCTTAACCTAGGGTAACGTGGTTGAGCAGGATGCAATTTACTTTGGGAGTTTATTCTTCAGATTTTCGAGGTTGTGTCGCAGAACCAGGCCACCGGTGGGATTTTCAATCTGGTATCTGCTTGTCCGTAAGTCATGACCTGCTCGTGTCTTGGATGTGTTTGTTGTTCATCTTAGAAAGTGCAACAGGAACCAGAAGTCAGGGACGCATCAGTCACAACTACCACAGTTTGTCGCTTTCCAGAGTGATATTAAAGAACATATCATTAAAATAGTTACCACCCTCAACCTTATTGTCTGTGGACAATATCAAATGTGCACACAAAACGTAATCTTGACCCAAGCATCACTATGATAACTGTTTACGTGCAGATTCTAAAATCACATTGGATACCACTAAAGGACTGTCCAAACTATTAGTATGTCTAACCATAATGTCCTTTTTATATACTGTAGACATGGTAGGAGAGCCGGAGCCCAATGATAATCGAAGGGATTTCATACAGCTTGTGATTCTTGGGTCCTCTTTATCAATTTAGCCCAACTTCCAACTCAACTCAAGGAATTTCACTTCCTGTGTGGATTCCTATGTGGTGTTGCTTGGCATACCCACCGCTGAAATCCACATAGGCAAATCAATTCATCACATTTGAGTGAGGGGTTGGGTTGTACACGGAAGCACACCCTGAGTCATGTTCTTCCGCTGATTATTAGCAAAAGAGATATACCTTACGAAACAAATTTATCTGTTTCTACAACGGTACTGTTCACCAACGTGGTAACCACTTCAGAACGTGGGAATCTTCAAGGTGGTCTGGTTGCCCAAGGGTCGACTTCGCTTTGAGCAGTCTAGTAGAGATCTGGCTGTAAATATCTGATTAAACGCTCTGTACAGTAATCAGTTTGGCTCTAAACCTCGTATAGTAAGAGATGACTCCGGTTAGCACTAATCAGGTAAAAATTGCTTTGATACTCCAATATTCTCTTGTAATACACCAACACACCAGAAGGAATATCACGTGTGACAGTGATACTCTAAATAGATACAGCCGGCCAGCTCATCCGGGTAACGCACACATAGCAAAGAATCTGATAAACACAGCAACAGACGTCCGGAACAGTGTTTCTGGCTACAGTTTCGATTGGATTAAGAAAAGTAAAAACAGAATCACATCTACCACGATAATCCAAGGGATTGTCAAGTGCATGAACCGTTTGTCTACCTCGCAACCAGTCAGTGACCCAGATAGATTTCATCTTCAGGATGAAAATCACTACTCAATGCTCAAAGATTTGAGTGTGAATAACGTCCATTGCTCGCAATCCCTTCAGTGGAAGGCTAGCTCCTGTTCCACTAGCCCAGCAGTGCAAATGGATCTGTGAAGTCGTGGAACAATCAAGTGTACTGATTTGAAAATATGCGCGCCCAACGTGCAGTCAATGAGAACTGCGATTAGTGAGAGAATTGCATTCAATAATAAAAATTATAGCTTTCTCCAACGTTTCATGACAGCTCCAAGCATCTTGCATTGAATTAATCCACCAAAACGTGTTGAGACCCATGACATTGGTTCACAGACAGATGGGCAGCTAGTTCACTCGGTTTTATTAAGACGGTGAGATTCAGGCAGGTCTTCATCTGAATGTGGTAACCACCAAAAATCTTTGCGTGTGAGAACTTTCTTCTCACACCTTTCATTAGCCAAGCTTTCCATGGGCCACACTGCGTGTACTTCAGGATCCATTAGTTCCTTGTCTTCGTCTATATCCCAGAAATCTTCTTCACTATCACTATCTGAAATGCTGAAATCCCTATTGTTTCCAGCCCTAGCTCTTCGTCGTTCATACGTGTCCTCGAAGTACTCCGGATAAAACCGATCTTCAAACCCATTCTTAAACCCATCCTCTAAAGACCACTGTCCATTTATCTCGTTAGCCACAGCAAGAGCTGCTCCAGACGCGACATCCCGCCATGAAAACTTCTCATCTGCAAATCTACTTAAGCTGGAAGAATCACCCACAACCACTGTATGGAGATGTTTTGATTGTGCCAATTTTAGTATGTTGGCGAAGTCCGAATCATCCGACACAAGACAAATGCAATCAACCCCCTGTCTGATGGATCTATTCATGTGACTCTTGAGAGCCTCGTCAGCGGCCTGAGGCTTATCGCTAACCATTCTGACGTAAACCCCTGCCCTCCGTAACTCGCCAGCAAGACCATATCCTACTTTGGGCACTATAACCTCTTTTGCTGCAATCCTGTATCTGATACATAGAAAACCACAAATATAATATTAGTTGAGACTTACACACTTCACAATTGAACTCTGAACGAATTATTCCAAGTCAGACAGTTTTTCAGTTATAGATTGTTTTAACCATGACCATCCCTATAGCAAGCGTAGTTCTTTACTGTATTTGTTACTTCAATAAACCCTAAAAACCAACATACACGCAACCAGCATCTTCGATAAACCCTAAACATTAGACCACAAATGAATTATTGAAAAGTGGATTTGATGTCTGCTGGCAGCTCTAAATCTCACTGGCTGTTACGTACTGTTTATGTAGCACCCTATACGTTACGGTAACAACGACTCTCTCTCTGGGTTCTCCATAAACAGACCTTTCAGCTTTTACAGATATCTTATTCTAGTCCTTATTGAAAGTAGGTGATTTTCTTTAAGCTTGTAAATTTGTGCTTGAGGTGAAACATGCAAACAGATGCTCGTAAGACCACTAGGAAAAGTCAGCTTATACCTTTCTTCTTTCTCAGATAAACTGGCTCGATACTTGAGACGCTTGTTTCCTTTTAACGAATTCATCCTATTCATTCTCTTATTCCGTTCTCTCTCATGCAAATCTCGAAAATGCTTCTTCAATTTCTCGTTCGTTTTGCACTTCCGCCCGCAATAGCCGCAAACATAAGGCTCAGACGGCTGCACAGGTCATCGGATTAGAGACTCAAAAAGATACTTTAAAACTTCTGATCTATTTTGTAACTTCGCAGACACTGAAAACCATTCCGCAACATGTACCTAATCAATACAATTTTACTTCTTAAAATAAAACGAGGCATCAAAATGTGCACGATCCAGAACAAGCTCTCAATTGCCAAACACAGCGTTCGTAACACATCCTCACTACACCCTAAACCTTCAACCTGTGCACGCATTTGACGCCCAATTATTCAATCACCTTGCCAACTCAGATGTTATAAGATTCCCTAGCAGTATACATCACTGATGAAGTCCAAAGTGTGAGTCCCATTGATCTCTCATCGGAAACGACCAGTCAGATAAAGCAATTTCAGAGAAAATTTGAGTCCACCAAATTGCACCGATCCCTAATCCGTGCAATGACACAACAAACCCAACTCACCTTGATGATGCCGGCCCTTTCCAGTCGATCCAACTGCCTCCTCTCCCTTCGCTGCTCCTTCACCCAGAGCGGCAGATACGCAAACGCATAACGGTTGGCGTAAGCCGCTACGTCCGCAACCTCCCCGAAACCCGCAGCCATCTCTATGAGCCGCACTGCCGCGTCGTAAGGTGGCACATTCCTGGGCGGCTTGTTGTCCAAGTCCCAAAACACTGCTACTTTCCGTGACTCATGATCAATTTCAGCAGAAGAGGGTCTCTCATCTTCCTCACCAATGCCCTTGCCAGCACCACTGGGCAGAGGGGGCGCTGGGCTTGTTCCACTGCACAAGCTCCGAATCCCAAAGACAGCACATGAACGTGCAGATGGCGATGGCGAAGGCGATGACACCAGCTTCGAAAGAAGTGTTTGGGCCAAGAGACAGCCGCGACGAGCCATCACGGATCGCAAACAACTAACCCAGTTGCAGACTTCATGGAATTACGCACTCCAGCGTCCGATTCCATTCCTTCGAGAGCATAGACAACGCCGACGTCGACGTCGACCAAAACACAAAGACGACGATGACGGCGGCTTCGGTGCTTCTCTCAAAGCCCTTGTCGGATATCAACTCCCCAGATATCAACCTCCCAGGGGCTCATACCCGGAGGACCCGGGTAAACCGTTGGTGATCACTGTGATGAGTCATCTTCATTTTTTGCATACTATGGCGCTTTTCATAGATTTTGTTTATGATTATTATTATTTTTTTTTTTGTAGGGGATGTCCTGTCTAGATGGAAATTTTGAAGATCAGTGGTTAGGGTTACAAGCAAAGGGTAGCCCTGTTGCTATCCAAGTTCAAGGGAAGGAATAAAACCTTTCCTTCAGGCCCCTCCATCCCCTTCAATTCTTGATTGCATGCTCCCACTCCACTGCTTTACTCCCTTTGCTCTCTCATTATTCCTTTCAATTCTTAATTTCTATTGTTTTCTAGCTTTTGGTCAACCCTTTTAAGCTACCACTACTCTCCAACATCTTATCTCAGCTCTTTGGTGTGTCCATTTTCAGTGCTAAGTTTTGCATCTACTCTCTAGCTTTCCAATATTGCATTCACTATCAATTTCTTTGTAAGTTGGCATACAATGTTAAGTTGGACATAAAATTTTAAATTTTTAAAAAATAAAGTAAAATTTTAAGATATCTCCCACACCAATGCCATACAGTATTGCACATCACCATTGCCATATGATGTGGTGGTGAAGTATATGACTGTGTGGCATTGTTATTATCATATGACCTATCTATGGTAGGACATGTTATATTAAAATAGCATGAGGCATTCTATATCATATTAAAACTGACATGTTGAAATGCAATGTCATGCTGTAAATGTCATACAATGTGTTACATCTATTAGAGATATCTTATATATTAAATTATATTATGTAAAATAATATATATTATATTATATTATTTTTATTCTTTTAATTTGTCTTACATTACATATAAATTTTTACATATGTTTAAACATACATTGTTATATTATGTGATTTATAGCTTGAAAATCCATTGAGTATCTAGTTGTGAAAGAAATTTATATAATATAATTTTTTTTATATAATATTAAAAAATAAAAAAATAAAAAAATGAGGTGTTTAGAAACATCCTTCTTCACAACCTTGATCCTCTTAGATATCTTAAATCCAAGCAACCCTAAACTCTATTAATTCTAAATCTTGAACCCTATCAATCTTAAATTTCAATTTAATTATTATCTTTTGCATTAGGTCATTAATACTCTTATTGACCTTTGAACTACCAACTACCAATATCTTATTGTACTTAGATTTTGTAGATATATTATTTATTCTTTATATTCAAACTCCATGATAAAACATAATATTTTTGAAATATGATACATTTTAATAAATTTCACTTTTAGAAAAAATAAAATTATTGAGTAACTCAATACAATGCTATTGTGTAATTTTTACATATTAACAAAAAATTAAAAAACTATTTATAATTAACCAAGGTACCAAATATAGTTTTAAATTTTAAGGATTCAACTTGAATTAGATTATATTTTATAATAAATTATACAATTTAAGAACAAGATTCTATCAGATATATTATTAAAATTCTTATTTTTTTAATTATTTTTAAAAATTTCTATACACTTAATACTTTAAATACTTAAATTTATTAATATATTTTAAGATTATATAATTAAGAAATTTTAATCTTTATTTTATTCTTGTAGATATGTTGAATCAAACATACAAGTATATTTAGATGTCTTATATGTAATTTATAAAATTGAAAGCAAAAAATATTTAAAATTATATAATCTAATTTTTTATTTAAAAATAATAAAATAATATTTATAAAACATAAAATTCTTGGTATTGAAAATACTTCAAAAGTAGTTATTTTAAGTTTTATGATAAGATATATAATTATGTCTTTAATATATATATATATATATATATATATATATATTTTTAATGTCAATACATAAATTTTTAGGTTTTGAATTATAAACTTTTATATTATATTTTAAATTTTAAATTTAAAACTTTTATAAATAATTCAAATAAAATTTTATTATTTCACTACAGAAAATGATTTAAAATTTTAGAAAAATACAATATATAAATTTTAAAAAATTATATTTGCACATTATTAGCTTATGTTTATTTCATATAAAAATACATATATTATGTTAGTTTAAATGTTTATTTGATAACATAAATAATATGAATTTTTACTCATTAAATAAATTTATCTTATTACTATCTTAAAATCATCTTACATATTAAAAATAAATAAATTTTACAATATAAATTTCAAAAAAAATATAAAATATAAAAAATTTACATTATAAATTGCAGAAAATACAACACCTTCCAAAGCATAGTTATTAACTCCATCAAAATAAATAAAAATAATTTGAATTTACATCAAAATAAATAAAAATAATTTGAATTTATAATTCAAACAATAATATATAGAAAGAATTATCAAATTTTGGTGGAATGGCATAAAAATATATAAAAAATTGTTTTTCACTCAATCTAAACAATAATCCAATCATGTATATGGAAATGCAAGAAATTGCACATAAAACATTGCATCAATGCATCAAAATTCTTCTTCAATTTGATTAGCAAATCATTCTTTTGTAAAGTTGTCAAATTAGAGCAATTGCAACTAAACAAGTTTCCTGACCTTGTTGCAGAGAGTATAATGATTATGATATTTTTAGATAGAAGTAAGGATATAGAGACAAGGGACTTGAAACCGAATTAGGTGTAATGCTTAGTAATTGTAATGCCTAGTTTTGCATATTAAGCGCTTCTACCTTGCATAATCATGAAAGGAATATTCACATTATACAAATATGACACTCTTTCAATTCTCAAACAAATCCTCATTTGAATTGAATGTATCGAAAGTCTTGAACAAAAAGGATTCTCTATGCAAAAGCTCCTGAACAACTGAAGCAAGTACCTATCAAACCATCTCAAAACTGGTAAGAAGCTTCTACTTTATACATCTTCACGATCTTGCCCATTGGTGCATCTAACCGATCTTCAAAACTTTACTGTTGTGTTCAGGTGGGTAGCCAGAAAACCGGGCCATTAAGAGATTTAGCTTGAAGGTTTTAGGCAATGTGTTGGTTGCGGAGAAAGTACACTGGCTGCTTGTTGTGGAACTTTCACAATATCCACATCTTATGGAGGGACATGTCCAATCAATGGAGCCGACGCTGGAAAGCAGCAATGGATGGCAGGGGTTTGTATTGCCATGGATGATGGAGACGCTGTGCTTTGGGCAAGGGCTGGCTGCAGGGGAGCAACCTCGACGGAATTTTCTGTCGTGAGGGCTTCAGATCCTATCTCTGAAACTGCCTCTGCAGTTTTCGGCTCAGTTAGCTGAGCCTGCACGATCATCCCCTCATGGTCAATTGAAGAGCTCAGAGGATCTGACTTGCGATGTTACAACTGTATGCTACAGGTCCTTCCTTATAACCACGATGGAACTGATGGAGGTGGCTGAAAGGGGCTCACACCATTCCATGTCCACTAATACTGTAACGATGGATCCTCCTCCTAAGCAAAATATCTGAAATTATCGTGTTGAAACTACTCATCTCTGAAATTATTTAGGGGAAGCATGTTTCACATCAATTTCAATCGTGACACTTCACAGTGATTATTATTAGTATTGTTATTAAGGGAAGCAATCATCCTAGACGAAGGCGGGGTGCACAAAGCAACTAGTCAAAAAAGAGAAAACAGTGATTCAATGAGAGCCGGAAAGTCTCATGATTTCAAGAATCGACCATAGACAAGCATCCTTAGTAAACTTACCGCAGCTTGCGGAGCAGCTTCTTTCACCAGCGGTTCAATCCACACATCTTCAACCGTAGATTTCACCTCCTCCTGTGGAACTTTAAGATTTGTCAGAGATGTCTCCTTCACCATAGGCTCAGCGGTAACCTGGCTTACCAGCCTCGCTCGACTGGCCGAGCACTGCTCGGCCAAAGTTACCAGTACTTCCGCAAACACGTCTCGTTTCTGCGCAGTCTCGTTCACATAAAGATAACTCTCCATCAAAAAAACAGGAAAAACCGAAACATACGTATATTGTATGAAGCAAGCCAAACGAATAGCATCAAACAATAACTTAATCTTTCACAATCAAGTAATCGGAATATAACAGTATCAGAGTCAAGCGTGTTTGTGCCACTCGCATCGACTTGGTCAGCCTTATTTGGATCCGCTACTCATAATTCCAGCTCTCAACAAGAAAAGTTTGGCACCGACGCAAAAAATGATTCATCAAATCTAAAGATTAGTGCACCGGTGAATGACAACTACACAGCACCTCATATACCTTCTGAGCTCCTTCTAGACCTGCAACATCCTCAGCAGCTGGCTGCGAAGTCACTGATGGTGAAAAAGTTTCATTCCCGAGCGCTTTGGACTGGTCCCTGGTAATTTTATGTTCCGCAATCTTCTTGCCACTCACCTCAGCGTCTGCAGCTTGACATACTGCAACAAGATTTTCATTCTCTGCAGACAGTACTGCAGACAATGGAGCATTCTTTTCTTTGGCGCTTAGGCAGGCCTGAAAATTCAGCGAGAATGTTCAAAAGAAGACTAAGGGAAAACAAACAAAGGTATCGTACAACTCAAAGCATCTTGTAGCGAGTTAGTTGCTAGAAAAGAAACATATCATCCGCCAGCGAGGCCATGTACAACCTGCAACGATTGCTCTCAAATGATGTGCCATACAAAGACGAAGGACACAAAGGTTTTCGATAGGCAGATAAACACCTGCTGTTGTTTTGAAGCAATTTCAGATCCAGTGTCCTCAACCTGCACATATTTACTTTCGTTAATGTAAAGATGAAGTCCGGATTAAAAATGATGCAAGCAACATCACTGAACACAAGACTCGGCAGAGAGTCATCACTCTGTGCAGGGTCCGAGCCATCAAGAAATCATGGAAAGCGCACAATACTAACATTAGCACGTGCATTCACAATCCGCGCCTGTTGTTTCAGTTCAAGATTTTCAGACGAGCGTTTGGGAAGTGGAGTGGGCTCGAGGTTAGCCTCTGCACTGCGCTTAATGGCTTGCTTCAGAGGCGCAGTTTCGTTTACAGGTCCTGCCATGACGCTCCGAAGTGCAGTTTGCGGCTACTTGCCTCACACGTCAGTATTCCTTCTCAGAACAAGCGAAATTAGAACGTCACACAGTATACTGTGATGCATATCTGGTAACAGTCAATGGTGAGCATCGTACTACTACCCTACAACCCAAAATTCTCATCATGCTCAAAATATCTTCAAATAACATCTTAAGGTTTCAAATAATAATACCTGCACAATTTCTAACGTTCAATTTAATCTAAAGAATGGTCTCACCGCATGCATGTGTAGAAATATGAGTACATACACACGTCACGCCTCCAACAGAGTCACAGAAAATGCGAGACTAGACCTTCCTCATGACTAAAGTATCAGAAATTTGTTCGTCATTATCAAGAATCCTGAAGACATGTAATCAACGCGCCCTGTGCTCTTGGCACAATTCTCAAACTATTTGCAAATCGCTAGAGAGACGATAGTTTTCCCGGCACAAACACAATTAGGCTTACTCTACAAGTAGTCCAAAACCTAAGTGCCCTTAGAAGCAACGGGTACAATAACATACCAAGACTGACAACGAACATAAGAGGTGCCGTACGTAAAGGTTTAAGGAGGAGCTGTGTGAAGACTTCAGAGGGTGTGGACAGGTCCAGCTTGATTTACCTCCCGAAGTGCCAACAATGTGAAGGAGAAAAACTGACCAACAATGCTAGAGATATAGCAAGAGCAGGCACTGCCATCAAGCACATTCATCCATTGCAAGTATGAGATAACACCTCAAATGGACCACTGTCACCGATACGTCTGTTATACAGCTTCACGCTACTGCTACACAAGCCTCGACTTAAGACGTCACGTCTCCAGGCAATTTTCCGTTTACAATTCTCATTTCGAAAACACAATAACTTGTTTCAAAGAAACAGCGTTGAATTTTAAAAAATACTCATCATAAGAGAGTATCTCTACGACATGAAACATCCACATCAGCGGATTCGTTAGGTGCTGAGGTAATAGAAGGCCAAAACCACGCCGCAACAAATTCCATCACATGCAGCTACAACTGCATATATGAAATAACACAGGCACCATACACGAACTGACCTCGCAGAGCCTCGAAACAAAGCATTAACTGCGAAGAAAAATTCACATCTCATCCCATCACATCGTAACCAGACAAAATTCCCACAACTTCATCATCAACAGCCGCAGTAATGTCTTCTTCCCCTACAATACCCCCTACGCTCTACTAAACCATCTCGGAAACCAAAAACTATACCTCTAAACCTTCTGGAATTACCAGCTTCACTTCAGTTACGCTCACAACTCGACCACTCACCATGTCCTGGACATATGTCTCCCTCTGCACATAACTCCAGTCTAAAACAATCCACCATCTCCAACAAATGAAATGCAAGACACTTCACGCAGCTGATCTTCGCCTCTTACATGAATTGATCAACAGAAAGGCCGTACCTACAGCTCGACAATCAACAGGCAACAATAGCGGCGGCTTCTCCTTTTCTTGAAATAAATTGGAGAGGTTGCTCCTGCAGCAATTTTGTTTTCGTTCTTCTGCTGCCCGACTGCCCAAGTTCACGTCACCCACGCTCTCCGGTCCCCCAAGATCCTTCCGAGTCGTGGGAAAAAGCGTCCCGAGTCGCGGAACTCCAACTGGAAACAGGGAACGCTATTGAGAACGTAAGGGAACAGGGGCATGTGAGGAATGGCGCAGGGTACATGCAGGATGACGCAGCCAGGAGGGGACAAGAGGGAGAGATGTTAGGTGTGCCTCTCCACGACCATTCCACATGGAATTTGGGCTGGAATCTGACCTCTTCGGCTCCATTCAATTTTACCTCTTCTTATGAAGCTCCCAACATGATTCATATTGAAAATTGGAGAAGGTGTTACATAGATACACTTAATCACTACAACTTGTGTCATATTCGTTAGGATCCTTGGGTCTGGTGACAAGATGGGCCTGTCCATTAGTGTGTGTGTGTGAAATCAAATGTTAATGCAAAATCTTTGGGTGGCATTGAATGTCATGCCAATGCATCTCATTGATGGCCTCTAAGCCCCCTTTTGGTACCAAGGTACTGTTACCCCAACAATGCCATTGAGAAACATATATCACCATCTTAAAAATATACATACATATATTTATAAATCCACACTTATCTTTCATCATAAAAGAAAATCAAATCCAAGAACATCCCCTTATTCAAGGTAGCATTGCACATGTCATAACCAATCATGAAGCAGCCCAAAGAGACAATTTTTGTGTATGCAACACTTTTACTTTTTACTTTTTCAAAAGATCAATATGAATTGCAAAAAATTAATAAAATAAGTAAAAATTTATGGTAAAAATTCAAGGACAAAGACAATAATGGTTGAGAGTGTTATTTTGATTATCTTTTGAAAAGAAAAGATGTGTTTGGAATAAAATATGGGAATTACTAGGTGGACATCCCCTTTTATTGCATGAACATCCCTTGTGAACACCGATGTGCCACATACCCCCGCTCACATCTTTACAAAAAATAATTAGTTTTGATTTTAAATAAGATTTTTTATTTTTATTTTTTATTTGACATTGATGAATAATAACAGTAATATAACACAATCTCTTATGTTTTTATTATTCAAAAAATTAATTTAACAAAGATTTTTAAGGACCAAAGAATTGAAAGTTGAGATAATATGGAGTCATAAAATACATATAGATAAGGGTATATCAAATTTTGGTATTTAAGTATCAAATATAACAAGAATCATGATTTAAAATCAAAACTATATATTTTTTGTGGGGATGTGTATGTAGGGGTGTGTAGCATGGTAGGGGGAGATATCCATGCAATAAAAAGGGGGTGTCCACCTAACGGTTCCCTAAAATACTATTGGTATCATTTTAAATTTATTATTTCAAATTTTAATTTTATAATTTATGTAGATTTTCAATAAATTACATAACACCATCATTTTGGATATTTTATTTTTTGAAAATTTTCTTAAATTTAAATTTAAATTTTTTTTCAATTTCAATTTCAACTAATAGTATTGTAAATTGTTAAATTTCAGTTCTTAATTTTTTAAACTTTATTTTCAGAGGCCTGTATTAGTTTTCAAAGTTGACTGTTGTGTGTGAATTTATAGTTCAAGAATTATTTAATTAAATCAACATTTTATTATGTGAATTTGTATGATGTTAACATATCATTTTATTCTTTTGTGCAATGCATATATTGCGATGTAAGTGACTTGATCTCAATGCTTTGAAATAAACCATGCAAAACAATCCTTGGAATTTGACAATACATGTTAAATTTGCAAATTATATGTTTTAAATGAATAAAATACAACACTGTTACTACATTATTATCTAAAACGAATTACTATGGAAATATGTTAATGGTATACATTTATGCATAAGAGAGAATGAATGAATGAATGAATGAATGAATATACAAACACATATGCATATTTATATTAATTTGTATACATTAATGCTTAATGAATCTTTTGTATAATTTAATAAACAACAAACTAATAACATGGCATTCTCAGTTTTTTTTAAAATAATTTATACTTGTTAATTAGATACATCAATGTAAAACCATTTTGAATTTAGTTATAAATCATTATTTTTTTTGAAAATCTGTTGTTGAATGAAATAAAATAAATTTTACAAATCATTAATTAAAGTTTAAAAAATTATTTTTAATCAATAAATATAAAACCATATTTTCTACATTTGATTATTTCACTGTTATTTATTATTTCATTTGATCACAACTTAAATCTTGAAAAATATAAAGAAAAATTGTTGAGCAATCTTGCAATTTTACAAATATTTTTCAAGCTTAAAATAATTTATACACACACATATGTGTATATATATATATATATATATATATATAGGGAATTGCTAAATTGACACCATTTTTTTTTTTTTTTAAATTTATTTTATTGTGTGGACATCCTTCCATACCATGCACCTCACATACACCCCTACAAAAATAACTAGTTTTGATTTTAAATGAGAAATTTTAAAATTTTTATTTGATATTGATGAATAATAATAGTAATAAAATATAATATTTTATATGTTTTATTATTCAAAAAATTAATTTCACAAAGGTCTGCAAGAACAAAAAATTTGAAGACTAAGATAGTATAAAGTCATAGAATGCAAATGGATAAAAGTATATCAAATGTTGGTATTAAAGTAATAAATATAACAAAAATTATGATTTAAAATCAAAACTAGTTATTTTTTGCAAGGTGTATATGCAAGGTGTTTGCAACAAGAGATGTACACAAAATATACATACATACATACATACATACATACATACATACACACACATATATTAGAAAATGATATGTATTATGAATGTGTGTGTATATATATAATTAATTCTCTGTAATTTATTATCTTTGATAATTCTTTATTTTTATTATTATTATGCTTTACTTTATTATTATCCGTGTTAATACAAGTTTTACCGTGAAACACCATGGGAAGGATAAATAAAGAATGCGGCATGGTTTATTACCAAGCAGTCCTTGCTCGTCACTAATAACTAAATTATCCAGACATTGATAGAGACCTGAATAGAGATCCCAATATATGTGGGTCGAGATCCTGCACGAAACCAGACCTGAAAACCCAGCCATCCCGATACCATCTTATCCACAAAGGAACGAGTACGCGGCGAAGGGCGAGGTGCCCGCGGCCATGGGCCCCCAACTTCGATGTCAACTTCTAATTGTGAAGATTTCACAGGTCGTGCTCATTCTGAGCGTTTTTCTTAGAGATTACACGAGCTCAACTGCGATAGCAATAGCGATCATCGGCATTGGCCATGGCCGCTCTCGCCACGTCCATGGCGGTCTCGATGTCCGCTCTGTCGCAGAGATCTGCTGCAGTGATCGGAAATGTGATACAAAATTCGTTCCTTCGCGGGGCCGTGTCGTTGCGGAGAGTGTCGGGGTGCGTGGGCGTAGTTAGGGTTGCGAGGAAAGAGCTAACGGTGGTGGCGAACGGGAGGAAGCCCACGAAGGTGGTGAAGGAGGAAGAAAATGGAGTAGACCAACGGTTTAGGTTGAACAATTTGTCGCCGCAGCCTGGGAGTAGGCACAGGCAGAAGAGGAAGGGGCGTGGTATTGCAGCAGGACAAGGGGCCAGTTGCGGTTTCGGTATGCGAGGGCAGAAGTCGAGGTCTGGGTCGGGTGTGAGGCCCGGATTCGAAGGAGGTCAAATGCCCTTGTACCGTAGGTTGCCGAAGCTCCGGGGAATTGCGGGCGGTATGGGAGCTGGTTTGCCCAAGTACGTGGCTGTGAATTTGACGGATATTGCTGCGAGTTTCGAAGAAGGCGAAGAGGTTTCACTTGAAGCTTTGAAGGAAAGGCGTGTTTTGAACCCCTCGGGTCGCGACCGCAAGCTGCCATTGAAGATCCTTGGTGACGGTGAGCTTGACTTTAAGGTGAAGATCAAGGCTGGGGCCATTTCTTCTGCCGCTAGAGAAAAATTGGAGAGCCTGGGATGTGAATTTGAAATTCTGCCTAAGAAGAAGAAATGGCTGTCTGCTCAATACTTAAAGAACCAATCACGTGCTGACACTTACTTTGCCAAGAAACGAGGCGACAGCGCTTAGATTCAGGTTAAGGTTGAGGTTCCCTTTCCAGTCTCTTAACTCAAAATTCTCAGGATTCTCTTGACATCTTTCAGCCAATACAGAGGAGGAAATGTGTACATGTTTCAGTCAAGGTTTCATTGCGCACAATGTGGCTTCTGTCACGACCTTCTGGCTTATGTTCTGATTCCATTGAATTTTGCAAGAGCGTGGACAAATTTTGTATTGGATTAGAGATTTCCTACGAGCCTTTCACATGAAATAGCATTGCTGTCTAAGGTTGACATAGAAATTTTTTTTGACACAAAAGCATATATCCAAATTCCGAAACTGATTTCACTATGTTGTAGACATTCTGATGTTATGGATAATTGATTGGTTACATCTTCTTTTTTTGCCATCAATGTGCAGCAGCCTGTAGTGATTTGAAACAGATTTGTGCAATGGATTAGGGCTGCTGTACAGTTGGAGTCGAGGTAGAGCAAACTCACAGCCAACAGGAGGCTTGAGAGTCGCTTGGGGAAAAAATTGGTATACGTTACTGTTGCCATGTAAGGCTTTGTTTTTCGATGCTTAAAGTATAGTTTTCAAACTCCTTTACCAACGGGAGGAATGAATTTTACATATTATCATTTTTTCACATTGATCTCAACTCTTATTGTAAAGTGTCCGCAAGTATTTTGAAAATTTAATTTAATTAGCTTGTTTGAACGCCAGTGAAACATGATTAGGATTGTCCGGACTTTCAGGACATGCTTATTTTGTGCACATGGGTCTTGACCTTACTTCACGTGAAGCGTTTGTTTATGTCTTTTCTGTATATCTTTTCTTCTTTATATCAGCAAGTTGCAGTTGGAAATTTGGTACAGTGATTTGTTAGGTGCAACCCCAGCTTATAATTCTGTCAACCCTGGCTTTTGAGTGAATGAGTGTTTTGAGTTGTCTTGAACATTGAACCCAAATTAGAGTTTCAGACCATGATTGAGGTGTTGCAATAGTGTTATTAACATTTGTCGTGACCTCCGCTGTAAGGCTCTAATTTCCTGTCGTGGTCGCTGAGATGGATTGGATTGGAGGGTTATGACCAAACTTCACCAACACTTGTTAGCATCATTCAATAAGCAAAACCAGATTTCTTATGGAAAGGATTTTACAGCTCAAAAATTGCCTTTAGTAAAGACTTTTGAGACAACAACTAATATGTTTAGTCAAACTTGAAACAGAAGTTTCAAAAACGAACTACTTCCTCTAGATTAGAAACACTCAGGGTCAGTTGGTTGTGAAAATGAAATTGTATCTATGTGCTAATTTTTAAAAGTGTAAATTATTGTTACAGTCCTTGCCTTAGTTTGAAAGTATTTTTTTTACCAGGGATTTGTTTGATCAGAAATTTTATTTCAATACAATTCATTTATTTATTTGTTATTATGTTCAAGAATTTGCAAATAATGTATAATTTTAAAGATCTCAAATTTTCTCAAAATCTGGTTTCTTCCAACTTATGTATTCAAATCCTGCTAAATCGTCTAACTCATCATGGTGAATTTGTATTCTTTTAAGTAATGCCAAATCCATATCTAAAGATCTACAATGTGAAACTTATAATGCTGGTCATAAAATGACACATCTAACACTTATATTTATACACTAAATAGTCATAAATATTAATAAATTAAATATAAGTTGATTTTCTACATATACGTAATATAAATGTGAAATATAAGTAAAAACTGTCTCCAAATAAATCAGTAAGTAACCATGTGATAGATTGTAATTTAGAAATTATAATAAAATAAACTTTTATAATACTAATGAATAAACAATAAACAAAAGAACAAAAACAAGTGTTTTCATTGGTCAAAATTGTATTTTTATATTAGCAACTGACATGTACATGAGAAGTCTTCAAAATAGGAAAGCATTGTGCTTCTAAATGAAGTACCACATAACCAAAATTTATAAAATACAACCTATCAGTCAAGTATAATTTCAATTAGTAATGTATCACATGAAGAAAATGTTTTGGATGTTTGAACAATATTTTATAAGATAAGAACAGAATATAATACAATTTTAATGAATTTTTTGAAAGTTGAATCTAAAAATAAAATGAACGTCATTTTGAAGACACACTCAATTTATATTATTTTGAACATAATTTTTTTTATAAAAAATATTATTGTTCAATGAATTAAAGTATCTGGGCATAAAAATACTTTAACCAATTTTGTCATTGTGTAAACTTTAAAATCATAATTAAAATTCCTATTGAGGATGTGGGTTTTCAAGTTGTTCCTCTACTTGTTAATTTTGATAGCTCTTAAAATTTTTATTTATTGAAGCTTGACAACCCAATGCAAAGAATTGAACAACATTGAGAGGATTTGAAACACATTCACAAAAAACTGAATTTTTTTCAAAATTATTATTATTATTATTAATTTTTAAAAAAATGTTATTTCTTGTAGATTTTGGAGAAGAGTGTAATTGGAGACATGAGCCCAACCATCACAGCGACTGGCCTCCTATTGGACCAAAATTTTAAACTTTCATATTCAAACTCCCGACCCCCTCCCCCCTTTCCAAAGCAAAAGCATTGGGAAGCCTACTTATAGAAACTTCCCGAGTATCCCCGGCGCCGCATATCGCGGGCCGGGTCCCTTACTCCGAATCTCCCTTACTTTTGAAATTCCGGGTCAGAAGTTCGAAACCTTCGTTCAAGGCGATGAGGCCTGCACCGAGCATTTGAGCCTGCTCGTCTGCTCTCCTCCGTGATTCCATTGCCTCCATAGCCAATTCCCGCTGTTCTCGTTGCAGCCACGCCTATTTTCCTCTCGTACATGGCACCACGATTGCGTCGAAAATGTTGCGAGCTTTGTCTCTGGTGCGGCGTCGGTGTAGGGGCGTGAAGGCGCGGAGGAATTTCGTTTTTTGTGAATGGGAATTCGAGGTACTAGGTATTGGGTTTGCTAGGGTTTGTTGATTTTGCGATTTTGGGGTTGCGAGGAGATTCACGAGTAAGTTCTGGAGAGAGTGCTTAGAATTGTCCAAGTTGCTTTTTGTGCGCAAGTGTCGGTGGTTTTTAAGTTTTTCTGAAAAGTGGGTTGGTGTTGATTCTGGGTAATTTAGCTGGAGTATATGGTTTAAGATTTTGGAGAACGTGATGTGGAGCTTAATTACGAAATTTAATTGGGGTGCGATGAGACCGAGGTGTACAGGGGGAATGTGAAGGAGTCGCGGTTGAAGGGTGTTGCAGCAATCTGGATTATCACGAAAGATGTAGAAATAATAGATTCAGGAAGGTTAAGAAGGATTTTGGTTTTGAAAAAGGAGAGACGTGGGTTACCGCTGTTAGGATTTTTGTGCATTTATGCGTAGGTGGAGAGTGATCACAGCATCTTCACCATGGGTGATACTCCAAAACCGACGGTCATGAATATGTCTGACACTTCTGTGATAGAAGCTCCAACTGCAGCTCCAACCCAAGCTTCTACCACAACACCAGGTATGAGTGATTACTCTTTGTTAGTTGCAGTCCGATTCTTGCGTGTGCTTTAAAAGTTTTCAATATCTTTACTGAGCTTAGAACCTTTTTTTGACAACAAAAGCGATTGCTTGCATGAAACAACCACATGAAATTAAGCTTTACTCAACGGTACGAGCGCTAAATTTCTCGAGTTGGGATTTACGGTCATGTACTGAAGCAAGGCTTCACGAACTACAATTTAATTTTCGTCTTTCAATTCTTTCTGTTGTCTGTAATAGAAATTTCTAAGTCATCAGGAAATCGTGGAGAGTCCGCTATTATTGAGCCACATTGCTCATTTCTGACTGCTGCAAGGTAACTTTGTCCCGAAATACTGAGCAGTAGCTCTACAAAGATAATCAACACAGCGGCCTTGTAGAGTATCTTGAGTAATGACGTGGATGGATGGATGTAGCGCACCGAATTTATACATCAACAGTAGATACTTTGGCAACTCCAATTGAAACTGTCGCGACACTATTTGGCAATCGTAGTTTGTATTAATCGCAGCCTTTTTCTTGCCTTGAGTTCCCTTTTACTGCAGTCTTCACTCTCTGGCAAACATGCGTACGCACATTAATTTTCAAGTGTGTCGCATAGCCAGTTCATTTGCAGGACGCACAGCTTTGGTAAAATTTTAAGCATGTTAGGATCCTAACATGCTTAAAATTTTACCAAAGCTGTGCGTCCTGCAAATTTTCAAGAAAATACGTACCTAACATGCTTAAAATTTTACGATCCTAACATGCTTAAAATTTTCAAGAAAATACGTACCTGCGAAGGAGAAATGGATATTCCAAGGAACGTTATGGACTACACACGTTTTATAGTTCTACAATGCCCTAGCTTTCATTGTGGATAAAGATCAGCTTTCTCTCTGCAGGGAGTGTGGCGCTAGGAAACCAGCCACCTGTTGTTCCTGAAGCTGCTCCTCAGCAAGCGAAAAGCCAGCCGTTGATATATACACCAGTGTCCCTGGAGCTGCCAAGGTAAGACTGACATATGATTTCAGTACGCTCCAACTGATTCTTTTGGATTACGTTTAGATGTTGAAGAACCTTTAAACAAACATTCTGCTCTCGTGACTGCGAAGACTGTAACTCTTGCGTTGTTTTTTGATTCCCATTAATCATTTCGGTGATATGAACCTACGTGATGACTGATGTCGCTTGGCACAAGCTTGATATTGACGTAGCGATCAAGCTCATCATTAGTAGTTGCTTTGGTACTCCTATTGTTAATCTACACGTAATGTGTTCGTGGATATGTTCAAGCATCTCTTAACAAGCAAGTGTATGTTGTGCCGTTGTCATGGTTATCATGATTTGCAGGCATGCTGTACGACCGATGGACGTTGATCCGTCACATGTAATTTCAACACCTCAAACCTCTCAAGTGGGAGAACACCCCACAAGAAAAGCTGTACCGAGGCAGCTCGATTTTACAACTATGTACGGAGACCCTGCTGGGCCACCAGAGAACTCTGTCCGCACACCCCAACCTTCTTTGTACGGTTCTCAACTTCTTTTGTATACTTGATTCAAGTAATAATATGGCTCTCATGTTTTCCTACTACACACTAATCACTAATTAGAAACGCTAAGCATTCGTTTGTTTCTTGGTTCTTACTCTCGACTTATTGCCTGCTCTTGAATCAAACGTGTTGTGTTTATATTGTCAAGTAATTGTTAGGTGAACAATGCATTTGAATCTGATTCCATTTAGGTAGACTCATGGATACGCATTGCCTAGCCTTGCAAGCTTCACCTGGAGATAAGTATTTTCTTCATGCTAATCTCATGCATGCGATTCCGCATTACTGGTGCGCAGAAAGCACGGGTCTCCAAGACAGCGGTCAAGGTCCTTCGATTCAAAGGATGGCACGCCGAAGAAGTGCAAGCAATGTAATTGTAAAAACTCTCGTTGCTTGAAACTGTAAGCACGCCTTGCTTTATTTGAAGATGCATGTCTGCTTATCATAAGATGGCCTCTCACCTTACCCTAGCGATTTGATGTTCTTATCATTCTTGTGCCTCTTTGAATAACTGGATGTCTGCAGTCTTTATAATGCAACAGCTAGCTCATACTGATGTAAGAGAAAGAAAGTAACGTGAGCTGCTTTCTAATCATGAGTAACATGAAAATGTGGATGCAACAGGTACTGTGAATGTTTTGCCTCAGGTACATATTGTGAAGGTTGCAACTGTGTGAACTGCTGCAACAATGTAGAGAATGAAACCGTGCGTCAGGAAGCGGTAGAAGCCACCTTAGAGCGAAATCCTAATGCATTTCGACCTAAGATATTTAGCAGTCCTGGTATGCGAGACTTGAGGGTACGTTGGCTTTTTTGTTTTTGTTATTCGGCAGTTTGGAAATATTAAAGAATAAGTGCTAGATGAATTAATTATACATCTAACTATTTAAATTACCGGTATTTTGAGGAAACCCATTTCAATGTTTGTATCATGATATTCATGTATTTTCTGTAGTACCAAAGTGTTCCTTTTTAAATGGACATTTCCCCTCAATCTGGGCCAGTGGGTTTTGAAACCAATAGAAACTTTATTATTGCAGGAGGATGCTGGAGAGCATCCATTGGCGGGTAAACACAACAAAGGATGTCATTGCAAGAAATCCGGGTGCCTCAAGAAGTATTGCGAATGCTTCCAAGCTAATATTCTATGTTCTGACAATTGCAAATGTGTTGACTGCAAAAATTTTGAGGGTAGTGAGGAGAGACGAGCTTTGTTTCAAGGAGACCACAATATGAGCGTGAATTTTCTGCAGCCGTTGGGTGGCAATGGAGTTTCACCTAATGCGCCCGCATATTTGTCTCCCTCCCCTGTTCTGAAGAAGAGACGAACTCATGAGCTCGTATTTTCTGGACCTGGTTTGAAGGAGCAGGTTCCGCTTAAAAAGACATCTTTGTTGCCATTGCAGGTACGAGATGTCCTTAGCTTTTCAAAGACTTGTTTTTTTGATTTTTTTTTGAAGTGCCAGCAAAGATCGGTCATTATCATCTACAATTGATTCCTGCATCGGATCCTTTCTACTCATACCTTGACTGCAGGTTGAATGTTCTCTCATTTAGGTCTTATTAGATACGTATGCCTGCTACATCCTTTTAAACCTTTACCAAAGCATACGTTTTGGCATTCATTTTTTTCACAACCTTCCTACTGTCTTATGATTTTATTCTTGAGTTATCGCAGTTAACACCGGGGATTACAACCGCTCCCTCTCTGAGCCTCGCACTGAGTTCTACAATCGTCTCCACACCTGCAAATCAAGGAGTCTCACCGGCTGTACCACCAGTCAAGCTAATTCACAAGTACCTCCTCTGAATTTTATTCTGTCTAATGTAGATTGTTCTAGGTGGGACAATACTTAGGCTGACTTTTAGGAGATATATGTATGCTGATTTGCATTCTTGTGCGACAGCATATGTCTTCATATCGCTAGAATGGTGGCAGAATGCAGCTGGCTATGATGGCATCAGAAATTCATTTTCTTCATCATGGCCTATGTAGCTGAGTAAATAATTCTGCGTTGGTTGGGAACAAGTGGTGAACGGAGAAGATTTTTTTTTGTTTGGATTTTCTTATAACAAGATATTATTTTTCTGGTTTCTAATGTAAGCTGTTTTCTGTGCTGTAGGTCATTACTGGCAGGCGTTGTGCAGATTGATGCCATCCAAGAATTGTGCAAGCTTCTTGTAGTCGTTTCTTCTGAAGCTCAAAAGGATTTTTTAGGTATGTTGCTCTAAGTTTTTGCCACCAATAGCACCTCGACAGTGCTTGACAGACCTTATCCGGTGGTAGCAGTTGGTTGCAGCTGCACAAAAAGGCATCGTACTTTCATTTGCTTAAAAACGTCCTTCTGAGTGCATGTGCTGTTTGAACTCATGTTGGATAACAGCCATTTGGTTCTCCAGCTTAACAAGTAGACCTACTCGTGTACCTTGCTTATACAAGTTTGTACATCGGAAATTTTTCTCTGAATGTTAGTCTGCTTTGTGGCAGCTAAACATTCGTTACCAGATACAAAAAGGCTGAGAGAAAATGGTGAGACTCGCGGTTCATTGGAACCTTCACCGACGGCTAGGAAAGTCGATGAAAGGAACCATGAACACAAAGCTGAGAAGTTATCCAGTGACCGGGCAGCACCAGCCACGGGTCCTGACGACGGAGACGCTGATGGGCCACAAAGATCTATGTCTCCGGGAACTCTAGCATTGATGTGTGACGAGAAGGACCCGTTGTTTACTGCCCCTCCTTCTCCAATAGGAGGCTTAGCAGCAGAAGACATAGGCACTTGTGGTTCCTCGCATGCAGCCCTTCTGCATGCTGAGCAAGAGCAAGCAATTCTTTTGGCATACCGAGATTGTTTAAGAAGAATAATTTCAGTAGGTAAACGGCGAGGTATGGTTCTTGGTTCTTTTCTCTTGCAGTTAGAGAGATTGACATATGCAATTAGACTTTTTTTTTTTTCTTTTTTTTTCTTTTTTTTCTTTCTTTCTTTCTTTCTTTGACATCCGTGGACCATGTCTTGTAGTTTCTTTGCTCATACGTTGCAACATGCGTGTCTTGCAGCTAGTCAATATTCCAATGATACTTCACACTCGGAAATGTGTGTTGCGGCATCAGTTCAGCGGAATGAACAAGAAGGTGGCGCTCCTCGATTTACTAGGCCTATCATATCACCTGGTCAGCATGGTTTGCTGAGTACTCCAGGCTCAAGCCCCTCATGTACCATTGGCTTGAAACCCTCTAATCTAGGGTTGCCTTTGCAGTCACCTGGGGGACCACCCACTAGAGTATCTCAATGAGTCTCCCGAAGAGTACGGGGCAAGTTTTCGCTTGCAAATTTAACATCTATTAATGATTTTTGGAAAACTGTTATTGTGCACAAAGAAACCGATACATAAAAAGCATGTTCGATGCATCGATTTCTCCATATAACACGACGATCAAGGTGTCGGCCGTCCTTAATTTGGGATACTGTTAGAACTTATGGGACAGTGTCGGTCAAGGGTTCGCAATTCACAGCAGGTGCCATGTCCTGGCTAACTTCTACACATTCCACGTGTCCAGATTAAATGATGAGTAAATGTGTGACCCGCGCCAAGTCGAAGAACTCCACCATTTTCCATATTTAAGTTTTGCAATTTTTCAATTGCTTGGTAAGTGGTTATAACACCTTTGTTGCTAGCTCAATAATTAGCAACGTGGGCTCCAAGCAACCTCTTTACACCCAGGGTATATTCAAGTGGTTGGATGTTAGATCTCTGGTAAAACGAACACCGTGAGACCGAAATCTGGTACAAATCCAGGCGAAGTATTACCAACTCATCCACGTTTCCTGTTCTTTCAGGAATCAATTCGACGGATTCAGCAACGAAGCTGCCGCAGAGATTGCGCGAATCCAACTGGGTGATGGAACTATCGAATTCCCCGCATTTAAAAATGCTCCAACCGACCCACCCATACTAAATCGCATCATACCAAGCAAACCCAGCTTTGTGGGGCACACAGTTACGGACTGATATTGTTTGGATTTGGACCAGTTCTGTTAGCGCAGCGAATGGGATGCGAGTGCCTTTCAACGCTTTCAGAATTTTGGGGTCAGATTGCTCAGTTGCTGCCGGTGATGGGTCCCAATCTATTTAACGATAGTATCCAGAAGGTCAATCGGGACACGATCTTTTGAGCAAGTTTCCTCCTCAGATCGACTTGTGCTTATAATATTAACTGATGGTGTTGCTGCTTCACTCAGAAGATGATGCACTACCAGTAGGACGGTCAACATTCTCATGAAAGACATAGGACCCCATAATCCCACAAAACTAGGATGACTTTTAATGATGATGATCAAGATGATTGTGACCTTAGATAGGATGACCTCAATGAATCGACAAATATTGTCATCATTTTTCAAAATGGTGACACAAACAAAAACGGAGGCTACTGGGGCATAACACACTGGGAATGTCCACATTGGAAGCTCCAAAAACTCTCGCTCCATGGAGCGCAATCCCTCTATCTCGTGACCACCGATGGGGCTCCGACGTCCAGACTCAGCAACACAAGTTCGTCAGCGGAAGCTTCGTGGCAATAACGTGCCTCTCCCTCTCACCCCCACGACTGCACAAGTGTACATGAAGTAGAACACGTGGCAAGGAAAATTCTGAGGTGGAGTTTACTAACATAGGAATTGTGCGATTCTAAAAAGGAATTCTAGACATATTTACTTGTTTTTTCAATTTTGTGTCGTAATGAGGATGTTTATATGACTGATTTAATTCTGTATTGACCGTGGCATAATTTGAGGTTCAAATATATATATATATATATATATATATATATATATTTCACTTGTAAAACTATTATTCACTTGGATATTTTTTCTCTCTTCTTTAAAAATCTTTTGCATTTGTTATGAACATAGTATATTCAATTTTCTCTCTCATTGTTTGGTCTTCTTTGTATGTAGCTATAATCATGCAGATTGAAATACCATTGGACTATGAAGTTAACTACAATAATATCACACTTTTTTTTTTATTTTTTACAATTTTATTGTAATATCACCTTAAATTAAAAATTAATTTTTTTTGTTTCACCTAGATTTTTATTTTTATTTTTTTAATCCTCTTGTCATTATGTAGATGATACAATTGAGGGATGCTGTGGTTTAGATGCAAGAACAAACAAAGCAGTTTATGGACACAATATATGTTTGCAAGGCAAGAAAAACCAACACATTAGTTTAAAGAGGAATCAAAATTATAAGATTTTTTTAAATACATTATCATCACACATTTTTTTTGAACTAAGTGCACTAAAAGGACTTGGACAGAAGGAGCCGGACTCTAATCTGGTCTACTTTTTCTAATTACTTTTCCATTAACTTTTTCAACGTAGAAGCTGGGCATGATTGCAGAGACACGGTCTCTGGTGGTACTTTTGTGAGGGTTCCCCAGGTCCACACACTTCCCCAGGACATAGATTCTCCCGCTGCATCTGGAGGTTCGGTGCGAGACAGGTGGCATTGCCAAGGGAAATCTGCAAGCTCCGCGAAGGTGATGGGTTTTGCAGGCTTGGAGCCCAAGCTAATCCTTTTTTTTCTCTCTCTCAAAGTCTGTATTGTCACGGATAAGCATGAATGATCTGCTGTACAAATATGGAATCTAATCTTCATTAACTTACGACAACTCTCAGAGATGGGAGAATATGCTCATTTTATGTGTGGTTCTCAAGCTTGTTTGTTGAAGATGATAAGAAAATTGAACTTTGAACTACACCAAGTTTGTTTAAGCTGTTAGTTTACTACTTCAAATTTTAGGAAAAGGTGTGAAAGGTTAAAAGAAGGCATCAACATTAAAAGACCATACATATATAGAGGGATGATTGTACAAATACATGATACGGATGCTTACAGATTGATTATACAACAGCGGTATCAAGTTTTATGCAGAAAGGGAGCAATAAATCTCGTATATGCATTGCACATACGACCACTACGTAATTCCTGTCGGTAATACGGATCGGAATATAGAGGGGGATTTAGTGGACAGTCGGAGGGAATGATATCCTGACGAGTACTGAAGGATGAATATCATCGGTCTTGAGTGTGACAGGATGGAACGAATGAGAGGATCGGAGGGGTTTCGAGCGTTGGATCTAATTCAGATCGACGGCTCTTGGTTGTTGTTCTCGTAGCATTTGGTCGCCTAAGGAACCTCACTGAAGCTCATTTCAGAGTGAGCGATTTGGGGAAGAGCAGCGGGCCTGAGAAGGTCTCATCGATTGTGTTATAGTTGGCGATCGGTCGAAGTAGTGTCTGTGGATATTGCCGTTCTTTTGAGTGCTCTGTTGTCGGATTTGGTGGCGATTTGGTAGCCAATCGGGGGCTATTGGTCCCCGTTTCGCAAGATCTCCACCTGTATATGTGCGTAGTGGAAGCTCAAGATTTCTCCGGGTACTGGAGGCAATCGAGAATTTCTTTGTTGTCCATGTGGTGAGAAGCTTGGTGTCGATATCATTGCAAGGTGGGAGACGCAGACAGTGTATCTCTTGCTGTGGATAGCGAGTGTTCGGAGTTTTTCTTAATTGGCGGTATTTCTTGCCACGGTGATCAATGCACGTCTTCTTTTTGGTTTTACTCTTCTTGAATTGCCTGTATCAGCTCATCATCATGGCTACGGATATGAGGGTTGTCCGCACCGCTCTCGCGGATCAAACACCACGACATGACACGGATATTTCTGAATGGTTGACGAATCGCCTGGGGAGACCCATAAGCGTCCAAAGCCTTCCGAGGAAACACTTTTTGTCTTCCGACGATGATATCGGCCTATCTCCTGATTCCTGGATCGAAAGGAGGATTTGTTCTCAAGAGAAGTTCAGAACAGATTTTTTGGAACTAGAGGTCGAACAATATGTGGCGCGACACCTTCATCCACCTCAGGTTCCCTATGATACCATCGGAAGAGGAGCGACGGGTATGGTTCTCGATTCACTGAAGCCACTTGAATTCAGTGAAACTCAATCCTGCAACATTCTCTATGTTTCTATCCTGCTACATTCTCTACTTCCAGTGATCTCCCAACTAAGCTTGCCTCATTCAGAACGAACTCCTTCTCTCCTGCTACATTCTCCAGCGACCTTCCAACGGATCCCGCCTCTTCTCGTTTGCATTCCTTCGTTCTTGATGCATTCTCAAATTCCAGCAAACTTCCAGCGAAGCTTGCCTCCTCATCCAGAACGAACTCCTTCTCTCCTGCTACATTCTCAAATTCCAGCGACCTTCCAGCAAAGCCTTCTCTACCTGCTTACCTTCATAATCTCCGTCCTCAAGATCCAACAGATTCTGCGAAGTCACCATGGCTGCCTTCTCGAAGTGTTCCTTCGTGGTGGGCATTAAAAACTTTTCATGCTTTTTTTTCTTCCAGTATCCCTGGTGTAGCGGCACGTCTGTTGCGCGCAGGAGCCAGGTTTGTGAACTGGAAAGGCTTTTTGCGGAAAGCGATACAAGCAATGAAGTTAGTGCAGATTCGATCGACACCAGCACCGCAGTAGATGACCCTAGAACCACAGCAGATGACTCTAGCACCGCAGTAGATGACCCTAGAACCACAGTAGATGACTCTAGCACCGCAGTAGATGATCCTAGAACCACAGTAGATGACTCTAGCACCGCAGTAGATGATCCTAGAACCACAGTAGATGACTCTAGCACCACAGTAGATGACACTGAGGAGAATCACAAGCTAAGTTGGATTTCCAAGTGGTCCAACCTGATTGCTGACGATGGCAACACCATCATAAATTTCACGGTGGCGCTTCTCTTCAGATGGTTTATCGCCGAGCCACGATTCATTTCGTCCCTATCCATGTATCCAACCTTCTACAGTGGCGACTTCATCATCGCCGAGAAGGTATGCTTTCAGATTTAGCTACTTCAGTAGTCTAACAATCCATTGTCTTCTTCATTAGCTATACGAATGTTGTATGAACTGTGGCGCATTTTCACTGTCAATACTTCTATTAAATTTTGTCCTTCCTAAGTGATCGCTGTGTCTCAATTATGTAGTAGCTGCTGATGCACTTAGGAGTTGATCCTTCTCTGCAGGTTTCATACTTCTTCAGGAAGCCTGGTGTTAATGACATTGTCATTTTCAAGGCTCCTAAAAGCTTGCTAGATAAAGGTTACAGTCCTGGAGAAGTCTTTATCAAGAGGGTAGTCGCAATGGCAGGTGACCTTGTTCAGGTAATCAACGGGATGCTTGTTGTTAATGGCCTTGTCCGGATCGAAGACTTTACGGCGGAACCACTTTCGTATGATATGGCACCCATAGTATGTATCCTTACTATCTCATTCCTCTCTTTTGACTTAACCGTGAAACTCTAGGATCCATCAGTAAGTATTTAGTCAATGTTCTAGCATGAACATATAAAGTTTTAGTGGTTTTGCGGGATTTGACAAGAGTAGGAAATTCACTCTACCTAATGGCGTTTGCAGAAAATACCAGATGACCACGTTTTTGTCATGGGAGATAACAGAAACAACAGTTTCGACTCCCGCGTCTGGTATGTTTTTCTCAACCTGCTCTGTTTCTCATTCCAGTGGGATCTGTTCGCAGTATTTTCTTCTTTCACAAGGTTTCAGAAACTCGGAGATTAATTGGCTGGTATGCATGTGGAATTCACCGTTCTCGATAGTTGGTATTTCTCTTTTGAATGGAAGTAGTTCATGTGCATATTACCAATATTTAAATGTGACGTGTCTTGTAGGGGTCCACTTCCCAACAAAGATATTCTTGGACGCTCTGTGGTACGTTACTGGCCACTCGAACGTCTTGGCAGTACGGTTTTTGACTCGACTGAGCTTTTGAAGTTGTCCTTGCCTTTGCTGGAATCGAAGGAGACTGCTATTTCTTGACTTGGCAGCTCAATGATTATTACTAATTCACCTGAGCAGATTGCCTAGCCAATGTTAACTTTTGTTATTCATTGACCATTACCACACATGGAATGGGAAGGTTCCCGTCACTCGGGTACCACAAAAAGATGTTGGCCAAATCAACTGGCCTAATCAAGGCTCTCGAACATCAGTTTGGAGACCTATGAACAACTGATGATCTCAGACATAATGCGACATCAGTTAAGGCATGATTGATTCAAGCCCTAAAATCGAGGAGTGCTCCTCTTCAGAAGTCTTGAAATCTTTCATGAAGGAATCGATTGACCATTCAAAAAATCAACTCTCCTTGTGGATCGTGAGACGTGTGAAAAATCATGTCCACTGTCAACCCTAGGTCAAGCCCTCTGCCTTGACACTTGGTCCTCATGTTGACAAAGGAGCTTCAATTGAGTCTCGAAATTCCCTTACGGCACAATAGCAGTTGATGTCCTTCCATCTTATGAATGATGCGGGAGGCCTCTTCACTGCAAATTGTTATGTGCTATCAAATTACCACTCAGGACGCTCATGGACAACCTGGGTCTTGAGGCTATGCAGACTTGCCCGCTTACAAGTATTCATGTATGGGTGAATGCTGCTCGGGATTCAAGACTTAATATTAGTCTTGTCATTTCGATGCCTAAGCACGGCCATCTTTCATATGCTCAGGTTGTCTAGGATACCAGTGGTTACGGAAGTGGCTAAGCTGTGTAGCATCCAACGGTAGTCATGTTTTTTGATTTAGTAGTTGAAATAGTATTCAGTAATACCCACGTGTTGTTTTGATTGCTTTTGTGGATATCTATTTAAGACCATATATTTACAACTTGGTCTTGTCATAAACCTTGTGCTTATTTGTAAAAATTACTCACCCTTATTCTCTCAGGGTTTGAGACTGTTGACATAGTATTTTGAGGCTATGGAAGATAGTCACGAATCAGTTTTTCATGAGACTAGGGAACTCTGAACCCTCAACCCCTGTTGTGTGGCAGAAGAATTAGCGAACCAACTGTTGGAAAACAGTGGCAATGATTATCTGCCATCAAAATTAGTTTTAGTAATATTAGCAGAGATTATGACCATGGTATGTCGTAATGAAGTGATGGGATGATGCCCATTTGCCATTCATCACTCTGGAGCACTCATTCTCCTTATTTTGTGTAACTATCTTGGAATTTTTAATCTGGTGTTCTTCATATTGCATTAGATTTTGTACTACATTTTTTATCTTGTCTATTATTTTCATTTAACTAAGGGCCACTTCACACTATGGCCAATTGTTCAATAGACTAAGGATTCCAGCAATATGATTGGTGGAGAGAAAAAAATTGATCATTTTGTCTTCGCACTAGAGGCAAACAGTCAACCCACATTTAGCTCAACAATTCCTACATGGCATCATTTTATGATAGTTTTGGCATCAAGGAGTTGTCTGCTTCACAAGAAATTGGACCAAACAATTCTCAATTGAGTAGACAAACCAAAAGTCATATTTATTATATTTTAATGGGCTTCTACATTGGCCTTTTACCCTGTTTGTCCAAGGTCCACTCAACCAAATGGCCACAGTGTGAAGTGGCCCTAAAAATGCCACCTTTTTTAGTAATATTTTAGTTTAATTTTAATAATCCTACAAACATTGATAAAAATACGTAACGAAAATTTTCAGAAATTCTACATGATTTATTGAGGTGTAAATTACAGATTCCAGTTGATTGTGTGTATTGACTATATGGATTAGATTTAATGCTTAGTCTGTAGTTCCAAGTATGTTAAAAGTTAAAAGTTTTAGTACATATCAAAACTCAGATAAAACAAAGTGAAAATGTGAGTTGTGGAATTGAAATTTCAATTTGCAAGTATCCAAATTTTGACTTGTCCTTGTGTATTATTGTCATTATTTTAAAATAAAAAAGTATATTTTTTGGAAAGAAATTTCTCAAACTAAAACTCGAACTTCTAGAAAGTGCAAAAAGCTGTACATAGGAAGCTATAGTTGGCATTACTTACGTACATAGGAAGATTTCAAAATATGAGAAAGTTACTGTGCAAACCTTTCTACTGCGTAACATGGAGATTGGTTAAAAAAATTAATGCTTCATTAGAAGCTTAACGCATTAACTTTCAACTTATGCAAGTCTCGATCAAAACAATATGATGTAGCGACCATCTCTTTATTTTACAAAATTCTGTCATGACCATCTCTTTATTTTTGCATAAATAAATCCACTTCCCCTTAATAACACAATCCTCAATTGTCACTTTATGAAAAGAAGAAGTACGTTGTAACAGTTGGTCATAAATACTTACAATATTTGGAGAAAGGTAAGCTTAAGTTGTAACCTATCATTTCGTATTGCAACCAACAATTCTCCAGACTCACTCCATGCAGAATCATTCCGTCTCTTTAGAGTCTTCTGACGCTTCTTGGTGTCTTCATGCAATTTATAAACGGTCATTGCGAACAACAGAGATCTAAATCTCGAGTACTGTGATGATCTATATTGTGTATTTCAAAAATTCCATTTAAAGAGCATGCGAATCTTAACTTCAACAAACGTAACTTAACATTTTTTAGGAAGCTGCAGAAAAACAACTTTTCCCTGCAATCTATTGTATCTACCAGTAATATCATCGGAGTACAGTAAACTCTTGTCCTAACAAGTACCAGCACTTCCCCTAAAAGAGGAAATGGAAGCTGGAAAAGTGGTTCCACTGCCTAATAAATCACCCAATAGCATGGTACCGTTGTTCCAATCTTTTTCACGACTAATAATGCCGTCCCAAAAGTACCAACGACAAAAGTCTATTAGGACATGATAGAACATGAGCCCTTAAGATGGTAAGAATTTCCACAAAGGTCTTGAAATGCACCTGGCTGTACTACTAATAGTATCAGCAACATCAACGACAATGTTGCGTTGAAGCAACTTATTGCTAGAATGGAAGCATTCAAGGGAAGTTAATGGGTGCTTTTTGCATGGATTTTTGGACCAGCTCAATTTGCTCCTGTGCGTGAACACTACCGAAGCCTGTAGCAGTTGCTGCTGCTGGTGGCCGACCGACGTACTTGATATTCTCGAATTTTCCACGACCCAGCTCTCTAAGAACAGTGGCAATTCGGGGTGCGATGTAGGTGAATGCACCCATGTTCATTGGTTCCTCTTGCGACCACACAATCTCAGCATCTGAGACAAACCCAACCACACAGCATAGGTTAAGCTATCAGCTGAGGTTCAGCTAGCATGTTGTCACAAAGCATCTTTCTGTGAAAAATTTACAATCTGGGTGAAGATTGCGAAAAAAGAGTTAAAAGATATCAAGGGCTTACATAGTTCAGAATATTGAAGGTATTCGATGAATCAGAACCAATGCTGGTAGAAGCCACTACAGAGAAAGGAAGCAAGTATGTTCAGAAGCATCAAAATTAGGAGCAAGAAACGTACTGGGGTATCTTTTCAGCTCCCTCATAACGAGGTCGTAGGGGACGGGGCAGAGCTGTTCCAGTCGGCAGATGGCAACATCGTTGGCGCCAACTCTATTACGCTCCTCATCAAGCTCGTAATAAACCTAACGTATCGAGACAATCATAAATTTATACCCAAACCCGAATAAAATTTGCAATAATACTAGCACGATACGTAGTATATGGGATTTTAGACCCAATATGTGATTTGATATATTAATACAGATGAAAAAAAAAATGTCCTATCACAACAAATCAGATTCACATTATATTCGTTCACGAGACACAGAGTTGTCATTACCAGCATCTATATATCAGCAAAACATATGATCTGATCATCACAAAACACACATATCGTACTTCTGGAAAGGCTACCGCCACTTACCTTGCCAGAGCAAAGAACAAGCCGACGAATACTATCCTCAACTTCACCATGGTCATTCTTATCTTTGATTAAACGCTTGAATCGTGTCCCTTGCTTATCGAAACCTGGATGTCCTTGAACATCATCAAATTCAGAGAGATTTGATACACAGGACTTGTGTCGAAGAAGGTTCTTGGGAGACATAATGATAAGAGGCTTGCGGAAGTCTCTGTGAATCTGCAGCCATTCATAAATCATCAAAGAATCAGAACTTTCGCTAATACGACGCAATGAAGGACTCCCCAGTTCTTGACATTGCAAAACGAATTAATAAGCATATAATTCGATTGCAAGTTTAGTGCTTTCATTATCCTCCGCATTAACGAATACAATCCTACACAACCAAACACGTTGCAAAATTTTCCAATAAAATCGCCTGAAAAATCATATCCCCATCGCTACAACCAACAGAAGGATTTTGGAGCTGCTTTATTTCGACGATGCTGAGGGTAATATAGGTTGTACATACCTGTCGTCGCAGAACATGGAAGTAGTTGGCAGGTGTGGTAACATTGACAACCTGCCAGTTTACTTCCTGGATTTGCCGTCTCAAGCTTGGATCCATTTCTGGAACGGCAAATGGGTAGTCATCGCTCATCTAGAAAAAAAAAAATATCAGTTTCACATCATCAAAAAGAGAGAAGGAGAGAATAAAGGGCGGGAAGAGTATATGATGTCACGACTACGTAAACAAATAATATGGATGAACATTATCTAGCTCTGCACCTCCTCCACATTTTAGAGTTCTGTGATTCAACTTGTGATTCAGTAGCCTAGCCAAATAACAAATCTAGACCAGGCTCTAAACTCAACCGATCATGCTACCTGGAATTACTAGAGAGCATTGACAAATGTTTCAGATCTTCAACAACGAGGCACTACCCGGATTCAAAAAGACTAGTAAACTTCCATCCCACAGAATAACTTATACCTGGAGGTATCTTTCAAGACGAGCACTTGAATGCTCAGGTCCTTGCCCGTCATACCCATGAGGGAGCGTGCATACAAGACCTGTTTGTCGAAGCCACTTAGATTCTCCACTGCTTACAAACTGGTCAAAAATTACTTGAGCACCATTAGCGAAGTCACCAAATTGAGCCTCCCATAAGACGAGAGAATTGGGGTTCTCCATTGAGTAGCCAAGCTCGAACCCTAGCACTCCAAACTCAGATAGCGAACTGCATGACGAAGAAAGCAAAGTCAGACAATGCAAAATATTCAAACAATTCTAGAAGAACACCCTACAATAAGATGTTGTTTCAAAATAGAATGTAACCTTTCGACAACAAAATACAAAAACGGTTTAGCATTGCGTGTATTCCACGCAACACGAGAAAATTATATCACCAATAAGTACTCTTACCTGTTGCTAACTGTGAACATCTCTTCATTCTGATTCATGACAACGTGGTCAAGGGGACAATATTTCTCTCCAGTTTTTTGATCATGCACTACAGAGTGACGATGGCTAAAAGTGCCCCTCTCCACATCTTGCCCGCTAAGTCGTACATGATTACCTGTAATAGAATTCAACAGTATGATGCGTAAGATCCATTAACCCCACAAAGTTTTTTTTCCCCTTTTTCCCTTTATTCCTTTCTTGTAATTGAAAGTAGAGAACAGAACACAAAGGCGTTATCATCTATGATTTTCATTAAAAAAATCTAGAGATCATTTCAAGGTACCTGTAACCTAAATTGAAATTTTGCAGGTTTCATTACTGAGTTTCACTTTGTCGGATTTCTAATATTATCCTGTGGTAGTTTTGATTCAAAGCTGCAGTGAGGACAATTAAAATAACTGTAGGTAGATGACAGTAATGTACCTTCAACTAATAGTGTGGCAAAAGCAAGTGCCTCTGCAGTTGCCCAATCCACACCTTCACCCGTTTCAATCATCTTCTTTCTTGCATCGTACACCCTTTGGATACCCTTGTGCGCAGTAAATCCTTCAGGTAAGGTTGTAATAGCTTGCCCAACATTTTTCAAAATTTCTGGCTTCACTCTGCCCAACCCCCATCATTCATAAAAGTGAGGATTAATAATCATAGGCAAAAGTATTTAGTCATAACAAGAGGGATACTCAACTCCCGTCGAAGTGACCAGCTACACTACAGGGAGTATCATAAACGTAAGTAACAATTGCAAATGGACATAACAATCCTTGTAACCAATATAAAAAGATGCTAAAATATTTGACAGATATAATGAATGCATACCCTGTATTACGAATTCTGGAAAGCTGCTCTGGTCCCTTGAAACCTTGCCAGTAAGCAGCTAACCAGTCTCGAGTGCTAGGCACGTATTCCTTGCTTTTATCGAACTCCTCGTTCAGGATTCTGAAAACGTTGTTCTGGAGATCTGAGACCTCTTCTTGCGAAAGGTGTTTCTCATCAATCAATCTCTTCATATAGCTGTCAAGTGCTGGTGGATGGCTCCTGATCACCTGCAATGATAACAGGTCAAGCACAAACATCAAAAAGTCATCCTCTCAGGATCTTCAACACTATATTGATGCCCGGAAGAAATTCCAAAATCGCGCAATTGTTCCTTACGTTTGTAATTGTTCTTAAAAACACAAACCCTCAAATAATACTAAGCACGCCGACAAAATGTTGGAATTCAAAACCACATGACAAAAACCCTTAAAAATTATCATCAACAAAGAATATCACCTTCCAAAAGGTGAGAAAACTACATTGATAAAATCATCGTATTTTTTAAGTCAAAAACACAATCGTGTCGGCCGGCCACCCAGGACCATGCAAAAAGCTCGAAAATAAGATGATACCTTGTACATGGTGGGTTGCGTGAAAGAGGGCTCGTCTATCTCATTGTGTCCAAACCTACGGTAACACACAATGTCCACGACAACATCGGCCTTAAACTTGTGACGCCACTCAGCTGCAAGCTCGCAAGCATGTACAACTGCCTCCACATCGTCACCATTGACATGGAAAATCGGTGCATTAAGAGCCTTGGCGACATCAGTACAGTATGGCGAAGATCTGCTCGATTTAGGATCCGTGGTGAATGCGACCTGCAAAATAAGAGCCACCGTTAAACTCATCGACTCAATTTAGAGGCTCAAACTTACTGCCTTGTGCTAGACATAAGGGAATCTCACATTAAGAAAGGTACGACATGATTGATGGCGCCAGTGAGCAGGGGCTACATGAGATAGGTGACGATAAAAATGGCCGAAAATTATTGAATAACCCCATCCATTACGCTGAAAACGTAGATAATACCCACCATAATAAAGAACTGTATTGCATACGATTGCCTAACAAACACTCTAGAAACAGAATCTATCCGCCCTTAGATTCATTAGAAACCTTGTAACATAGATTAAGTAAAGTGAATACAACCATTCAGAAGTGCTGCAAAATCAACATGAAAATGAGCATAGGATGCAATCGTGAATATTTAAATTTTAAAGAGGATATGTCAAGAACCTGATTGTTGACCACAATATGAATGGTGCCTCCAATTGTGTAGTTGGGAAGATCACTCAAATGAAGAGTTTCATAAACCACGCCTTGACCGGAGAAACTACCGTCTCCGTGAAGCAAAATGGCCATGTTTTTGCTTCGATCCTTATCGTTGGAGTAATACTGCTTAGCACGAGTCTTCCCGATAACAACAGGATCGACAGCCTCCAAATGACTGGGGTTAGCTACAAGAGACAGATGTATTCTCTTCCCATTTCGCGTCGGCCGATCGTACGACGTACCAAGATGGTACTTCACGTCTCCACTTCCAGTATAGCCACCAGCATCTTCAGACGGTTTAATGCCACCGCTGAACTCGCTGAAAATTTGCCTCAGAGGCTTGCGGACAACATTACCGAGAACATTAAGGCGTCCTCTGTGGGGCATACCAATAACAATACTCTCCACACCAGTATCCGCAGCCCTGTCGATTAGCTCCTTCATACCTGACAAGAAAAACCTAGGCCATTCGACAACGTCTTCACACCGACTCTGGACTCACTTCAAAGAACTATCCGCTGATAATCACTCCCTTGATTCTTGAATCTAAAAACAAGCACAAACCAACGATTTTCAGGTCTATCCCAGAACTAGAAGTAACACAGTAAAGAAAGTCGAACAATCTCAACATACCTGGAATTAGGGTCTCGCAACCTTCCAAACCAAACCTCTTCGCTGCGGTCCACTTCTGGGACAGGAAGTTTTCAAAATCAGTAGCCCACATGAGCCGATCCAGAATGACAGCCTTCCGACTAGGTCCGTATTTCCCAGGACGTTGAGTTTCGATTTTATCACGCAACCAATTGCACCTTTCCCTGTCTGGAATGTGCATGTATTCGTAACCAATTGTGCCACAATAAGCTTGTTCTAGCCTGTGCAGTAGTTCGAAATTGCAAGGTCAATCTTCCACAACTTTATACTGACTCTCTAACCACAACTGTTAAAAGCACTTCAGCAGCAATAAAGAATGCAGCAACGCATCCAATTATACCGACTCACAGCAATCTAATCAATATTAATCAAAACATGAACATGAATCCACTCTCCATTCCACTCATTAGCTCAAATTGTTGCACAAGAATGTAATCAAAACTATGAAGCTACTCTTGAACTGAAATATTAAATATTAAATATATTAATGAAAATAATTAAATTAAATTAAAAAACAAGATCAACCAGACAAACATATAATCCTGACTAAAGGACAAATGTAATCCTTCTAAATTAGCCTAGAAGTTTGATGCAGAAGCATGCCTGGACAGAATTCCCCGCAAAGTCTGCACTGGACGGTTCTCAGAAAGGAACCCCGACATTCGCCACACACCAAGGAAAAACTCTCTATCAAGGTCAGCCTCGGAGAATCCATATAAAGCGGGATCAAGCTCGAGCGGGACCTTCCTGTCGTCAAGGCCCAGCGGATCGAGCTTCGCCTTCATATGACCATTCACCTGGTAAGCTCTCACGAGCAGCAACAGCCGCATGCTCTCCTGGATGGTCTGTCCTGACAAACCAACATTGCTTGCCGCCTGTCCCGTAAAGTTCCGGAAAAAGGTATCCCACGACTCATCAACACTCTTCGGATCTTGCTCCCACGCACGCTGCAGCTCCTCCAGATACACACTCGAGGTCCCATCCAGAAAGTTGTCCGTCAGCTTCGACAAGGGCACGCTCCTTGGCGCCGCAGCTGCCGCCTGCTGCAACCTCTCCTTAGACGAATGCAACGCTCTCGCCCACCCCGTCAACGATGAGTTTAAATCCCGGGCTACATCCCGAGCACCACTACTCTTCGTGTGGTAGTCGGCTCTCCTCAAACTTCCGACCAGTGAACCGCTTGATCTCGCCTGCCGCACAGCAGATCGAGCAAGCGTCTTAGCCGCGATAGAGCCGACCCGAGACCACCCCATCGATAAACCCTAATTGCTCAAAATCTTATTGCTCCCTCAAATCTATACGAGATGAAACAGTTCCTAAGGTGTGAAGGAGCAGGTTGCGGTGACGGTGCGCCCGACGAAGAACGCGCCTACAACGAGAGGGTTTGCACAAGATCGGGGCAGCGATAGTCTTATTGTTTAGGATCCAACTCGCAGTGGCGATGGCGTCACTGAAGCTGCCAACACACGCGACGACAGCAAAAAGCCTCGCCCACCCTTGACACTTCATTTGTCGCGGGGGACTCGGCCTTTACTTGTCTCCGCTGTTGACACCCTGTGTCTACCGTGCATCATATCCGGGTATCTACTTCGCTGTGGTTTTATCATTAGGCGTGAGTTCTACTTTTTAGACTTGCAAAAGTCATTTACTAATCATTTGTTGTAACAAAAATTATAGTATTCATAACAAAAACAAACAAAATATGTATGTATATATATATATATATGGTTATAGTATCCATAACAAAAAAAAGTCGGAGAAACACGCAGCAGACAATGTAGATGCAAAAGATATTTTGAAATGAGTTACAAACATAACTTTTGCTTTTTACTTGTACTTTGTAGGAAGATATTTTTGTCCTGGATTTTAGCCACCTGTACAACTTTAGTTGCCACTAATCCTAGTCATGACAAATCTTGGCATTTATTGTAACCAATACATAGATTTAGAGTGTGTTGCCTTAGTAGAGTAAGTTATAAAATGAAATAGCTTGCATTTTTGTAAATCTAGATTTGAAATGATTATTTGAAATAGAGCTTTTATTAGGAAGTTATAAATTACTAAATAAATATATAAAAAGTCATTACTTATTAGACATAAATATATTTATTTATTTATTTAATAAAAAAATATTTTTGTGAAAGTAAACTTCAAAGTGATTTTAAGACATTTGACATCTATTTAGATTCTATTAGAATTGTCTAAAATATTTATAAAAACTATGTACTAATCTTTTAATTAATTGTAGTTTTATTTTACTAAAATTTATTTTAATTTTTATAATAAAAATTTACATTTATATTAATATATTAAATAATAAATTTAGATATTTTATAATATAAAAAACCAATATTAAATTATATTTTTATTGATATTAATTGGATTATAATTTCTTCTAAAATACTATAATTATTTAGAGGTTGCATATATCTATGTGTATGTTAGTGATATTTTAATTAAAAAAATTTTTTTTAACATAGTTAGAAAAAATTAATTTTAAAAGTTATTGTTATAAAAAAATAATTAACAAATAGAGTAGTTTATGGAAACAATAGAACTATTTATATTCATGCTACCATTCATAACAAATATTTTTTTTTTCAAAAGATATATTTAGGACAAGGAATGCTTAATAAATGCACCAATTTATAATGTATATTTTACAAAAAATCAAGATAAAAACAAACAAACAAACAAAATCATTAAAACTTGCATTTAAAGAATCACATATTGAACTTTAATATAATTTTAAAAACAACAATATCATAGTTTATATTATTTATTGACTATAAATTCATTAGAATTATATATTTAAAATTAACATTTATTGAAATGATTTTAGTCAAACTAATGTAACTAAAATTTGATCAATCCATGAGAAATAATATATTATATTTAATAAATTAAATTTTTTCTTAACCAAAAAAATATATAAATAATATATTATGCTATATACAAATCAATCAATAAAAACAATAATTTTTGATAAAAAATCATTTTATATTTATACATGTATTAAAATTTTGATGGATAGCTATTGGCATCAAGTAAAATAATTATATATATATATATATATATATATATGAGATTGCAATATTAATTTTAAAAATAAATATTAAATTTATTTATATTTTAAATAATACATGGAGCCATATATTTATCAATTGAATATAACAAACATGTATTTGGATTTTGTTTATAGAAGTATAAAAACAAATTTCAATGCTTCAAAAACTTAACGTGGATCTTGATAATTATTATACATATATATATATATATATATATATATATATATATTATTAATTTTTATTTTTACTTTCATTAAAAAAGATATATTTAAAGAGCCGATTTTTTAGCAGATATTCAAAGGTGTGTGCATCAGATAAAAAATGCTAGTTTAAAAGCCATTAATATATTTTAAAAAATTAATTCAAAAAACAATGATGAATAACAATAATGAAGATAATATGGCTAAACTCCACAACATTGTATATTCAAAAATATTTAATAATAATAATTTCTTTAGCTTTATTTATTTTATTTTTTCATTTCAGATAAGATCAAATTTTAAAAAGAAAAATTTACCAACTGTTTTTTAAAATTTGGTAAATATATATTTTTAAAGTAAGTATTAGATAATAATTTTTGTTTAATTTAAATATTATAATGATGTTTTTAAAGATATTCAATATTGTAAGCCATATACTTTTATTTTTAAAAATAAAAATATATTAGCATACATATTAAATTTTTAAAAAGAAAGTAATTTCAAATAAAATTAAGTAAACCCTTTAGACTATAATATTTATAGTAAACTTTAGTAATAGGTGAATAAATATAGGTTTTTATCAAAAAAAATCTAAAATATATATTTTTTATTTAAACATATTTAAATATAATATTAACTAGTAAAAAAATAGTTTTTTGTAGTTAAGATGTAAAGACAAATTCAAATAAAAACATAACTAAGTGATAGAATTTAAATAAGTAAACTCTTTTTTTTTTTTTTTTTGGTTTTCATTTGCTTTAATTTTATTGATTATTTTTTTAATAGAGTTTAATGATCTGGAATTTAGAACTCAAGATATAATTTTCAAAAATTAAAAAATATATATATTTTGTATATTTTTCTACTATTCTGAATTAATTATTTTAAAAAATCAATCATAGAATTTACAATATATTTTTAGACTTACATTATAAATATGGTAACTTTTTAGAGAATTGTATACACAATAAACATATGTATATATAGAATTAGATATATAATCAAAATATTTTAAATTTTATATAAATATTTGGTGTATAGGTGTATATGTATGTATGTATATATATATAATAAGTAGAGATAAATATATATATATATACATATATATATATATATATATATATACTTATTGTTTTTTTAGTTTTCAAATACTTGAATGTATATTTAAAATTTTAAAAGGGAATGTTTAGAATTTCATTTCATAAACAATAATACGACCATGTAGTTTTTAAATAATTTAATGTCTTTTATATAAATAAATGACACCAATAGATTTATAAAGTTTTAAAGTAAGTTTTAAGAGCTTTAAAACCAGAAAAAATTTGTAGTATCATGTACTACTTGTAAATATAAAAGTTTGTAGAATCTTATTGTTGGTTTTTAAAACTACTAATTATTTAAGTATATAAAAAATAACACATAGATTATTACACATAAATTTTGACACATATGAAATATTCTAGAGTCTCAAAAGAAATAAAGAAAAACAAAAACAAAATCAAATCATAAAAACATGTTACTAAAAATATTAGCATAATCTTAAACTTGTGAATCTCTCTAAAAATTTCATTAAAAGTTAATTTCACTTATAAATTTCTTAAATGTTCTTAAACATCCTATTTTTTCAATACATAAATTGGGCATGAAAGTTTTCAAAATAACCCTTTTAGTACCTTAGTATACAAGTATTTTTAGATTTTTTTTTTTGGTGGTTTAATAGAGTAGCCACTAATTTCTTAAACAATAAACTTCTATACTTGTAAGTAATATGTATATGAATATATATATATATATATACATCAATCAATCAATCAGGGCTAAAATCTTCTCCTATGTTATCAACTTTTGTTTTCAGTAGTTCCTGTTTTGTAGCTGTTAAGCCCTGTTGTTGTTAGTTTTTAATAATTTTTGGTACAATTTTTGGACATCATATCAAAACTTAGTATAGAATTGTCATTAATGTATATATTTTTAATTATTTTAAATAGAGTTAACTTTATTGTAACATATTTTTATCTTAAAATTGTTGTCGATTGATGTTTGTCACAAACTACATGCTTCAACTTTAATTTTATGTGACACATTCATAAACAATATTCATTTTTATAAAATATTCATTTAAGATAAATGTACTTGACACATTGGTATAGAGAATATTTTCTGTAATAAGTTATTTTAAAAATTTTGTTGCAATTTTTAATTTTCATTTGTCTTATTTCAATATCAAAATTTAAGAATTTAAAGAATATTCATCAAATAATTTTAACATTATTTATTTTTAAATACATTAAATAGATTTTTCTTAAAGTAATCATTGAACTAGAGAAAGGACTTGCTAAATCTTGTTTATGTTATTAATACACACAATTATGGTTCTGATCAAAATACTATTAGGAAAATATCCCCTTTGTTGTAGCAAATTACTTTATTAATTCAATTATCTTTGATACAGTATTAAAAGTATACATACTAATTATTGATATATATATATATACATATATATATATTTTTTTTCCACAGTTAGAAATCATTTTTAATTTTAAAAAGTTAAGATTATACTACACAGTTTTATTTGTAGATTTGTTAGTTGAGATTCTTTATATAAAGTGTCATTTTATGCATAATATATATATATAGTGTCATATTACCAAAATCTATGGTGCTCAAAACAAGGTTATGATGCTTTTAAATACCTATATTCTATGTTGATTACTTTCTTGCTTTGTAGAATTTTTTTACATTAATTAATTAATTAATTATTATAATTTTAAGCTAGTACGTTGGTTAATAAAAATAAAAAATAAAAACACAATTCTGACCCATGAAAGAACTTATTTATACCATTATTTACATATCTATTCAACCAAGATCCTTTTTTTTTTTTTTTTTTTTTTTTTCCAGAAACTATCCTTTCATTTTCTCAAATAAAAACGTTCCAGTAAAGAAGATTAAATCACATAAATTTGATACAAAAAGAAGAGTTTAAAACCACAATTCAAACGAGCAAGCAAGGGAAAGAGCGCGAGGGAGGAGAAGAAGAGTGGGAGATGTGGCACGACAAGCTTGGCTCTGCAGGTATTGCGTGGCGTTGCGTTGCGTTGCGTTGCGTTGGGTTGGGTTGCGCGGTGACGAGGGGAGCAACTCGCGGCGAGTTCCGATGCCGCGTGCGCTGAATTGGGCAGGGCAGGGCTGCGGATCTCTCGTGCTCCACAATTTGGAATCCTGTTGCCCGAATCCTTACTCCCTCTCATCGCCGTCCGCCAGGAGCAGCAGCCGCTGTTCCTCCCACTCTTATTCCGATTTCTTTGGTGGTCGCCTCTTAGAAACTCTTGGCGCGGCATCTTTTTTGCGTTCTAGAAACGTCCACGGAGTTCGCTTTTGCGTTGGAGTGAGTTACTGTCCGAGTTTGTGAGCAAGGGTTGTCGACGTTGCAGTTGCGGAGTGCCAGTTTTGTCGAGGAGTTGGTGCGATCCGTACCGGAGACACTTGTTTCTGGCTTTTTTTCGTGGTTAGTATAGCTACTTGGGTTTTGTTTTTGTTTTGCTTGGGTTGGAGTGGATTGTGTTGTGTGATTGTCTGATCGTGTTGTTTCGGTGTTTTTGGATAGGTGTCGAAGATGGATTTCCTTATGAACGCCGCAAAGATTGCTCAAGAAGTGCAGGGCGGGAAGAAGAAAGATAAAAAGGATAAGAAGGAAGGCGAGTGTTCTGGAGGGTTTGGCGACTTAATTGGTGGATTTATGGGCGGGTCTGATAAGCCGAAGCGAAACGAGGATGATTACGATGATGAAAGAACGAACAAGCCGAAGCCGAAGCTAAAGCCCAGGCGAGATGAGGACGAGTACGACGATGAAAGACCTCATGGTAGTAAATACGACGATGAGAAACCCCAGAAGGGTCAGTCCTCAAGTTCAGATCATAGGAAGAAGCCTTCAGCGGGCGAGCTTTTTAGCAGTGCCCAGGTTAGTCGCTGTCTTGGACGGAATCCCCTCTTTTGAAGAAGATCACGTATGGATTTCAAATTGAAGCTGTTTTCTTGTGATTCGTAGACGCCTGCTAGCGTGCTCAGGCACGATTCTATGTGATGTGCCATTATCATGCATTTCTTTCATGTGGCAATATATGCTCATCCCTTTTCTTTCCTGCAGGTTCTGTATCAAGCAGCTGCTGGAAAGAAAGTGGAGCATGGCAAGCTTGCAGGTACCAGTGTTTTCATAGTAGTTTTTTGAGCTATGGGAAATGTGTGAGGCTAGCGCAGGTGGATACCTCTCACAACATGAAGGATGATTTCATTTGAATCACTGCTAAGTCTGACATTTCTGGTAACAGAGGCGGCATCCGATTTGCTTGATGGATTGTCAATGTACGGGGGAGAAAAATCTGGTTATAACGATTATTTGAAGAAGGCCAGCACCTACCTTGACCAGTATGGGCAGAAGCACGAGGTTAAACCATCTGGTGGTAAGTATCAAGATTAACATTGTGTTCAAAATTTCTATTGGTTGGTTCCTCTCAAGCCATTTTTAGGAATCCAATGTGAAGATATCAAGTCTGGCATAATATATGAGCTCTAGATGTCTAAATTGGTGCCTGTGCTGTGTTATGTCTAAGTCTGCTTCGGCTGCATCCTTGTAACGTAGTCTAGTCAACTTATGGTGTTGTGGTGCTTGTCACGTAGGTCGGCTGAATGACGACGAGAGTTCTCCTAAACCCCGGCCTTCGAAGTATGGCTCTGAAGAATCAGAGTCTCGACCCTCCAAACCTCGCCCCTCGAAGTACGATGAAGAAGAGTATGAACGCCCTCAAAAACCTCGACCTTCGAAATATGAAGAGGAAGAAGAATATGGACGGCCACAGAAGCCGCGACCCTCAAAGTATGAAGAAGAAGAGGAATATGGACGCCCTCAAAAACCTCGACCCTCAAAGTACGAAGAAGAGGAGGGGTATGAGCGTCCTCAGAAACCTCGACCCTCAAAGTACGAAGAAGAAGAGGAATATGGACGCCCTCAAAAACCTCGTCCCTCAAAGTACGAAGAAGAGGAGGGGTATGGGCGTCCTCAGAAGCCTCGACCCTCAAAGTACGAAGAAGAGGAAGAATATGGGCGCCCTCAGAGACCTCGTCCCTCAAAGTACGAAGAAGAGGAATATGGACGCCCTCAGAAGCCTCGACCCTCAAAGTATGAAGAAGAACAGTATGAACGGCCACAAAAGCCTCGTCCCTCCAAATACGAAGAAGAGACAACAGGGCCATATGGAAACCATTCTTCTAAAACCGAAGGTGCTTATGGATCTTACAAAAGTGCAGCTGCTTTATTGCTAATTGTGCATTATCGTTCAATATCATTATATTGCCTCTTTTCTACTCTTCCTTTGTATCCCTTGTGTGGATGATGCTTCGCTGACGTCAGTTTTACAAGTGAATACGTCTTCCGAAGGGTGCAATTGTACCATGCTAAACAGCAAGTTTAGATGTGTTTTAGTGGCTGGCCTTAAGTGGATCTTACCACAATGTGATAGACTACAATGTGATTGAGATCAATGTAGTCAGATTTTGAAGGTTTGGATTGTTTCATGCTCGATTTTGCAGGTTCTAGGCCGGGTTACAGCCAGGAGGAAGTCCGTGTAGAGCCACCCAAGAAACCCTGGTACGAGTAGAGTACTGCTGGCAATGGATGTATTCCAGCCCTGTAGATATTGCATTTTGTCCTCTGTTTGGTGAAGACATGCGATAAGATTGTTGTTGGGATAAATGCAGTGGTCAAGCTGAGTGAAATATTTAGTAGCTCTTCGATGTTCAAATAATGTTGCAGTGAATTTGGATACACTCATTTGCTTAGTGACTCATGATTGTGTATCTTTTCTTTTTTGCTGTTTACTTGAGTACGCCTCCCTAGTTGGGGTTAACGAAGACTCCTTCAGTGTTTTGTAAGCAACAGATGGACCAGGATAAAAGGAATGCTAAATCCTTTTCCCTATGTTCACCAGCAGCTCTCACCTAATTTTTTTAAAACAGAAAGTAAATAAGGGATTGAAAACGTGAACCGAGTAGATGCAGAATTGATTCACAAAATATTCTTTTGTATATTGCCAGAATAGTATTTGGTCCAGTGCAGTTCATTATCCTTGAGATGTGCTGTAACATACTCGTGGTTGATGAAGGATGATGTGCACATGTAATCGAAGTTATTGGTTTTGAAACAAAGTTGGACACACCACTTTTGTCATGTCACTTGCTAGCTTTTGCTTTTGGCGTTGTGTTAAGGAACCAATGCTAGTCATTGAAACCAAATGTACAAGTATTAAATCTAACAATAAATACACAATAAACCAAAATGAAGAGTCTAAAATTTTCCAAATTCATACTTTAAAGTAGAAGAGAGTGCATGTAATGTTTACAATACATCTTACCATTTTTTTAAGTGTGCTTCTTCAAACTAAAGTTTTTATTTTAAATTCTATGTTATATATATATATATACATATAAACACACACACACAGTACATCTATAAAATTTATTTTAAAAATCTTCAAGTGCTCTTTTCTATTGTTAAAATTTACATTCATTTAATGCAAAACCACTATACATTTGATAGTAAAATAGTTTCTATTAGATTTGGTCTAATAAAAAACCTCTACATTTAATCAATCAATAATTTTTTTCATATAGTTAGATAACAAGCCTCCATAATTTTTTAATATAATTAATTTTTCATTTAGTCCAACAACAAGCCCCTCATCTTTCCCACCACAATTCCACTTAATCTAATGTAAGCAATCATTTCAAATCTCTCTAATTTCCAACATAATAAATGGTTTTTACTAAACACAGCTATTATGCAAAGCAAAACAACACCCTACAAACATCAATCCAACTGCATTCTTAAAATAACAACAAAACATGAACAAATACCCACACAACCTTTTCAACAATCTAAATCCCAACACTCAAACCACAAATATCACAACCCAAATCAAAACACAATTTTTAAAAAAAAAAACATTTCGAAAAGATGTAAAAAAAACCTCATATACACACACGCACATGTAATAATACATCAGGAATGATTAATCAGATGTTATTAACCGAATTGGAAGTAGGGGATGTTTCTACAAGGGAAACCTTAATGAGCGCAGTTGCAGCGTTGAATCACCTTGGAGGGCTGGTGCTCGTGCTCGTGCTCGTGGAAGGCAGAGGCGTAATCTTCATCGCCCGTGAGCCGATAAATCCTCTTCGCTGCCGTTTCGACGCGACCCGCTTATCGTATCCCATCTCCAGCACCAGCGCCCTTGCTCCGTGGCATTGTGTCTTCCTAAGCTACGTGTGTTGTGTTGCAGGCTGGGAGGGAAGCATAGTGAGTGACAATAGCTTGAAGCTGTGAAGATGAAGGCGGTGGTGATGGCCAAGGGGATGTTCATGGCGCACAGGCCGCTGCCCATGCTCAATTCTATGTTTTCTCGCTCGTCGGTGTCGTTTGCCGAGAGCGTTTTCTTCCAGGGTTGCGTCGCGCCTCTCTCCACGTTGCGCGCTCGTGGAGTAGGGATCAGGTCGTATCAGGGATGCAGTAGTAGCAATGGTGTCGGTTCCTCGCCATGGACGCGGAGAGCATTCGTCGTGAGTGCTTCTTCCAGTACAGGTCTGCGATTCTTTGCTAATGTTCGTTTGCTGCAGCGAATCGTGGTGTGCATGTTCTAGCGCTGTGAAGTTTGCGTGCCTGAGTGGGGGATGAATTCGTGGTGGTGGTTGGGAGTGGACAGGTGACGAGAAGCAGCCCAGCGTTGGCTTTCTAGGACTGGGAATTATGGGAACTGCCATGGCGAGGAACCTCATTAAGGCAGGGTGTGTTGTCTCTTCTTTGGAAAATTCCCTTTCTCATTGTTTCAATTTCACTGGCCTCGCTGTTGTATTTTGCTTTTGATTCTTGATTCGTCAGAGTACCGCCTCAATTATTTGTCAATCTTTGTTTTGCATTTCCTGTGTGAGCACCAATGGAGCTACTTTGCCGTGCGTAGATGAGTAATTTAAAGGCTTACTTGAGTTAGTAGTGCATACGCCATATTCTACACGCCGATTCTGATTCCTTCTAGAATTGATATACCTTCATGACAGTGGCAATAGTCATTAATCGCCATATAGCGCAATCAATGTGTGTAGAGGTGCATAAACCCTTGCTTACTGTAGCGCTTCAAGGGAAATTGTTAACAGCTTTCGGACACAATGCAGATCATCTGTATGTCACAGCTACCGACACCCTATGGTCTCGTCGCAACGACTCATTTTTTACTCCCTAAATTACCCTGTGTTATGAGCCCGTACATCGCGTTGATGTTGTGGCAACTAGTTCTCGTTTCTTCCTTCGTATGGCCTGATCACCCAGAAGTGTTATGCACTGCTGCCAGGTACGACGTCACTGTGTGGAACAGATCCACTAGCAAGTGTGATCCGCTTATCAGTGAAGGGGCCAAGTAAGTTTTCGAGGAGCACATAAATTTCTACATTGTTTCCTTCATCCACCTTGTTCACATACTTCAATATCTAGCAGACTATCTCTATCAAAGTCACTGTGAATTCTACTTTGTCGCTTCCTGGGATTAGCACGTAACCTTCTTAAAACACACTCTGAAATTGCTACAAGATCATGATCAGATTCTGTCCTGGTGGTATTCTAGAAGTACGCCCTTGAGCTCATAGGCTTAGTGAGAAAGATAGTTGAAATGTTAAACCTTGGATGAACAGGCGCGGAGAATCACCTGAGCAGACAGCTGCAGCTTGTGATGTTACTTTCGCTATGTTGGCAGATCCAGCTGGAGCAGTTTGGTCCTATAACTTCTGCTTGCCAAATTTACATGGGAGTTCATGGTTGTATTATGTGTCATGTTCTCCATAAATGCACTTTTCTCCTCTAGTTATGGTTGATAGGGCAGGCAAAGCTTTGGTTCGTGCTTAGTAATAGCTTCAAATTCAGATTCAATGGATGCCATCTAGCAAATACCGGGGTCGAATTGAATTTGGCAGTATGTTTGAACCTGCAGATGGAAGTTGCATGCGGTCCTCAGGGTGCAGTCAAGGGCTTGAGTGCTGGTAAAGGGTAAGCTCTTCTTCTATATTTCCTTTTCTAGCAAATTTCTTGAAGACTTTAGGTATGTGCTTTACATCTTCATGAAAATCTTGTAGATTTTGCACTTCAAATTACTGTCCGGTTTCAGCATGCTATTGAGAATTGATCAATTCTTTGCATCAGAAGCGCGGGTAGTAGTAGTTCCGCAAATTTTAAGTTATCATATCTGCAAATTTAATCTTAAGTGGCATTTTTTTTGTGGTCTTGTTTAGGTACGTGGATGTGTCTACCGTCGATGGTGAAACATCGAAGGCAATAGCCGAAGCTGTTCGGAAGACCGGGGCTGAGTTCCTTGAGGTGAGGTTTCACTTGTTTGTTTTACTCTCCTCTTTCCCAAGCTCCTTCCCAAGGGTGTTGTATTTATAAAAGCAGTGCATTTTCTCTTCAAAGTAGTCGCCGTAAACTTCTATGTATCTTCCGTTGATCTGTAAGTTTGTACTAGTTCCTAGTATTCACTTTACGTGTTGGCAAATGAGTGCAGGCTCCTGTTTCAGGTTCTAAGAAGCCGGCTGTGGATGGTATTCTTATTTTTCTTACTGCCGGTACTTATCTACGCCTGTCATTTTCCACAATAGTAGGACATAGGCTCATCTATATCTATTTCATCATCCGCTTCAAATTTTGAATACAAATTTATCTTGGCAACAGTCAAAAGTATTGCATAGAAAGTGCAATGAGTCGCAAACGATCTTCGGTGTTGAGGGTTGATTTGATTCTTCTGCCACAATGCAGTGTGCTTAATATGCTAGTCGTTCTCTTAGGGAGAGCAAATGACACTGTCAGGTTCATTCGACTGAATTCTCTCCCTTCAAATGTTTATTTTGGACCTGCAGGAGACAAGCCTTTGTTTGAGAGAGCATCACCAATGTTGGATGTCATGGGCAAGGTAGGCAGATGTAATTTCATTCTCCAAATATGAAGTCTGCATCTCTGTATGGAATGCGACTGCTGTGTACTTTAAATGCGCTTATGGTAACCAGCACTTATTCTGGTGTTTTTGCAGTCCAAATTCTACCTCGGAGAAGTGGGCAATGGTGCGGCTATGAAGCTTGTGGTGAACATGGTTATGGGCAGGTCAGATTGCCAAGCTGCAGGAACTTTTAAAGTACTTTAAATTACTGATGAAATTTTAAAGTGCTTTTAGTTAAAAAAGAGATGGAATCTTCTTTTGTTTTGCAACTATGAATGTGTCAAAATGTTTCAACGAGGCTCTAAATTCTCGCAACCGTCCTGCACAAAATGGCACCAAGTTGAATGTGACGTCGTGGCAGACACCGGTCAAGGTTTCAGTGATTGGTCTCCTGCATGTTTATTACTAGTTACTCATATTGTATACGTATTTAATCTTCAAAACTCAAATTCTACACTTGATTATCGCGTCTTAGACTGTCTCAAGAAGTATTCTCCACTTTTTTGTTAAGGATTTCTCCTTCACGCTTTGTCCTTCCCTGCAGTATGATGGCATCTTTTTCAGAAGGCTTGCTATTGGGAGCCAAAACCGGACTCGATCCCAAAACTATTATTGAGGTACAATAATATATCTTGTACATCTATTCCCAGTTTATTACCTCTACTTGTTATTTAATTTTATTTGTATTCAATTTGGTCTTATCGAGTTGCAGTTACATGATATCTAAAAGGCCGTTGGTGCAGTGGTGACGAGAATCCGATTCTATAGTTTGGAAGTTCAATCGTTTGTTGTATTTGAAAACATTCTGGAATGAGATCTATATTTTCTGCAGCATGCTTGGCGTCTTCATTTCTTAGCGTTTCATGTTAATTTTCTCAAATTTTGTATTATGTTTATTGTTGTGCTGATGAAGGTCATAGGACAGGGTGCCATTAGTGCGCCCATGTTTGCGATGAAAGGCCCATCGATGGTGGAGGGTCAATATCCAACGGCTTTCCCTCTTAAGCACCAACAAAAGGTATATCCCCTGGCATACTTACAACCTACCAAATACGTCATGAAGGATGCTATGGTTCTCATTTTCGCTCGGTCAAAGTTTCTTAACTCGTACTCTTACTTTGATTGCAATCCTTAGTTACGGTTTCACACTAAAGTTGTGCTTTTTACTGAAGTGTGATTTGAATGCCTGCGATGAGTTCTACTTTCATTGCATCTGTAGCACTGCAATAAAACTGATAGTTCTGTCTTTGTTGTAGGATTTACGCCTCGCAGTAGAGTTGGCGGATAAGGTTGGGCAGCCCTTACCCATTGCGGCTGCTGTCAATGACTTGTACGCACAAGCCAAATCGAATGGGCTTGGCGACGAAGATTTCTCAGCCATTATTGAAGCGTTGAAAGTGAATGTAAATGCTTAGACTACTTTCTTGGCATTGGGATCAGTGTAGCAGTGGATTAGTTCATCCAATCTCTGAATGCCGAAACCTTTTCTGCTCGGAATATCTTGAGATACCAATTTTGCATTGAATACCAAATACATTTCTCTACACATGACTTATTAATTTGCGTACGATTACTATCTGAACTCTTGCATGAAATATTGAATCATGGGCTCACCCACGTACCTTGGTGCTTTCACTTCTGTCGAGCGGATTGCCTATACAACCAAGTCAACAAAAGAAGGCATTTTAAAGCATGTAACAAAGCTAAGGAACATGGAGTAGATTGATGCTTGTAGAAATGCAAATTAGATCCTAGTTTGAGTTAGTAGTTTGTATGTGTAATAGCCTATATCCAATATAGTACATGATGTTCCAATTAAGTCAAAACAAACGTTTTTGAATACGCCCATAACACCAATTCTAAAGCATAGGTGGCTTTTTCTTATATTTTATTATTATTATTCATCAATTTTAAATTTTTAAAAAAAAAATCTCATTTTGTGTTGTGTATGTAGAGGTGTCCATGGAAGAAGGGTGTTCACTTAGCAGTTCCTTTTTTTATTGATACAAATGGAATACATTGATGCTTAGATTAATTTGTGGTTATAAGAAAGATGTATCTAAAAAGAGTGGAAAATAAAGATATATAATTTCTCTACTTATAATTTAAGATATTGTAATGACTCTTTTGTCTCATACATAATCTAAACAATATGTAGAATTTTATTATTCTAACAAAATTTCATCTCTTTTTTAACTTCTATCATTTTTTTAGCTATATATGATCTATTCTAACTATAGAGAATATAGAGGATGGTTTGTGTTTTTAACAAGTTGAAGGTTTTAAGCAATTAATTTCAAGTTAGGAAGCCATGCTAAATTGTTACTATCTTCATAATTCTAGAAACTAAGGCTTCTTCTTTAAAAATTTCTATTTTAACTTTTATGAAGAAGTACAATATTTCTTTTGACTAAATTTTTAAGTTATACATATAGATAGTTTGATAAGGTTTTATTAGTCATATTTAAATAATTATTGTTTAATAATTTTACAATATTTTTCAAAAAATTCTAGTACTTTTTTCATTGCCATTTGTTTGAAAGCTTGATAAAATTCTTCAAAAAATAATGGTTGAATTAATTTTATTTATTGTTTGTTGACAAACTTTTTTTGATATTTTTGTTGATAGATCTTCAATGGCCATTTGACATTCTAATGTTGTAATTGGACTAAGATATGTTTTTTTATAGTAATCCTTATAAGCTTGTTTAATTGTATTGATTATTTATTTTATTTTCTTAACTATTGTTTAATTGTAAAATATATAAGTGAGGCTTCTTTTCTTTTATTTCTTTAAAATATATTTTTGAGTACTTATTTTTTTTAGATTCTTTATTTCATTTAGATCAAATATTTTTATTTTTTTCTATCTAATTCTCAATCTATTTTAATTCATATTGAACTTGTTTCAACTATTGTTAAGCTTTTAATTTGTATGGATTAACATAAAGAATACATTAAATTTATTCTAATCTACCTTCAATTTTAATATCTTTTCTTATACTTTGAAAAGCCAAGTCTTTGCAAAAAAATTTATACAATTTGACAAATTATCTTAATCTATGTTAAAAATTTCTATTATAATGTGCCAAGGCTCATATGTAATGCACTTGAGTAATAATTCTTTGATTTTTAAAATATAAAGAATTTAGTTTGTTAGAGGATCTTTTAGGTAAAACATCATAGAGTTGGATTAAAAATTCTATTGGCACATGATTTGATATAATTACATCTCTTCTTTTATAATACAATAAAATATTATTTTGAAAAGATGTTGTACTATGAAGAAGTATTACATTACTCTTGTTTAATATTATAATACTTTGATGTATTCGTTGTTGTCTGGTGTGATTTTTGATTTGAAAATATATTGGATACCTAGCTGTAGAGAGTTTACCTATAACTTATTGGCTAGGCTCTGATAAGTGATTTGTCCTTAATAAAAAGGAAAAATAAATATAATAATATTAAAAAAATATTTTATTAATAAAAACCTCTTATATTTAAGTAGGTTTGTACATAAGGTTTTTCTATGGTATCTTAAAAATCCTTGCTATCCTTTTCTATTTCAAATCATAACCAACCAATTGTTAATAAGTTAGATTCTTAATAACTTCAAAGAAAATCTATAATCTCCTTTCAAAATCTCATCTTTATATCAAAATTTTATTATAGCTTCATGTATCCATCTTTTCACCTCCATAAAATCTTGGTTTCCAAAAACCTCTTTAGTTGCACAAAATGCTCAAATTATGACAAAATCCTTCAATATATTATTCACCTACAAAAGATTGATTTCTTCTTAAACTTTAAGATTCAATAACTTTTAATCCAACTATTCAATTTTTGTCAAATTTCTTAAAAGTGTAGCATATATCCTTAAGCATTACTATAAGAAAAATCAACTATAGATTTGCTTTTAATTGTGTGATATCTCAAAAATCCTAACATATACTTAAAACCCTAGTTTATGGACATCTAATCATTATTTTCTTCATATTTCAGAAATCCAAATCTCTAATATTACCAAATTTAGTATGTAGCTTTGCAACATGAAAATACACATTATTAAAAAAAATAGCCAAAATCTTATCAAATTGCTTAAGATATAGCTCAAAATACAACCACTATTAAGCAAATCACTTACTACCCTTAGATTGCAAGCATTGACTTCAATTCTCAATATCTCATTTATTCTAGCTTAGAATTCATCAAGATATATATATATATATATATATATATAAAGTGTAGCAAAAAAAGTGGTCTCTTCAATCCTAGTTGTCAATCCTTTATTGCTTTCTATATGCATGAATTATATCCCAAAAAATGATAGTAGATATAAAATCAACACCTTGACTTTGAGCACCTATATTTCCTTCATAAACACTCCAAATTACTCAATTTTTGTACCAAAACTATAGCCAAAAATTTAAACTTCCTGATCTAAATCTTTAATGTTTAAATCCTCTCAAAGACCTAACTCTAATTCCTAATAAGGCCTCGGATAGCCTCCTTGAAGTCCATTGGATATGACTTTTAGTCAATAGGAATGGAGAATTCCCTCATCCATCTCCATTCATTTACATGGATGGCCTAACTATTCTTTTTGATATCAAAAATCCCTTTCTAATCTTTTTTTTAATAAATTATACATAATATGTGTCCTAAATATCAAATAAAAGAAATAAAATAAGATTTTAAGGGTCACCAATGTCTTATAAAGGTGATTCAAAATATATAAAAGCCATTATCAATATAAAATCAACCTCAAAACACTATCAAAAAAAAAATGAAGTTGTATAATCCTTAATAGCTCTTTTAAAGAGACTTCTTCCAAAATAATAATCTAACCATATTTTGTAACCAACTAAAATCTACTAATATAGCTTTCATTCAACTGTTATAATAAATTGTATATTAAATACATATGTACATTATTTTCAAATAGTAGCCATACCACAAGTCAACAACATTAGATTCATTTAGGCCAAATGTTAGAGTTTTTACTTTAGTTGTGAGTGGTAGCTTGTATCTCTCTATTATCATATTTACTTTGTGTTTACTCATTATGGCCTAAATTCTAAATCGCAAATTTCACAATTTCTTATTTAGTAATTTTTAACCAAGTGAAATTTGTATCAAATTAAGAAATGATTATAATCTATCAAAATTGATTTGTGTTTTTAAATTATTAGATTAATTACAATCACTTTTAGTTCCTACATATTTCTAAATTATACCACCATGTAGAATTATAATTCTTGAATCTTATCATTTTATGAATAATTGTCTATAAACTTTTTTTAATATCAATTATCATTTGTGAGACATCTTTATAGAACTTGTTTAGAAGATTTTTTAGAATTATCAATGCATGTATTTTGAATTATTCTATATTGTAGGAAGAATTTATGCTCTACATTGCTTTAGAATCAAAATTTAGATTCTTAGATTGAAAAGTGTAAATACCACATGATGATTTAGAAGGTGACAATATTAAAATTTTCTAATTATTTCTTTAGATAAAAATTTCAAATAGAAATAATTTCTATTAATATTCTTAATTATTAACATTGGACCTTCAATGATTTTTTATAATTTTTTCAACCATGTGGCAAAGTATTTGTGAGGAAGAAAAGAAGAAAGGGAGAAGGGGGATGAAGTGTAGAAGAGAGAATTTCTTCTCAATAAAGTATAAAATAGCAACATGTTTTTATAAGAATGTTGTCTTTGTTTTGATTTTTCTTAAGTCCACAACTATTTCACTTGCATTTGGTTTTATTAATTGAAAATAACTATAAGTATTGCCAATTAATGTTTAGAAATTGCATACTTTTGTTAGTCCATTGTGAAAACATATCTAGGTAATTGTAGAGAAAATTGATTAGAAGAATGCTACACTATGAACTCTATAATTTGAGGTTCCACTTATAGATATCTTAGCTTGTTATATATATATATATATATATATATATATAGTTAAAAAATGTGTGATATACATTAATAGTTTAATTTTTAAAATTTTTAATTGGTGAAACTCTCTTTATAAATATTATAATAACTATCACATAAATATAATTATCTACTTACAAAGCTTAACTTAATTAATAAGGTATGCAAATATTGTGAGAACATTTGAATTTATATACATAAATAAAGATAATCATATAAAGAATGAGGCCAAAGCCATAGAATATTGCAAATAAGAGAAGAAAATACTATTCAAATTCAAAACTTGAAGTTGAAATTGTATTGTTATGAAATCTACTAAGTGCCTTGCAAAGGGTGTAAAAAGACACAACAATCAACCTTATAAAAGTTTCATAATTAGTATACACATTCTTGCACATATTTTTTATAAAGATATTTTTTAAAATCAATAGTCTTATGTATCAAAAAAGAAGAAAGAAAAGAATGGTTTCAATAGCTACAAGTGGCAAAAAATATAATTTACCTCCTAAAAAAATAATGAAACTACTTTTACCAAGTGGGTAGACCAATGTTCAAACTTGACTTTTATTTTGTTTGTGACTTGACAAGCACATTGGAATTTTGTTGCTAGGAACAATGATTTGTGGTAGCATTTTGCTATAGCAACAATAGTCATAATGACTTTTTATAAGATGTTTTAATTTTTTTTAAAAAAACAATCATATCATTAAAAAACGATTTAAAATTCTTTTTGTTCGATTCAATTGACATCCAATATATATCCATGTATTAAACATAATTAGTTGTTAATAATATATTATTATTTTATAAAAGTCAAAATATTATTATCATTAAACAAAATATACTACAATTGTTTCTTCTAACAAAATTAACTACTTTATTTATTATCTAAAAGTCAAGAAAAGTAACTCAAATTTATATTTTCTTATTGCATTTCATTTTAAAATATCCTTTTTGTAAAACCACCTAATTATCCATGTTATTTTACATACATGGACCAAAGAAAATGTGTGCTTGGATGCTGAATTACATCACAATAGTTGTATTTGAAGTGAAATGTGCCATACCTCCAAAGCACTTCTGAGATTTAGTTTGCTACATAATGAAGATCCCATCTCAGACTAATCTCTGACAACTAAAAAACAACTAAAAAAACACACTTACCTGGAACAAGTGACAACGTAACACTTCTAGTAGTTTAAATTCTTGCAGTCATTAGGAGCTTTAAATTTGGCAGTTTCTGAAAGGAAGGCATATTTAGGTTGTAGGCATTATGCTTGTGGGGAAACCTTACACATATAATTAGGTCAAGCTAAAAAAATGATATTTAAGAGGTTGGTATTAACAAGGTTGTGACCTTCGCTATTCTGAGTGATCGCTAGAAAATCAGTGTGGTTCTTCGACAGTAATCTGGCAATGGTAAGGGAACTGACGAAGGCCACAATTCGTTGCTTCTCAAGCAGATCCAGTTGAGTCGCACGAAAGATTCTGCTGTTACACAAAGCAAGAAGTCACAGGAATACCAGATGTTATGCACGAGGCAGAAATCGATTGAACAGCCCTGCGATTAATAAACCGCTCAAAAGCACCTAAAAATTCTAGCTCTGAGCGCCAGTAGACGATTTTATGCACAGCCTGACGCATAAAACTTGACACAGTTTCTAACTCTACTCTCTCGTAACGGTGGTCGAATCAGACATGCTTGCTTGCTTCTTCAAACAATGTTAAACTATAACAAATTTATATATGGATTTGAATCCAAAGTGGGGCGACAAATTTAGAGATTAAACCTGTGTTTCTGAGCACACTTGCAGAAAATGCTACAAATACAAAGCGCCTGCAACCCCCACAGCAGGCCCAAGCAGCGTTGTAGGCAATAGGACATTGGCAAACGCTCCAAGCGGGCCACCCAGGATGGGAATCTTCTTTACTGCACCCTTTGCCATGTGAACTGCAAAAATGCCACCGATCATAAACAAACCGAGACGCTTGCCCCGATCCAGGGCCACCCGCTTCAATGTCTCCCTAGCAAAGCTTTCAAACTGTTGAGCTGTGAGGAGCGGTTGGAGGGTGAGAGAAGGATTGCTTCGCATGGAGCCCTGTATATCCTCCTGAGTGATTGGTCGTAATACCAGCTTTCCACATTTAGCATCAAGGTCATCGCAGAGCCTCTGCGGAAGAAAGAGAACGTGCATTAGAGACCAAGTATCTAAGTCTTTCAACTTTCAAACGACATCATTGCGAGATCAAATTAAAAACTGAAATCGACGTGGCAGCATCTCTTCATCAAATAATGGTACTTAGCTGCAACAGCCATGGACAGTGTTCTTTTCATTCACGGAACAGACAAGATTATGGAATGCTAAAAGTGATAGCTCGATCTGAAAGCCTCGGTAGCTTGATAACTAGAAGGATGCTGTAGTTGAAGATGTGCATTAGGACATCAAGGTCCACAAGATAAAAGAGGTCGAACCAGCCAATAAACTACTTCCTCGAAAACCCTCATAGAAAAACATACTCTTCATCGACTAAACTGGGTGGATTCTACAGACGCGGAATTGATGCAAAGTTATTAAACCTGTGTTGAAATTCTGCGTATTGCTAAGGCAAAGCATGGGTCGTCGTTATAAATACCTCAGATAATTTTTCATATAAACCCTGACCACCAACGGAATCGCCAAACACTTCCCTTGCCAATTACACCCCAAATATTTACAATTCCCACGTTGCAACTAGGTTTATAGTGTCTTAATAGCAAGCGATTACGTTACCTACTAAACTCAACTCAATACATGAAGCTGACGGTAATTTCTTTTGATTAATCGAAAGCGTGAAAGTCGGTTAACATTCAAAGAGCATCACAATGACGGCGAAGTAGGCTATACAGATCCTCTACCAGCAATATTTTAAAGAGTAGTTTGCTTCATGAATATGTTCTACTCGGCAAGAATCTTTATAAGTCAACCCATTCCAAAACCCATGGCTGGATTACCACTCCGCCTGTAATCAATCGCGAGAGAACACTGCCAGAAAATGCAATGAGAGCACAGAATTCGGCGTTGATAAGCATTATAGGAAAAAATTAAAGCACCTGGACGAAGAACTGCAAGGCTGGAAGCAGCTGGTTCACAGGCAGCTCGTTGGCGGGCCGTGGCATCTGGAATTGTTCGAAGGCAGCGCGCACCGCTGATTTGAAGCGATGGGACTCGTCCAACAGACGGTCCACGCTCTCGCCAACATTATGCGTGAGCTCAGCAATCTTCTGCTGCGTTGTACTAACGGACGCTGCTCCATCCTCACCCCGAGATTCTGTCATTTGGGGCAACTGCGCTTGCGGAATCGCGATGCTTAGGGGGCCGCTTTCTGCCGGGGTCGCCATGGCCACTTGCCGCGAACGCTCTCTCAGCTTACGTGTCTACTGTCACCGCATCTCTGTACACGCTATACACCGCACAAACCTCAAATCGTAAACCATAAAACCCTGAACCCCTAATTCCTACAAAACTCGCGAAAGTGAAAACCTATGCCTCTCCAATTGATCCAACAAGCTTTATTGCACGAGAGCTAACCAGCTAAGCTTCAAAATTGCCATCAATGGGGCGGGCATTGCAATTGAGAAGCTTTAACAAACAAGGGGCAACAACAATCCACCGCGCAACGAACTCACCACCCAGCAACTCCCGGAAACAATCCACCGCCTTCGTAAGCTCCACACTCAAAAACCGAGTAAACCAGCGTAACCCAAAAGTTGATTCACGAAACAGAGTTGCGTCGGAACCACGGTCCAGGCAAGAGTTCATGGAAGTGCCCTTGCGACGATGGTGCCGTGCAAGTGGAGATTCGAGCAGCAAGCAAGCAAACCTCGCAAACCGCGGCTCCGATCCGCATTCAGTTTTTTGCGGTTATGGGATGGGAGGTCCTATGGGCGTGGACCCACTTGACTCACCACGGTGAGGAACCTTGGACTCCCCGGTCATGGATCACCAGATTTTCCTGGGAGCGACTGAGGATTTCTTTATTACTTTGTTCCAAAAAAAGCAAAGACAGCTGATTCAACAAAAAAAAAATTGTAAGCATAGAGCTAAATAAAAGTATAAATATTAATAATTTTATCACAAAACATATGTGCCAATGGCATTGTCATTTTAGAAAGATTACAGGAATGGTCAGTAAAACAAGCCTGTTGTTGAAATTGCTGTGGTGAAAAATTCCATGATGCTACATATTCCATCCTCAAGTAAACAAAAGAGACAAAGTTGCATGTGGTGTTAGCTACTCTGCGATAGGGAGAGTCAAAACAAGTAAATAGATTGGAGATTCATCTTTTTGAAAATGTGGCCCTTTCCAGATTCATATTGGTGTGTGTGTATCTTATAGAATGCATTCAGGGTCTCATTTGCCTACTCGACACCTACAAATATAGCATTCTTCAAATACTATTCTCTAACCCATCTCCCTTTACTGCTCCTTATCATTGGCAACTTGGTCAGTGCTAGAATCAACGCCAAACTTTCGACCCAGTTTCAAATGTCAGCAGTACAATGCAGCATGTGTGATTTGTGGGCATCCATTCTAAGAAAGGTAGAATAGTCTACGAGGACGAGAAGTCGCAAAAACAAGATTGTCTGCTTCCATGCGTATTGTTTACAGAGGCCGAGGCAGTACAGTGACACTTACTTGGCGAATATATTGGGGTAGTAGCATCATGATTTCAAGAGAATAATAACTACGAGAATCCGGATAAAACATGTCCGGGCGTGCAACAATATCGGGCAAAGCCATACGGTGTGCTCCACCTCCAACCCCTTGCATTTCATTCCAGACCGATGCTCGGTGGTGCTGAAAAGGACACGACCTCTGATCCTACCTCTATATATTGTGGTTCAAGTCCAAGTCAGATAGCAGGAATTGCTAGTATCTCAAGGAGGACACAGGGCAGAGGGTCATAAGCACAAACTTTGGGTGTGTGTGTGTGCACGAGTTTTACTCCACCTAACAAATGTAGAGCGTAATGGGACTAGTACGAGGTGAACTAAGGAAAGGTTTATCGGTCTGTAGCTGTGATCTTGTAGTCCCTCAGCTCAGGCACGTTGAGGCGGATGGAGGGGCCCATAGTCGTGCAAATGTGAGCTGACTTCCAGTACACACCCTTCGCTCCTGAGGGCTTGTTTGCGTCCACAGAGTTCTGCAACATTGAAAGAGGTAGAGGTAGCGATTAGAAAGATACCCATAGTGGAACAGTGTTTTAGAAATGAGACAGATAATGGTTGTTACGAATTGCAATCTGCAGCCAACAACATTACAAAGATATGCTGGTATAAAGGAAAAGATTCCTAAACCTGCGTGAACAAAGAATACATATAAGCAGAAGGAGATTTTTTTTAAGAAAAAGTGGTACAAGAGACACGTTGAGATGAGAATATTACCGCAACAGCCACTAGATTGAGCAAGAGATCCTCTGCTGAGAAATCGGACTTTCCAAACAGTACGTGGACGATACCAGTCTTGTCTGCTCGGTACTCCACCTTTCCAGCCTTAAATTCTCCAATTGCCTGCAAAAAGATTACGACCATATTTCAGATGTCTTTATACTGAACCTAGAATTGGGCAGCTTAACAACTACATCACCGACGTAATGTATTAGCGTCCCATGAACTCAAATAATGAGCTCCAAATAAAGAAAGAATATCACACACATCACAAAGAGAAAATTGCAAATAAACAAACTCCTAATTTCAATGATCATAGCAAGCTAAGTTATACATATATGAAGGGGTTCAGATGTGTACAGAGGTGACGTCAACGGTAACAGTTCCTGCCTTTGGGTTAGGCATCAGACCCCTTGGACCTAGAAGTCTTCCAAGCCTTGCAACCTGTCATACACAGCGATACTTAAGGATCAAACAATAATGGAGAGATTAGATGATGGTTCCCTTTACGTCGTTCTGCGTAGCAAAGCGCGCGAATATCATAATTTTCCAGGACGCGCAAAAGAAACTTGCGCACTTCCTACACAGAAAACGTCAGGAGTAGAAAGAGATAAACCTTAGGCATCATGTCCGGAGTAGCAATGAGCTTGTCGAAGTCCATCATACCACGGGCAATCTCGTCAATCAAATCGTCAGCTCCTACAAAATCAGCACCAGCATTCTTTGCCTCCTGTTGCTTCTCACCTGCCATAATAAAGACATAGGAGACCACTTTCAACCAGGTAAAAGCAATAAAGTTCGAAAGCAGGATGAATTCTATTGCAGAGTTGGCTGTTGGTACTGACGGTACAGGTATTTAAGGTACACTATTTTCATATAAATCACATGCCGTGATTAAAGCCTAACTAGAAATTAATGAAGAACCTGTACTGCTCTGATACGATAATGAGATAGAATGCAGAATATATAGCGTGCTTAATACTTCTAGACAAAGCAACTAAGGGAATTCTGGTAGTTAAATTAATACTGATACCATTCAGTGAGTTGAGACAAGCACTCACCCTGGGTAAGGACGGCAACTCTAATAGTTTGTCCTGTTCCTTTCGGCAAAGATACCTGCGACATCATGCAACTCAAATTCAGTAAAATTGTAAATGATAGAACCTAGTGCTGAACGGGATACCAGAACCCATATATGCTTCGATCAGCACACGAATATAATTTAAAAGTAGAAAAGGTACCTACTGAAAAGACTGGCCTCAATATTTTCGCACGGCAAGCACGTCCAGTAACTTACTGTAGCACGCAACTGCTGATCTGTGTACTTAGGGTCGATGTTCAGGCGGAAATGGGCCTCTACAGTTTCGACGAATTTGAGACTGGCTGTGTCCTTCAGCAGCCGGACTGCAGTATCAGGATCATACTCCTTTTTCTTTTCCCTTAGCTTCTGAATCTCTAGATATCTCTTTGACCTTGTCTGTCACAAATTGGACGAGATTTGAGAAGGCCATAAACTGAATCACACTTATTTGAAGTTCTTTCATGCTAAAGAATACTTCGTTTTATGCCTCCAATTCAAGTTTCCAAGATTAGTGGCAAACTTCCACGTTCATGAAATAGGTCCACAATCATTCATACTGAACTTGAAATTCCAGTATATGAATATTTTTCCATGGGGTCCAAGTGCTGCGACCAATTGATTTCCCAAAGTGCTATCAAATCACGTATAAAATCCTAACCGAATCAAACTCATAGGCAACCCCGTTACTTCAGACCAGGATTACAGCAACAGAAAGTGAGTTTAAGCTCACACTTACATACAAGCAATTCAACTCTTCACCCCAAACCCTGAGTACTTAGAGAAGAGGTAGGTCAAAATTGTCGCAAACTCTGTGGAATTCTCGACTGTAATTATTCCGACATAAGCCCACAGCAAAACGGCTAATAAAAATCGAATGAGTAAGTTAACTCACTCTGTCGCTCTTCAAGATCAAAGCCCTCTTGCCAGTCTTCGGTTTAACGGTCTTCACGGGCGCCTCCTCGGCAGATCCCTCCTCATCAGTGCCCAAAACCTCCGACTCGAAAAGCTCCGCAACAGCACAGACACGACCCCTGACCTCCAACTCCTTCTTCAAACTCCTCCACGTCCTGGCGCCCCCCACCTGCACTACTCCGGCCCTCAGCCCGTTCCAGTTCCCTCGGGAGCTAACTGACGAGCTTTGCGACGCAGGCTTGTGGGCAGCTGAGGCTGAGGTCGAGATGTTCAACGAGGACAGCGCGGGCGCCAAGTCCAGCAGCATGGACGCTGCAGAGGTGGTCATCGTGCACCTGCTTGGAGAAAGACCCAATTCAGAAAATGCGAAATCCTTAGGATTCCTGTAAAGATTGAGCGACGTTCCAAATCCTCACAGAAACTATTGCCAATTGAGAAACGCACGAGGATAATCCAGGTTTCAAGAGACGCCTCACACAGAGGGACCGAGAGAGAAATAGTGCATGGCTGGAATACAGATAGTATAGGAGCGGAACAGAAAAGGCTCCGTATTTCTCCCGTATAGTAAGAGTGTAATTATCTTACTTTAAAAAAGGATAGGTGACCTTCCAGACGTTGTATCCTTATCTTGTTCCCCGCAGCATGGATTGAAAGAAGATTTGCCCCTTTGAGTTGCATTCATGTGGATATCGAGGACCTTCCTCCAGGCACTCATTCCTTTCGGAGGTTAGCAGAATCGGAGATTTAGGGCCAGGAGCTTTGGTTTTCCAAAACAGTGGGTTTTCTTGTCGCTCACAGCGCTGGAAGAAAGATGAAGGGGTATTTCTGAAAGTGTAAAGTATACTTTTAACTTAACAATAGGGCTTCTACAGTCGCTACAGCCAAGCTGCCATGTGGCTGGAACTCCGGGGGTCGGGAAGCTTATTGCTTGAAACTTCTCGTCACATGTATGGACTGTTCGAAACAACCAGCAAGATCGGCAGCTGTGGAAAATGGGACTTTGATCTAAACTCACTGTAAGCAGTCACCTTCCTAAAAAATCTAGAATGAGCAAGATGATATATATTTTGTCTGCTTACTTTGAACTGTGCAAAATCAATATCATTTTAGGTGAGGATGGGCGAGGTTTAGGGAGAACGTAGAATGATGTTTTTGGCTTCGGATGCACTAAAAGATTGCGTTATGCTTATATTAATGCCAAGTTGATCCTTTGGTGAATAACAACTATTTGGGGGAAAAAAGAAAAGAGCACACAGGGATGCTGCTGTTGCTTGGCTGACATAACTCCCTTTCCGGACTCATCGTCAGATATACATCGAATAGGTGCAAAGGAAATCAAAATGAAGTAACTCAGTGTACAGGTTTAGTGCGAGTCGCACAGAACCGACCTCAATGCAATCGCTTAAAGAATGAATGTATTTGCGACCTGTCCTATGCCCCTGTCTGCATACCGTTTTAAGCAGTTCGTGACTGTCTTTTTATCCTCCTGTCATGTACCAAATCACCTAATCTACCACTACCCAATTACTTTGAAGAAATAAAAACATCCTACCACTAACTTGCCTAAAAGTCAAAAAAATCAAAAACAAAATAAAAAAGGAGATGAATCCTATTTCTACTTTCCGCGGCCACGGGGTCTACCCCTGCCTCGCCCTTTAGCAGCAGGGGAGGGACCCTTCGCCGAAGGGGTGGATGCCTCAACGTGTCCATTCTTCGCTGATGGTGGTCTACCACGGCCACGACCCCGTCCCGCTGCTGCTTTGCCACGAGCTGTAGTAAAGAACACGTATGTCGTAAGACTTTGTGATGAGAAAATGAAAGGTAAAAATACGTATTCTACTTCACAAAAAAATTGCATAAGATGTAAGTTGTTGAGCAGATTTAGCAGCAATCTCTGAGCACAAAATCCAGAGACACAAATAACGCGCAGAACTGGGATCGCCAGAAATATTAACCAACTCAATATTTCAAACCCTATTTGAGCAACGATGATCATTTTCATTCTTCCAAAGACACAGGTCAACCCTTATAAACGCAGCAATAGAATGAAGACGAACGTCAGCACCTTTAGGTTTGGGCTCATCATCACTCTCGTCGTCCACGTCCTCATCATCCTCCTCAGATTCAGATTCAATTTTTTTCTTAGCAGCCTTGCCACGACCCTTCGCAGGTGCCTTCCGCTTCTTGTCGTTGGAGAGTGCTTCCTCGTCCTTGCTTTCAGGCACTGTAAAAATCACACTCGTAAGTACAACTCCCTATCTTCGAAATCATATGAATAGAAACTGAAGAGCTTCCTGGCAATGCGAGGATAGGTGACATATGTTTTGAAACAAAGGTAATACCTTGAGTGCTCTCTACTCCTTCAAATACATCAATCTGTGAGCACATTCAAAGGAAAGAGACTGTAAGATAACAGCCAAATCGAGGAATCCATCAAGTGCCATTGTCAAGCAATGATGATTTCAGCAGTTATTAAGCAGTAATTGTTGAGTAGAAACCATCTCCGTCAAGTCTTCAGTGGTGAATGTTACACAAAAGATAATAAGAAAAAAAAAATTCCCAAAACCCCAAAGCCCCTAGTTGTCACCTGCTCCAACTTGTCACCGTTTTTCTCGCGATCAACAATGAATAGCGAATGGCCCAATCCACAAGCAACACTGCACAAACAAGCAAGTAGACAATCATAAATGATTATACAAATAAAACACTCGAAGGTTCAAATGCTCATTATTTGAGACGAATATCAATGTTCCACATCCGATCAGGACCTGATAGTGTGGAAGCCCTCAAGCGCATCGATTTTCTTTGGATTAGCAGACGACCTGCAGAATAAATGAGAGCTTGTTAACACAGTTGTTCAAACCCTGTGGAGTTCTAATTAAATGGCTCTATTTGATGAGAAAATATAAATACTAAACCCAATAAGACCATCTGAGACGAAGACAGAATACAGCAATTGAAAACGAAAAATAGAAGACTATATCATTAAATATGAATGCAACATATCCAATCAAAGAAATGACCATATGATCTATGCCAGTTAACATGCTATCAGCATGACCAAGACCATGAAACTCAAGAGAATACTCACTTGGGGCCAGTGGGTCCATAACCGAGCTCTCCATACACGCCTGTACCCCAACTTATACAAGAATCCTCGGCTGCTGCTATACTGCTTGTATTTCCACAGTCCAAGCTCCTTATGTTCCACCCACTTTGAACCAGAGCAAACAACCACCAAATCAGACATTTAAGGAACTTCGAACATGATTTAAGAAAAAGCATAAGTGTCATCACCTAAACTCTATGTTTGGCAAACAAAGGCATTAAAAAATGCATGTGACAAGATATTGAGGACTCAGAAAGTACGCCTGCAAGAAATTACTTTAAAAACGGACATATATGAGTACATGAAAAGAAGATTCAAAACGAAAAAAATCGTTACACAAGGGGCAATAATCAGAAGTGTCTAACCTGAGGTCCATGACAGGCTTGGGATACATCCAGTTATCTCCTGTTGTCTTGACCCGACCCCACATGTACAACTGACCGCCAGCTGCACCCACTTAAAGAGGCGACAGTTAGCTAAAACGCAATGAGGCAGCCCTCCAGCCCTACATCCGACGAACATAGTAAAGTTTTTATGTATATATATATATATATATATATATATATATTGTAAAGCTTACTTGCATGCATTTGGACTTTGTAAAAGAAAATCGGTAATCGCATACATAGTCGCAGGTAAATATGAAAATAAACGAAAAAACTCAACTACACATACATATGTGCAAGAGAAGATAATAAATAAATAAACACATTAAATTAAAAATCAGTCGGAATTATTTACCAGCTGTGGCCGCAGAATATGCGGAGCCAGCTGCTATGACAGCTGTAGAAGGAAGCACGTTGCCACGCTGAAACGTCTCCACCAAGCGGGGTAAAAACTCATCTTTTTGCTCCTTGTGCCCCAACCTATTAAACCGTCTTTAGATTAGCATGGACTGTAATGTAAAGTTGACAACAATCTTGCGAATTGAGCTTCTGGTAATAAGACCATCCAGCATCTACATGTTCACTAGGACTTGATTATTGGTCGTGTCCAATTCTTTACTCGTTCTCCATAGATTACAGTGACAAACATAAAACAATCGAACTCTGGCTGGTATCGTTAATATCATAGACATTGAAACTAATTTATACAAAGTAAACAGCCCAAACCAGTTTCATTACAAACAAAACATCAGAAGTACCGGCAATTAGTGCCGACCCGAGACAACTCCGTTCTGCTACACAATCTTTTTGAGAGACATATGCAGACCGATTCAAAATATTACCTTCCATGTCCTCCAAACCCCCACCTGCGTAGCCTCAAGAGACAGAAACCACCCGAGCATGGCCAACCAAATTTAGATAAGCATAAAAAATGCTAGAAAATGGCAATTGAACATAACATATATGCGTAATAAAAGATATAAAATGATAGATATTATAATATATAACATGATTACGTACACTTCTGTAGCAGTCAGAGCTAGAACCTAACAGTGCCGTAAGAAAACCTTATCGAACATGCATGTAAATTTGATTAACGGTATGCATAGTGGGTCAGAAGCAACAGTGTCAAACAAACTTACGTGTAGACATAGCCATCTGAGTCCACCGCAACTGCAAGAAAATACCGTACAACAGTGTTAAATCAAAGACCCTCTGGTGTTGCCACTTTGTACCCTCAACTTCTCCAGGAATACGCCCCGCAAATTTGGGCCAGGCACGTGCATATGCTCTAAGTCCTCCAACTTCCAAACAAAGTTATACAAGAACGCTTACGCATGCAACAAAACAAATCCTGAACATGAACTGCTTTCAAGTAAGTCTTTCCTATACACAAGAAGATTGGAGACTTCCGTTTTACACACAAGAAGAGAAAAGGTTTACATAAGGCAAAAACAAACCAGAATGATTATTGCCACAAGCGACCTTTGTGATGCTCTTGGAGGCAATGGCTGCAATAGGACGAGGTCGAGGCTGTGCTTCATACACTAGCTTCACAGAAGCTTCTTTCGCATTATACTGAAACGTCAAAAAGAAAAAACACGTAAATGAAAACATGAGAAGCTACCACACAGTACCAACCCACCACAAAAATCTCCGCTGTCAGTTTCTCTTTACACATACGATCCACAAATGGTCGCAAATCCGCTTGTGTTACAACAGCGATATAGAATCATCGGAAACCTAGGATGATTCACAACGTCTCATCGTAATGTGAATGCATGAACTACATTTTCGGCAATTGGAATAAATAATGAGACATAATGGCAACATTTTACCTCGTTGTCAGTCCCATGCCCAAGTTGGCCATACTGTGGTAAGCCTGCCGATCTGTCGCCCATACAGACAAAAAATTGTAAACAAACGTGACACATGCAGGTGCCGAAACTATCACAAAGCTAGCAGTTAATAGGTAACAGACCGACTCAGTCCACGGAAGATCTTAAAAATATAAGCATAAACACGTTTCAGTGCTTAAAATGAGTAACCGCAAGATTCTGAAAATTACAAAATTCACTTCCTATTCAACTTCCACCAAAGCATCACAATCACAGTTAAAATCACCTGCATAAACTCCCTGGAACTTACAAAATACTAGAGCCACTGGCAGACGACAGCCAAATGGTGAAGTCGGCACCACAAGAAACAGACGTAGCCTCTTGCACCAAACACTTGACGGGAGACTTTTCAAATTCTGCAAGGTAGCATTGAAACACACCGTCAAAGACACATCAATGAAAAAAAGGTAGACAAACCCCTGCACAACAAATAACCAAGGCAACGTGAGTGTCAAATGAAGTGCAAGGTACGAGGTTAACCTTCTTTGCAGGAGCCGGATCCTAATTGACCATGCTTGTTGAAACCGAATCCTAGCGACTGACCCTCAGCTGTTATCACTATTGTATGTGTCCGACCCAAAGCAGCTTTCACCACTTTATGCCTGATCCAAAGAGTACATATTAAAAGAGTTTGAAATGACATGAATAATCCACCGCACATGCAATATCTCACCATCCACTTCAAGAACTGGACAAGAAGAAAATGGAATCACAGCAGAATCTAGAATATTCAACTGCAAAGAATCATTAAAAAAATAAATAAACTAAGTATTAAATCATTCTATCCATGCACTCAGATGACAACGGATTCTTCAAACGTCAAAAATTTGCGAGTTTTCCACACCTGGCTAGTGACGCCACAATAGTCGGTGAGTTCCTAGTGAAAGTGTCTCCATGGCCTAGTTGTCCTTTCTGTCAGAGAATTGAGTCAAACATGCATCAATCGAACGTTTTCATCTGATCTAAATTAACGAATACGAGCGATATAAAGAGAACCTTGCCAAGATTGGGACTTCTAGTCACTTGGTTACACCGCCTACTCTACTTTGAGCAGGACGATGTCCACCAACCAATATGAGAGCGATGTAAGGTTCAAAACACCCTTGCTATCTGTTACATAGTGACAATACCAAATTAAGAACATTAATTCTAAGATGGTCCGACCTTGAACTTGTGTGTACTCCAAATCCTCTCATTGAACATCTTCCCTCTTCATCTTCTGAATATTGCTACCTCATTTTTTAAATAACAGGTCCACCCACATTGATCCATCATATGCCGAAAACAATAACACATACCTCATTCCGACCCCACGTGTATGTCCTACCCTCCGTATCAAGAGCAATGCAATGGCATGCGGCTGCACATACGCCAGCCAATTATCAATCCTCATATTAGATACTTGAATATTGCAATTAAATACACGCCCTCAAGTTAAGACGTTTCTTCAAAGATTAAATACCTGCACCAACAAACCATGCCGAGGTCTCCGCATTTCCACATGAAAACCCAATCGTAGAAGATCATAACAAAACCCAAAAAACCAAAACCCCGAAAAAGAAAGTACACGAAAGACGCCCTAGGAAAGAGAAGAACGCTGCAAGGAGTACGCAGGAAGGAAAATAAAAAATGAACGACAAGGACGAGGAGCTTTGAGACGGAAATCAAAAATTACACGAAATATAAAACTATTGACGTACCAAAAGGAATGACCGATTTAAAAATTTTGAATACCCGAAGCCGTTACAGTAAATTAAATGTGGTCAACGCATTCAAGCCACGCCATGAACCATAACGATAATAGCAACAAAGAAAAGACAGAAGAACCACGAAAAAACTGTGATCCGCTACAATGACAAAACCGTACATATCAGGCTCGATACTACAGTTCGAGCCCCGTCTTCCCCAGTAACGCAGCGACGACATTTATACTTTTTCACCAACACTGCACAGCGCTCGCGCGTAACAGTTGGCCAACAATAAAAACCCAACAAGGGTGCTGCGAAACAGGCTATCCGAAACAAATTTCCACTTCTCGCCCAATGTCGTAAACCCCACAAAGCTTCGAATGCTGACAATCTCACCCGCGCAAACGATTAACTATGAACCTTTTCCCGCCAAGAAAAATTCAAAACAACCTCAAAAACCATCACCGTGCTCCAGCCACGGGCACTATCACCCGCCTAAACCCCGCACAAACTCTAGACCCATTGGAAAATCCAGAAAACTTGAGCATATCAAGAGGAAAACAAAAACCAAATAAAAATAAAAATAAAATTTAAGAAGAAGAAGAAGAAGAAGAAGAAAACGATGAAAAAATTATAATGCACATGAAAAACTCAAACTCACGCACTCGAGCCTCCAGCAACGAACACGATCGGCACTCCCTGCAAGACGCTCAGCCGCGTGGGGCTTGGCAGCAACGTGCTGCCATCGCCCAACTGCTTCTTGCCGATGGTCTCCCATGAGCTGCTCCCGCAGAAGAGAAGCTCCCCCGCGGGGCGACTGGGTTCCGCCTCCTCCTGGCTCTTGCCCCCATCCGAGACCTGCGCCGCGGCCTTCATGTTCTCCCACGCAATCGCTCCAGCGATGGAAACGCACGCAACAATGCCCGACGGTGCCGCACAATGAAACCCTGGGATGTGTGCTGCTGCTGCTGCTGCGAGTGCGAGTGCTGCGCCAGCAGCGAGAGGGCCCGGGTCATGGCTTGCGAACTCGCCTCGTCGCGCTTCGTCCGTCGGGATGGCGCCGGAGTACCGACGATCTTGGACGATAAAGTCAACGGGCTCCGTCTAAAAGTAAAAGGTGAAACGTAAGTGCGTATTTGAATGCGAAGGTGCCATTGAATGGCATGGAGTTTAAGTGGGCGGCTCCGTTATGCCAAAATCATGGCCAACTTTTTATTACTCAACGCCATGTAAGATTATAAAACCTTCAATTTTAAGGAGGGGGTTTTCCCATTCATTGCTAGGTGGGAGTTGTCCCCAACTTAGCTTCGCACTTCCTCAACAGACCAGATGCTGGAGATATTGTGTGACTGGAATATGTGGCATTATTTGTGGTCTGTTGAAACAAATAGGCGAATAGCCACAAATTGCAGAGCCTAAAGGTACAGGTTTTATTAGGTGTACATGTTTCTTATTACAATGTTTTGAATTTTGTGTGTATGTGTGTATATATATATATATATATATATATAAATATTAAAGATCTCATTGTTTTGATGTGCTTTCTACCTGGTGGTTTAAATTGAAGGTAATACATATATATATATATATATACATTTTTTTTGTTATTGTTAGATTAATCATTTTTGGAAAGTTGAGAGCTTTAATCCTCAGTGCAAACTGTTGCAGGGAAAGAAAAAAGAAAACAAAGTTCAAAATATCAATTTGCACTTTTTTAGTGTACAATAAGCTTTTTCAAGTACTCCAAAAATCAAATCAGCATATTATTTATATCATTTGTAAGTATACAGAATAAATCATAAATAAATATAAGTAAAAATCAAATTTAAAAACAAGTTTTTATAGCCTCTATCTCTCTCTCACTATATATATATATATATATATGTGTGTGTGGGGGGGGGGTATATGTGCAGTTTCATGAATTATACCATCTTAAAGTGATTTGCATTGTCATTAAAAAGATAGTTTAGTTCATAATTAATTTAAAGATCATAACAATCAATGTTCAATTAACATTGTAAATACCTAAAGCTGTGGAATATGTTAATTAGTGCAGTAAAGTACCATTTGTCTTCTTTTTGTATACTGTTCTTTTGAACTTAAAAATGAATGTACAAAAGTACTTCTGAAAACACCTCTCTTAATATTAATTTTTACAAAATATAAAAATAACGTTATTTAGAAAAATGTCTGAGGAAAAAAGTAATAGAGCATTTCGTGTTTTTATATTTTCTTTTCTTTTTAAACGTAAAATGTAAAATTCTCATCATATGTATAGTCCAAGTAAATATTTTCAAATTTAAGTGCTTGAAAAACTATTAATTTGCATGTTTGTTTCTGAAAAGCATCATTTTGAACGGGTTATAGAATTAGGTGTGGAATACTAATTTGATTTTGACCTCGAATGTTATTTAGATTTGAAAAGTAAAAAATAAACTTAAGTACTTAATCTTAGTATTGCTTTTATATGACATTCTTGACTAAACAATTTTGTTTGTGCTAAACAAGTTATACACTTATAATAAATTCTGATTACATCTTTCAAACATGATAAATTTATGTTCGGTTAAATTCAACTGTTGGACTCAATGTTTGAAGAGCCCGAGCAAAGTAGAGTAGCTTTATTGGAAATGTCAGATATGTAGATAGTCGGTTTTTTATTCACATTTTATATTTGTTACTTCAATTATTGATTATGCTTTCTTAAGAAGATATCATTTTATGGTTCAACTATTTTATCTTATTGTTTCACGTACATATCATCAATACCAAAATATCAGATCAAGTTCATCATTTTGGGATCATTAATGCTAGTGTTTTAATTTAATTCGAACAGATTCATTGTATCCTTTCCTTGACAAACATGCTTCAAGAGAAACTCAATATTGCTAGAACCAGAAACGTGAAAAGATGCAGGAAGAAAGCAGACCTCATCGTATGTTGACCTCCTATTTCATGGCAATTCAGCAGTAGCACATCAATGTAACTTGCTAAAATATAACTAACCATATGAGTTCGATGCTTAACGGCTGGCCAGACTACAACCCAATTAAAGAGGGAAACCACTTCCGATATGTCTTGGAACAGAAGTAGAAGCGGCGACCGTGCACCTGCTCACTCAGGCTAGCGAGAAACTACCCATCAACTCCAAGGATGTACGGAGACCCGAATTGAAACTCCTACAACTGTAAACAAACTCTACAAATGGGTCAGCACCTCAATAAATCGGCTTTATATACGTGGCTAATAATGGCATGTTAGCAGGTACTGAACTATAAGTATTTACTTTATTGACTGTACATAACATTCGCTAAAAATAGTATGAGTCAAGACGTGTTCAACTTGAGCAACATCCTGCTCTTTTAGTTCCAATTACATCGTCCTTGTCTGTGAGGTTGATTTTCGTGCCAGATAAAAGAGGAGCACCTCCTTGGTTTTCATCTGCAATAAGAGATTTCTTGTTAACTATCTTGTAGATTTCAGACAAAACGGTGTAAAATGCCGTCTCCACATTTGTGGACTCCATGGCTGAGGTCTCAAGAAAAGACAGCTTTTCTTTCTCCGCATACTCTCTTGCGACGTCTGTGTCAACCTGCCGTAAGTTGCTCAAATCCGACTTGTTACCAATCAGCATAATTACGATGTTTGCATCTGCGTGAGCTCTCAGCTCCTCAAGCCACCTTTGGACGTGATCGAATGACTGTTGCTTTGTGATATCGTAGACCAACATAGCACCCACGGCCCCTCTATAGTAAGCACTTGTCACAGCCCTATATCTGCTCAACATTGTATATTATACGTGAGTAAAATCTCCCATCTAATTGTAAAATAATTTAAGCATTATAAAAAACATAAGCTTGAAATAATCAAGATCCTAGACATGTACTCTGCACTCGAATGAAAACGCCACACTATATATTCAAAGAGGTCTGATGTCTAGTGCCGAATAAGATTTATGAACAATATCCTTACTCAGACCAAAAGCTATATTAGAAAAGCTCAAAGTCGAAGTAGACTTGACAATTACGTTGAGATTGCAAAAAAACACATAACGTAATCAAATTGGAGACATAAACATACAAATTCTGAACTCGGATAAAAGCCGCGTAGGGATAATAACATCTACTTTTGAAGCAAGGCATAATTTGCACAGATGAGGTTCAAGTGGGAGTTTTCATAAATTCATTAAATTACTGCAGAGCATACAGTAAAGAATTGACATACCTTTCTTGTCCAGCTGTATCCCAGATCTGAGCCTTGATAGTCTTGTGATCCACAACAATGGTACGGGTCTGAAATTCGACTCCAATTGTAGCTTTGGACTCGAGACTAAACTCATTGCGAGAAAATCTAGACAGCAGCTGAGACTTTCCGACTGCCGAATCTCCAATGAGCACAACCTTGAACACATAATCTATCTTGTTATCGTACTCATGGTATCCATTCGCCATTTCTATTCAACCTAAATGCACAAATACTCCTTATCAGCTGTGAAAACAGCAAGCATATGATAGGGTTGGAAAATCACATTACAGGCCGCACTTTCTAATTACCACTGTCTCTCTTCTTCAACAGGTCTTCTTAATGAACCTGAATATCAATTTTCAAGTTTAGTCCAGAATCTAGAGCATTTATGCAAACATTGCCACCAGAGATATTAAAAAAATCGATTCGTGAAAAACCGACGTCATCATAATAATATTCATTAAAATATCGTAACAAAAAAAAAGAAAAAGAAAAAGAAAAAGAAAAAAGATAACAAAAGCCCCACACACTTAAGAATCAAGATCGGTTCGTTTGTTAAATCTAGACATTAATCTATACTTCTAGTGTTCCGAGACTAGTATTCCACAAGCTGAGCCCGCCTCCTCGTCTGTCAAATCTCCACGACAAACCGACAAAGCTACTTTACATATAACAAGCCCTAACCAAGGGAGCAAGAACTGTAGCATCAATAACAATTGCCCTTTCCAGGAACAAAACATTCACGAAAGACCTCCACTCATTCAAAGTCACTCAAGACCTCAAAAAAAAAAAAAAAAAAAAAAAAAAAACAAGAAAGAAGAAGAAGAAGAAGAAAAAGTGCTGAACAGCATATCAGCCTCCTACAGACACCACCTCCTAAAATTTCCAAACATCAGCTCCAATAAGCTACCAAACAGCGCAACGCGCACCTCGAAACGATGACAAGGTGATGATCTTCACAACAAGCAAGCCCGGAGTGAGGTTGTGATTCAGCAGCACGTGCGCGAGAAGAAACTCAGCGGACTGGTAGGCAAGTGAAAGCAGTCAATGCGGCAAGCCAGCATCCTTGACGTCATTAACTAACTTGCCGCCAATCCATTGACTCCGTGCGGCGCTCCTCTGCGCGTTCCCATTATGTTCCGAGCGTTCCCTATCGCACGGGTTGGCTTCCAGGGACTTGGCGTCGCTGCTCAGAGTAGGTTCCGTACATTCCTGGCGTTAGAGTGGCGACTAATTTTGAGCGGGTTCTTGTTTCCATCGCCGCTGATTCCTGCGCATATCTCGTCGTTGCAATTTCTATGAAGCGGGGCACCAAGCTCAGGATCACTTCCAGTCCCGTCCAGCGGGAAGTTAAAGACCTTCGTCTTGCGCAATCCAGCCTAGAGCTTCTTCATTTCCTCGGTCCGTCTGCGTTCGCCCTGTTCTCTGAGTCGGATAGAGATTTTTCGTGGAAAAGGTCGCCACGATGTAGGAATGTTTTCTCCTGGCAGAGGCCGGGTGTTGACTCGTTAAGGTTGTTAGGAGTTGATCGACGGGTAGTTTTTCTCCGGAAGATGCGACTGGTTGTCAGAGTTGGAAACTGACAACTGTAGGGTATGCTGCACTCCCTGCTGTTAGTGATGACACTAAGGAGGCGATACAATTGATACTGGAGGACTTTTCAGAAATCTTTCATGATTCCAAAAGGCTTATTTCTACAGAAGAAAATCACTACGGGTGTGAAGTCTTTGAACAATGCAGATCTTCACAGATTGCAATCATTCCTCAAAAGCATTTGCCAGCATTCTAGAGGTCAGGGCCGCTTGGTTAATTAATTATCAATATACTGTCCACGGTAATATTAGCATGTTGAAGTTTGCTAACAGAGATCATTTGGAGAGACATGTACTTAAACCTTCAATTTCTTCATGCTAAAAATTGTAGGATTACAGAAGATCATGAAAATAACAAAATCTACGAATCTGTCTGCAGGCTATAATTAACGGAAACCTGAGTATCAGATCTAGTGGACTGCACCTTCTCGCAATTCAATTTTTTTTTTTTGAGATACTCCCCAACATTCTTCTAACTAGAGACTGTTGATCTACATGGTATAATAAACAGTTACATACCTAGATGAGTGTGGCAATAACCAAACCCCGTAAATGGTAATAAAGGAAGTAAGAACAAACCACCACTAAACAATGACCTGCTTAACTGTCTAGAAGATTGAAAACCATCTACTAGAGTGGAATAGGATCCATGAAAGCTGCCTCAGCTGATGATCTCATTCCACAGACAGGCGGGTCATCAAAGTTGTTGTACGGAAACTTCGCGCTCAATATCCCAATCTCAAAGAAGAGGCTGTGGTCGTCACCTAGCGCAATTCCAGTGATGCTCCACCATATGTAGTACGCTTTCACGGAGATACCTTTCAAGCCTTGCAGCCTCCCATACGAAAGCATTCCAGTGATCACCTTGTCGTAGATCAGCGGATACTTGTCTTCAATGAGAACAGGACACCTACCTTCCAAATAGAGCGTGAATTTCCCACTTGGTTCTAGGATGTAGTTTGTGACGGTATGAGGCAACAAGCCCTCAGGAAACCCGTATGTCTCAAGTTTCTCATACACGTCCGAGGCATCTGAAGAGATGAGTCGCGCTTGGCTTGCACTTAAGAAAGTCAAGAGAAGAACAGCAATTAGGGTTCCGTGAGACTTCATTGCCCCCAGTCTGTAGATATTCTCCATTGCAATTGATTGATAGTGATCCTTGCCTGCAATATAAAAGGGATTTTCAAGGACCCCCTGTTTCCCTCGAACTAGCGATCTATCTACACCTGAACCTAGAAATTAAGGTTGTGCAGCGCCCATTCGTGTTTAATAGGGCTCACGGTCGAGAAATTCCTGTGAGATATAACCCACATGAGTACTTAGAAAAGATAGAAAATAAAATCTTCTCACATCAGTGTTGCTGGATGACATGTTTCACTAAAGTGACAGTTGAGCATACTAAACAACGTTGATCCATGAATGAATTTAAAATGATTCGCTTAACGTTTAAAACACAATAGATCTAGACAAAAGAGGACAACAGCAGCTTAGTACACAAAGACCGAAGCCTTTCAACATTCTTACAGGCTGCGTCTACTTGTGACGAAGCCTGAATTCTTTAACGAAGTTCCAGCATACAAACGCAGGCGAAACTCGAAAAAGAGAGGATGATTCTAAATCTCTCTGTGGCGGAACGGTTAAAAGGGTTTGTAGGCATGTAACGAAGGAAGTAGGTTTCCAATTCCTCGCACAGATGAGTTAAGTTTTCCTAAACCTTGAATAACCTCGACAATCTATTCAGAGTCTCTCTAATGACAAGAAACCGCAATCGAAGCTCGAACTAACACACAGAATAGAAAAACAGAAGGGAAAAAGGGAACAAAATGAAAATGAAATAAAAATCAACACCCTAGAATACCCACGCCAAGCATCCTTCCAAACAGAGACAGCTAATCCTTAGAAGTCGAAACCAAACCACCTATCCCGAACAAAAACAGAGAATCTTAAGGTAAATACTTCAACAAATAGCCTATTCCCTCTTAACCACACTACTAACGAACCTTGCTAGAAATTTCAAAAACCGACGCGCTCCGCACAGTTGCCAAAATAACTGGAAAAGCAATCCCGACAAATTCTAGACGAGATTCAGGCACTCGTCACTTATCACAGACGCGACATAGAGACCAGAGTGAGAGAGTGGAGGAGTAACGGGTCGAGGAAGAAGCGGGCACACGGGTTGACATACCTCTAGAAAATTGGCACCCACAACCATCGTGAGGATTCCGCAATCACCATACACTCAGGTATCAGAGGGACTGAACTACGCCAGCGAATCCCAACGGCAAACTTTTGTTTCCTCTGGAAGAAAGGGATCGTGGGATGACACGTTACTCGGAAAGATATACGGGTATTAAAGGTGTGGATCCGGGTATGTAGGTGTTAACACATGACTCGACCAATGGATGGATGACAGTTCCTATTTCTGAGGAGTATGCCAGAAAGAGCCGAATCGAAGGCTGTTATTTTCCTCCACGTGTAATAAATAGACACGATCATGTGTAATGTAATGTACATGTGTGTGTAAATAATATGAGAGCGATTTAATATGTACAGTGAGTGACCAATCAACCATGTGACAAAGTATGTTATTGAGTGCTGGATGTAAGACATTGTATAGCCAATAGTTAAACCATAATATTAAATGTGAATATTAAACAAATTAAAAATATTAAATTCAATTCAATTGTACACAGTTTTCTAAAGCCATACATTGGTATATTAGCATTAAAAAAATAGTGATGTTAGTATTAAATGAATTATCTTAAGTCTATTGATTTTTAGTTAATAAGATGATTTTTTAATTAGATCATATTTTAATGACTTGAAAGAGTTATAAGTAAATTAAAAAGTATAATGTAAAGGATAGAAGATAATTGTAGAAAAATAAAATTATATAATAGAATAAATAATTATGTGTCATTTTTTAATATATATAATTAATTTTTTAGTATATATTTTAATTTTTTGTTATATATTATCAATATTACATATGGAATGTTTTATTACTTTATAATTTTATTAAAACTATATAGTAACTGATTTTATTTTATTATAAGTTATTATAAATGTATGTATATATGTATACACAATGTTCTCCCTATTAATTAACATCATTTGTTGTAAGAAAAAGAATTAATTATCAAAAATTATTAATCATAAGAGGTGGCGTGTTGAAGCTAGGATAGAAATCATCCTTACCAAGGTCCTACTATCTAGGTTGGTTGCTTCTACCATGCCAATCACATGGCCCTACCTTGTCCAATCACTTATAGCAACACGGCCATGCCATGTTGTGTCAGCCACATGGCTTCAATTAATTACCTTTATTCATTAGTAAAAGCCAATAAAAATCAATCAGTTTTTAGAAATTAAAAGTTATTAATTATAAACCATAAAATAGAGTTGATTTCTAAAAGTTTGATTAATTATTGGAAGCTATTAGTTTTTAGAGGATTAATTAATAAAAAAAATACCACATATAAAATTTGAACTATTTATTATGTATTTCTATACAAATATATAATAATAATAATAATAATATATTTATTTAAAATATAATTTTATGTGATAAAACTATCATTCTGTTTTAAAATATTATTATATAATTTATAGTTACACATGTAAAAAATTATATCATATTTTATATTTCTAAAGTTTTTATTATATTATTACATTAACATATAATCTTTCTTACTAAATCTTCATTACATATTTTCTTATACTTCTTTGTTTTAAGTACTATTGATATACTTATTAACATCATTTTTATAATTAATTGTATCATTTAATATTGGATACAAAATTACAATGTCTAAATCTTTATATTTTATGCTACAATATATTCCATAATCTAACAAAATTACCTTTTTTTTACAATCAAGAAGAAGAAAAAAAAATAGTAATAATATTTCATTTTAATTGATTTATTATTATTTTTTGAAATGGTATGTGCAAAAGAACAATATATTTTATATTAATAAAGGAATTTTAAAGACTTAGTGACTTCATCAATAGTTTTATTTTTTATTTTTTAATTTTAAAAAATATTATTTTATGATATCTATTTAAAATACAATATATAATTTTTTTTATATTTAATTAGAATTTTTTTATATTTATTTAATTACATATAAAACTATTTTATTCATAGTTCTTTATATGTAAGTAATTAAAAACTATTGAATGAATCAATAATTGTACCAACCAATTTATTCTTCTTTCAAATGATTTTTTTATGAAGTCATTTAAGTGCCTTTTTAATGCACCATAATAAGACTTGAAAATGCAATTTTTATTTTGATGCACTGGTATGGATTGAAGTTTATTTATTTTCAAAAAAAAAAAAAATTAATATTAAAATTATAAAATTTCCAATTACTCTTTTTTTTTTAGGATTATCATAGTTTTAAAAAATTATAATCCATAGATAGATTACATATCTTAGAATCTTAAATTTCTTCTTATTTTATTAAAGAAAAAAAAAATATATATATATATATATATATATATATCTTTATTTAAAAAATTCAAAACTTTATTTGTAAAAGCTATTGCATTTATATAAGCCACAAAAGAAAGATATATGTTCTTCATTTATGCAACACCAAATAGTCTTTCACATAAAGATTGCAATAGAATTCCAAAGCAATATAAAAAATATCAAATATATTTAAAAAAAAGAATGTTATCATGTTGTAATAGGACTATAGGATGAAAGAATAATATATATATATATATATATATATATATATAAATATATATATATATAAATATATATATATATATATATTATAGATGAGCTTAATTGAAGATTTAGTAATAAAATTACTTTAAAAAATATAAATAAAAAATATGAAGGTAATAAAAATATTTAGTATTAATATTATCTTTTTGTTAAAAAAACTTCTACTTACTTTGTAGGACCATTGTCATGTTGTAAATTAAAACATAGTGTGAAAGATATAAAAGAATGTGTTAAAATAAAAAGATTAAGATTAGAAGAAGAGAGGATGAAAAAGAGAAGGGGTTGTGGTTATAACCACATTATATTGGGGGTTACAGTATTTACCACAAGCTCAGGGATGATAGGTAGACCAAACTACTAATTTCTAGCTGAAATTTCCATTAGTAATATCAAGTCATGAAGCCAAGGATTTCTACAGGGAAGTCAAGTGGATTCGAACTCACATTAGCTCCAAAGTAGCTAAGAACTTAACCACACAAGCTTCTTTGACTTGACAATGTAGGATGTAGTTCTTTTTTTTTTAACTCTAATCTAATCTAAATTGTTTCTTTCTACTTATTAGATTTTTTTCTATTTTATTTTAGATCTAATTTATCTTTATTTTCTTCTCTCTTAGATCTGAACTTAAATATTGTGGGCTGAAATTAGAAGAGAAGTTGGTAGAAAAATGGTAGTAAGAAGATAGAATAGAAATTTACCTCAAAAAATGAATTTTCTTCAAGTTAATCCAAGATAAAAGGTTAAAGAGGTGGAAAGACATGGGTTGAGGTGTCTCTTTGACCAAGGGAAGAAGGAAGACCGGGCGGGGATGACAAGGAGGGGTCGTGAGAGAGAAGGGAGAGAGTTTTTTTGGAGGTACATAGGATTTTTGTATAGGCAGTGTATATTTTTGTATGTAGAGGAAGCTTGGAGAGGATTTTAAGTGCAAATTTTTGTAGATTTGTAATAGACAAGATAAAAAACATATAGAAATAATTCTCATGTTTTTTAGTTAAATATCAAGGAAGATATGAGTCCTCAAAGTTGCAAGTGTTTAAGACTAGGGCAGTGAGGGTTACTAAATTTTGGGCCTTGGCTCTTGGGAACCACTTGGATTCTAGAGGCAAAATTTGTTGGATTTTTATTCCTTATAGAGTTAACTACTTTGTGCCAAAATCTCAAGTCAATATGATCTCTGAGCAGAGAGTTATGAGTGAAATTGTAACTGGGTTTGGATGAAAAGAGAAATAGAGTGAAGGCATGATTGGGGTTTGTATGGGCAGTATGTGTGTGTGGATTTTTCGGGTATAAAGGGAGTTAGGAGAAGAATTTGAATGTGAAATTTGATAGACATGATCTATGTAAGTTAAGAAAGAGATGAGAGCAAGTTTGATACTTATTTGTTTTATGATTAAAATATTATATTCTTTCAAAAAGGCAGTGGTCTATCTCCAAGTTAGTGAAGTTTGAGGGAGCATATCTTTGTGATCAAAGTAGCGTTTTGAGTAAAATTTATTGGAGTTTGTAGATATATGAGTCTATTAAGTTGTATAAAAAATTGATTACTATTGGAGTTATGTTAAAAGAATTATAAGAAAATTTGTGGTCGGATCTAGAGTTGTTAGAAGACAAAATTAAAGAAGAAGGGTAGAGTCTATAACTCTAGTTCAAAGAGGTTTTTTGGAGCCAAAATTAGAGGACGTTTACAACATAAAACAAGCAACAAGCCTATCAAATTTCAATACTTAGGTCTTTGTTAATGAGGAGCAATGAAGGTGTGAAGCAAAGGGGGTCCAAAATCAAAGGCAACATGGAGGGATTATTTTGACAACATGGTTCTCCCTAACCACATGAGCTATAATCAAAAGGGTTATGGGGTTTGCTTCCTTATACCCAAAAAAATTGAATAATAGGCACTTCCTTATAAAGTGCCTATTGTTCAAATTTTGTTACAATTGATATGATATCCTAGAATTTATGATCAAAATTAGGGGCAGGTCTCTAAAGACAGAATAGGTTAGGGTTCATAAAATATGTTTGTTTTAATATAAATTCTTCAAATTTGTAAACTCTTATGGATCTCATCTTACACTTAATTAACTAGAGGCACAAAAGACCTAATATTTTTTAGGGCTAAGACTCTCATCACGACACCGTAAACAAGACAAAATGAGGTAGATTAATAAAAATAATATTATAGATATTTTTAAATCAAAGAAAAAGATAGTTTTTAGCAAAAGTTAATTAAAAAAATCTTTGATTGATACTCAGAGAAGGCTGGTTGTGAACCAAAGTTAAAACTAGATCCCAAGGTATAAAACCGTATACCTATAGTAGATGGAAGGTTCTTTTGTTGATTGAAGAGCTAAGTTGAATAGTAAATTTGATAGGATTTCTTTAAACATTACTTTTAAGGTTTTTGAATTTATAATGGCTTTGTGAAAGCTATGCAAAGTCAAGGTTCTATTTAAGTGACTTTGATTATTGAAAAATAAAGTGGGTTCATATTTTAGAGAATTTTACAAGTTTAATAGGAGATCTATATGTAAAAATTTGTAGATTTGTAAATATAGTTGTATTGAATATTTATTATAATTATAATCTAATTAGATTATTAGATTAAAGGTTATTAGAATTTAAGTAGGTTATGGTCTTAGAAATTGGATTTTGAGGATTAGTGAGGATTTTTGTGATTTTGAGCAATTTGTTAATTAGATTGCAATGATTCTTTTTTGAGTTAATAGTTAATTTAATTTTTAGCATTTTTATAAAATTTTAAAATATATAAATGATGTAAAAAGAAGCTATTGATATTGGAAGATTAATAACAAGGTTAGGGAAGGAGGATAGTTAATACCTGAGTAGATTAAAAGCTTTTTCTTCCAATCTATAAGTTTAAATCTCTTTAAATTTTGTATGTTTGTTTTTAATTAATAAATTAAGAAAAATACAAATTTTGAATAAAGGTCAATAGTTAAATTAATAATGATTGAAGTTTTAAATCTACTATAGAATTTGACTAAGATTTCATTAGAATTTGACTAAGATTTTATTATGATTTGATTAAAATTTGATTAGAATTTATTTAAAATTATATTAAGATTTATTAGGATTGATTAGGATTTAGTTAGAATTTCTTTAAAATATCTTTATGATTTGTTTATGATTTCTTTAAAATATCTTTAGAATATTTTTAGGATTCTTTATGGTTTTTTTATGATTTATTTAGGATTTTAAAAAGATTTTTTAAAGTTTCTTAATGATTTCTTTAATGTTTCTTTATGATTTATTTAAAAATCTTTTAAAAAATTTTAAGGATTTTTAAAATAATTTCCTTAGGATTCTTTATAATTTCATTAGGATTTCTTTAGGATTTCTTATGATTCTTTTAGGATTTCTTTAAGATTATTTTAGGATTTAATTAGGATTGTTAAAGATTCAATTGGGATTTATTTAGGATTTTATTAGAGGTGCAAGGTTCTTGATTAGTTGCAAAATACAAGTTTATCTTCTACAATCAAGTGCCCAATGCATTCTTAAATATGACAATATGTAATATGACATAAATAATAAATCTAATGTGAAGTTTTGAGGTCGAAGGTATGAAATTTTGTTCATCCTTGTTTGAATTTGATGGAAAAAGAACACAAGAAGGTTGAAATTGGAACTTTAATAGGAGCTTTGGGTGATTATACAAGTGGAGCTTCTAGTGGAATTTCTATTGGAAGACAAGGTATGTGCAAACATAACATACCTTTGTAAAGATATTTTTTAAAAGACATTGATCAGTTTACTAAGAAATTATTTTTAAAATGGGTTGAATGACCTAATAAGAATTTGCAAGCAATAAAGTTATTAAGAAAGTTTGAGAGACAATATTCTTAATTGTCAAAGGTAAAAAAAGAGGAAGATGAAGGATTAATAACAAAGTAGAAGAATATTGAAAATGCTATGGAATTGCTTGTAAAATGAGAAAGAAAAAAAGAATAGGATTAGTATTCAATGAATAGTATAAGCATCTAAAATTCAAGTATCTAATACACAATCAACCACGTCTATTGTCTAAATTCCAATAACTACATTAAAAAAAAATATATATGGATGTTGAGGAGATTATACATAGAATGTAAGATCTTCAAATTAAATTTATAAGACTTAAGAAGAAGACTTCTATAAATAATTCAAAGGTTATTTATAAATAAAGGTATATATTTGATGTGATGATGTTTCTCATTTTTGAAAAGATTGTGATAAATTCAATAATATAGTGCAGCAAAAAATTAATTTTTGAAAGGATGGAAAAGTGGCATTGAAAGATACTAGAGATCTTTTTCAAACCAACTTTGGTAAGGGAAGTATAAAAGCATTGATTCAAAATTATTTGGTAGTACATAGGGTTGCAACATAAAAAGTTGCAAGTTATTATACTTGAAAACTAGAGAAAAATATCTAGTAGCAAGGTGGATGATAACTTTAAGAAAAATTTAGAAACAAGTGGATTTTGGTCTTTTATCATTTTTACAATGTAAAAAAAAAAAAGATGCCACAAGAAGCATTATTAAAGATTGTTACTATAATTTGTGCTATAATAGGTTGGAAAGATTATGTAGAAGCACTTTTAGTCCATGCATATATTCCTAAGAACTAATATGATGCCTTGATAGAAGAAAAGAGGATAAATTTTGATGATATAAAACAAAAAAATTCTTCTAAGAAGCAAACTTGAAGAAACAAGGCTTATGAGATGGCTTTATAAGAATTATTTATAGAAGATAAATCAATAGTATTAAAAAATAAAAATTAAAAAGATGAAAATAAAAAAATAAATCAATAGCTTACAAATTATTGTCTAATATTGAAGCAATAACATATTTAAAAGAGGTGCTTGAGGAACATGTATTCAATATTAAAATTAAATTCATATTGAACAAGATTCTAGGAATTACAAAGAAAGAATTGTATGATGTTATTATTCCTAGTATTAAATGGAAGATGTAATTAATAGAAGAAGCATGATAGAATCATGCTATTGATGCAAAGATATATAAGGATAAAGAAGAGCTTGGTAATTATTGCAAACAATCAGCAAATGAGGAAAAAGGTTATAATCAAAGAGTGTGTTTTGAAGATTGAAGTGAAAAAGAGATAGAGACTTCAAGTCATTATATTTGAAAACTTTAGACTATGACAACTACGGAAGTATTAGTAAAGGTTTGAGATATAAAAGAACTAATTTTTGTTCTATTTAACCATGATTCAAAGATAAATCTTATATCTAAAGCTCTTTACAAGAAATAAAGATAGCCAATTGATATAGAATATGGATGGATAATATAGATGGCTAATAATGTACAAGATGAATTATATGGTGCTTATTGAGATATTAAGATCTAAATTAGTGATATTACAATATAACAAGTTTTTTTTGTTTAAGATACAACATCCTATCTGCTTATTTTGGAACAACTATATATTATAGCAATACAAATAGAAATGAAGGTGCTTGATGATAGTTTAGCTTATGTATAGATATATAATGAGGATAGAAGAAAGATAATATAGTTTCTAATTGTGCCTCCTAATCATAAGCATAATCAAGACAAATTGAGGGAGAATCTATTATTAAAAGTTATTGAAGAATTTAAGGATTTTGGAAGAGTACCATTATAAATTGGGATTATAAAGGTACAAAAGAAAGATATATAAATTAAAATTTTATTTTAAAAATAAAAATTTAAAAAAATTAAAAAATAAAAATTTATATGAATTATGTAAATTAGAGATATTAGAAGATGATGAAAAGATTTTTGATGTTTCTTTGAAATTGATTGTATCAATTGAGTTAGAAGATGATAATAAAGTTGAGCAAATTCATTTAAGGAAGATTTATTCTATGCTTGAATTTGTTCAAGCACTAGAGGTTATTATGGAAATAAAATATAAGACAATAGATAAGAAGGCAAAAATTATTATAAGATCTTTGCTAAATTTTAAAAAATATTAATAAAAAAAAAAAAATATTAAGATGTATTTTTATTTATAGAATTATATATAACTTTTTAAATATATTATAATACATAATATTGAGATGGTTTACATCCAACATATCTTTTGATTATTTATTTGAAATGAATTATTGATTTGATTATTATTCTAGTTGGATTATAGAAAATGAAGTATTTAGCCTTGGCTCATGAAGATTTATCAAATTAAATTGAAGAAAGAATACTAAAAATAAAATCTATTAAAAGAATTTATAGATTTTTGCTTCAAGATATTATTTATTACTGTAGATGTATAGAAAAGATCACTGTAGATCGTAGAAAATTAAATGTATAAGATGCTCATGATTTCTTTGAAAAGGTGTGGAGTTAAGTTATTATTAATTATTATTTATAATTTAGAAGGAAATATAAAAAATAAACGTGATCATTTACTAATTGCAAAAGCATTAGTTAAAGCTTATAATGGAAGGATGAAAGAATGGCCTTGGCTTTTGCCATTTGTATTGTAGAGTGATCAAACAACTCATACTTTAGTAATAAGATACATGCCTATTGAGTTTATGAGAGATCGAAAACCTATTATATCAATTGATAAAAAAATATCAATTTGGAGTATATTACCATTGACAAGAAAAGAACTTTTAGCTATTAGGATTTGACAACTTGAGTAAAGATTAAAAGATGTGTAAATAATATTAGAATGGTTGAAAAGAACAAGGTTATAAAATAAGGTTTGATTTGATAAAAAACATCAATTAAAGCCTAAAATAATTTAAAAAGATAATTAGATTTTGATTTATAATAGTAGCTTAGATAATCAATATAATATCTTATAAAAGTTTTCTAAATGTTTGGACTATATGTAATAACAATTATTCATGATAATGCAACCTATTTATTAAAAGAATTGATTGGAACAAAGTTGAAAATATCATTTGCTGGAAAGCGAGTGAAGATATTTAAACAATAATATCTAAAATTTAATATAGAAGATCTTATTGGAAACTTTAATAAAAATATCAAAGAGGAATTTAATGAAGATATAGAAACCATGGTGTGAAGCAAACAACAATATATGTTTTAATTAGTACATATTAGAGAATGTGCAGATTCAAAGAAGATGGATGTTGTATTGTAATAGGGCTACAAGATAAATAATAAAATAAAAATATTATATTTGAATTTAATTAAAGACTTAATAATAATTTTTTTAAAAAAATATAAATAAAAAATATAAAGATAATAAAAGTATTTAATATTAATTTTATTTTTTTATTAAAAAGACTTCTATTTACTTTGTAAGCCATAAACAAGACAAAATAAGGTAGATTAGCAAAAATAATATTATAAGTATCTTTAAATTTAAAAAAGAAGATAGTTTTTAACAAAAATTAATTAAAAAAATCTTAGATTGATACTCAAAGAAGGCTGGTTGTGTACCAAGGTCTAAACTAGATCCCAAGGCATAAAATCATGTGCCTACAGTAGATAGAAAGTTCTTTTATTGATTGAAGAGCTAAATTGAATAACAGATTTGATAAGGTTTCTTTAAATATTGCTTTTAAGGTTTTTGAATTTATAATGACTTTGTGAGAGCTATACATAGTCAAGGTTCTATTTGAGTGACTTTGATTATTGAAAAATAAAGTAGATTCATATTTTAGAAAATTTTGTGAATTTTATAGTAAATCTATATGTACAAATTTGTGGTTTTGTGAATATAGCTATATTAAATATGAGTTGTAAAGATTATTAAAATTTAAAGATTATTAAAATTTAAATAAGCTATGGTCTCAAAAATTAGATTTTGAGGATTAATGACGGTTTTTATGATTTTGAACAATTTGCCAATCAGATTAGAATAGCTTTTTTTATGAGCAATTTGCTAATTAGATTATAATGATTTTTTTTTTTTTTTTTTTTTTTTTTTTGTTAATTTGATAGTTAATTTAGTTTTTAGCATTTTTGTAAAATTTTAGAACATATGAATAGTGCAAAAAAGATCTATTGATGCTAAAAGATTGACAACAAGATTAGAAAAGGAGGACAATTAACACATGAGTGGATTAAGAGTTTTTTTCTTCCAATTTATAAGTTTAAATCTCTTAAAATTTTATATGCTTGTTTTTAAATAATAAATTAAGAGTTATATAGATTTTTAATAAAGATCAATAATTAAATCAATAATTATTGAAGTTTTAAATTTACTATAGGATTTTATTAGGATTTTATTAGAATTTGATTAAGATTTATTAATATTTGATTAAAATTTTATTAAGATTTTATTAAAATTTATTAAGATTTAATTAGGATTTACTTAAGATTGTATTAGGATTTTTTTTAAATTGACTAGGATTTGATTGAGATTTCTTTAAAATATCTTTATGATTTATTTAGGATATCTTTAGAATATTTTAAGGATTTTTTATGATTTTTTTATGATTTTAAAAGGATTTTAAAAGGATTTTTTAAAGATATCTTTATGATTTATTTGAAGATCTTTTAAAATTCTTTAAGATTTCTTTGTGATTTCTTTAGGATTTCTTTAAAATTTCTTTAAGATTTTTTATGATTTCATTAGGATTTCTTTAAGATTACTTTAAGATTTAATTAGGATTGTTAAAGATTCAATTGGAATTTATTTAAGAATTTATTAGATGTGCTTGATTCTTAATTAATTTTAAAATACAAGTTTATCTTCCATAGCCAAGTACTCGGTGCATTCTCAAACACAATGACATGTAATATAATAACGTTGATATATTGTCAAATTACTAAACTGTTGACTATACAATTGATTTTCAAAAAACAATTCAACCACTTTTTAGATTAATTTATAATTTGTTGTAAAATAAATTTGTTACTTTGAAGAAATATAATTACAAGAATCTTGCAAAAAACTTTATATGACATTCAAAATCTCTTGTAAGAGTGCCAATTCTCTTCATGAAGAAAAAAAAAATGGATCTTTATAATTTTGTGTTGATTATCATAGACTTTATAAATTAACAATAAAAAATTATTATCCTTTACTTTTGTTATTGGTACTTCTTGATCAAGTAAATAAAGCTAAGATCTATAATAAGATAGATTTATAAGAAACCTATAATTAAGTATATATTAAAAAAAGAGATGAATTGAAGATTATATTTCAAACTAAGTATGGCTATTTTGATTATAATGCCATATCTTTTGGACTTATAAATGTTCTAATTTTTTTTTAGTATTTAATCATATATTTTATAAATTTTTAAATAATTTAATTTTATATTATTTGAATTTTTTTTTAATTTTTTAATTTTTAATTTTTTTAAAAATCTATTCTAAAAATTTGAAGGAGCATAAATAATATGTTTGCCTCATACTAAAAAAAATCAAAGATGCATGACTATATGCTAAGATGTAGAATTATATGTTTTATACAATTTAAATAAAATTTCTTAGAATTTGCTACTCTACTTACATAATTAACTTGCAAAGACAAATCAAAGTAGAATCAAGATGTAGAAGCAGCATTTCAAGGTTTGAAAAAACCTTTCACGTTAACTTATATTATATATCATTTTTTCAAATTTTTTCAAATTATTTTTTATAAAAATAAAAATATTAAAATTTTTATTAGATATAATTCTATTACAAATTGATGCAAATAATAGAGTTTATCATATTAAATTTTATTTGTTTTATTTATTTATATCAAAATTAACTACAAGATCTACAATAAAGAACTTTCTATTGCTATGGATTTATTCCAAGAATGGTGACATTATTTAGAAGATACTTATAATTTAGTCACAATCTATATTCAAAATAATAATGTTAAATATTTTATATCAACACTTATTTTAAATTGTTGCCAAGCTTATTAAAACATGTCTTTGTTATAATTTATATTTAATATTATATATCATATTCAAAGCAATAATATTGAATATTTTATATTAACACTTATTTTAAATTGTTACTAAGCTTGTTAGAACATGTTTTTATCACAATTTGTATTTAATGTTATATATCAGCTTAAAAAATAACAAGGCTTATTAGATACCTTGTGTAGATATTCTTATCTCAAAAAAAAGATTTTATAATATTAATCTTATAGACTACTTTAACATCTATCTATTCCAAAATAACTTCAATTATTAATTTCAATGGAATTTAGAATAAATCTTTTAATCTCAAATTATTATTATTTAAATTTATAATGTTAGATTATTTAATTAAAATGGCATATTTTGTTCCATATACAAAAATCATTATGGATAAAATAATAACTTGATCTTTCTTAGATAATATTTATTAATATTATAGACTTTCAATTGTTATTATATTTGATTGAAGAAATATATTAAAGATTGATATTCAAGTATCTTCAACTTTTCATCCTCAAATTGATGGACAAACAAAACATATAAATCAAACATTAAAGTAATATTTATAATGTAATATTAACTATCACTAATACAATTTTTTTTTTTTTTAAAAATAACTTATATTCAATATTGGTAATAAGATATAATTACTCTATTGTAATAAGTTAGATTATCAAATATTTAATTTATTTATTATTTGAATATAAATTAATCTAATTGCTTATTGATTATAATTACTACAATTAATAAAAATTTGCCATATATTCTATGTATTTTTTTTTAGCTTCATTATTACGGACAAAAAATTTATTTTAATAATTATTTAAATAATATATATATAAATAAAAATAAATAAAAAAATAGATTAATTTATTAATATCTTATAAAAAAGCTTCTTAGAATCTCCAAAGATGTGGCTTTATCTTTATGCATGTCTCTAGGTGATTGGTAGGTTAAAAATTTGGCTAATAAATAAACCATGTGTCACATATGTTGGTAGCTTATAGAACAAGCTAAGTACATGGTACACATATAAGAAACTTATCTTGTAAGTTTGATATGTGTCTTGCAAATTGGATATATATTAGAAGTCTTATAAAACGTTGCCATGTAGCTCTTAGATAGATAATATATATAGAGACAAGAGTGAAGTCTTTTTCACTCTTGTTAATACCTTTCTTGTTCTTAATCTTATTTCAAGTGTCTCTAGTTTTCTTGTCTTTAATAATAGCCAGTCTATTTTTAATATTATTCTATTTTTAAATAATTTTCTATTCTTTTAAGTGACATAAGAATGTATTGATATTTTATTCTTTTATAATTCATGTCTTTAATAATTTGAGAAGACTGAAGATTCATTATTCTTGTTTTGTATTTAAAAAGTGAATAGATTACTCCACTTCTATTGTTGTGTTTGAAGGTTGCAAATTATCCATATTTAAATTAACATTCTTTGCTTTCTAACTTTAATTTTTTCTCTAAAAGAAAGTAGAATATTCTTCTTTATAGAAATTTTTATTTAATATTAGAGGTTGCAAATTATCCCTCTTCTAATTCAAATTATAGAGTTATTAAGTTGTCTAAGATAAAAGAAAAGATCATAGATGCTACACTTAGTGGAAGTAAAAATAGATTTGTAATTATTACAGATCTTCAAGAGCTTGTCAATATTCTTAAGGTGGAAATTTTAAAAATCATTAATATCAATTATGGAAGTACTATTTCTATGTCTATGGAAAAAGTCCAGAGCCTACACCTAGAAATTTTATAGTTGATGGAAGAAAGTAAATCAGCCTTACAATCAAATCTAAGAAGTCTTGCTTCTATAAGAGTAAAAAAATCAAAGATTAGTAGCCTTAGAAGTTTGATGGAACAAGATCAAAATTTCAACAATTTTTACAACAAGTTAAGCTATATTTAAGGTAGTATTCTTTTCAATACTCTAATGGATTTATTCAAGTTGGATTCATATACACACTTCTATCTAAAAGTGCTCTTTTTTGATTTGTACCTTTGATGGAAAAATATTTATAATTTTTTAATGATTTGAATTTATTCTTCAAAATATTTATAGCCATATTTGAAAAAAGTGATTGAGAGAATGTAATAAAGATTAAGTTCTTATCTTTATGACAAGAATCATAGTCAGCCACAACATATGCTGTAGAATTTAAAATTTTTATATGTAATGTGGAATGGAAGGAAAAAGCCTTTATCAATCAATTTTGTTATAGATTGAAGGATAATGTCAAAGATTTGTTACTAACAATATCAAAAGTGGACTCTTTGAAATAATTTATTGCTTAAGCTATTGCATACAATAATCGATTATTTGAAAGGTATCAAAAATATAGATTTGATTGAATACAAACAAGTCAATTAATAACAACAATTCCTAAGTTTTTAGAAACTTATTTGACTAAGTAAGAACCAATGCAAATTGATACGGTACATTTTAAACCTCTCACCAAATAGAAAAAGACTCGATGTCGTCAAGAAGGTTTATACTTATATTATGGAAAAGCTAAGCACATTGCTCAACAATGTCTAAAGAAGCATTACAATCACAAAATGAGGAATATGATTACTAAAGAAGATCATATGTAAAAAAAATGAGTTTTTTCAATTATAATAGGGACCATGCATTTGGAATCTTATACAATATCTTGTAAAGGTCTTATTCTCTCCTCAGATCTTTCACTTTATTTTACAATAGATGTATCTTTAAGACCTAAAAATCATAAAGCCTTTGCTTTATTAGATTCAAAATCCTCAGCTAGTTTCATAGACAAAGATTTTGTCAAAAAACAAGAAATATCTCTAGTCAAGAAAATTAAATCCGTACATATAAAAGTCATAAATGGTCATTTGTTGTCTTCTGGAGATGTTACATACGAGACTATTCTTTTAGATGTAGAAACTAAGAGACATAATAGTATAGTAATATTTAATATAATTAGATCTCTTTCTAATTTAATTATTTAGAATTATTGTGGTTAAAAAAATCTAATTGTCAAATAGATTGGATTTCTTGTAACCTTAATTTTTTTGTAGTTTAATCCAAAAATTTATTAGTTAAATAAATATATATAAATTTAATACATCCAAACCCTAACTAATAGATGCAAAAGCTTTTATACATGTGGCAAAAGAAAGATCATCTTTTGCTATATATGTGCCACTTATTTCTAATACTAAAAAGTCTATAAATAATATTCCTAGCCAATATTAAGATTTTCAAGATATTTTTGAAAAAAAAAAATGCAGATATTCTTCTAAAGCATCAACCTTATGATTATTCAATCAATCTTCAAAAGTAAGCTTAACCACCATTTGGACCAATCTATAAATTATTACAAAATAAATTGGCTGCATTGAAGGAATATATTGACAAAAACTTGGCTAAAAACTTCATATACCATTGGAAGTCTCTAGCAAGAGCTCCTATCTTATTTGTGAAGAAAAAAGACAGATCATTGTGAATGTACATAGATTATTGAGGATTTAAGAAGATTACCATGAAGAATAGGTATTCTTTATCTTTAATTTTAAGACTTCTTGATCAATTCAATCAAGCTAAGATCTATACAAAAATAGATCTGCGAGGAGTATATAATTTGATCTACATCAAAGAAGGTGATAAATAGAAGATTATATTTTAAACTAGGTATGAACATTTTGAAGATAATGTCATGCCTTTTGGACTTACAAATGCACCAACTGCTTTTCAACATCTTATAAATAACATTTTTTGTGAATTTTTTGATGATTTTTTTATTTATTATTTAGATGATATTTTGATCTATTCAAAGAACATAGAAAAACATAAAATTCATATTTGTCATGTGTTACAAAAATTTAGAGATGCAAGATTATATACCAAGATAAAAAAGTGTATATTTCACACTACTTAAGTTGATTTTTTAGAATATATCATTTCAAATAACAGTCTAATGATACATTTTAAGAAAGTTTAGATAATTATAGACTAAAAAAATTTAAAAACAATAAGAGATGTGTAATATTTTTTAGAATTTGCTAATTACTATTGAATCTTCATCAAGAATTTTTTTCAAGTTGCAGCTCTATTAATACGCTTAACTTGTAAAGAAAAACTTAAATAGAATAAGGAAGCAGTGACGTGTTGTGATTCAGCTACTATGTAAAAAAATTATATATATATATATATATATATATATATATATATAATTTATTATATAATTAAATAGAAGCCATAATAGCGGATTTTATTGATTATAACATGTGATTTGGTTATTAGTTTAAAAAAAATCTATTTAAAAAAATTATTATTAAAATTTATATAATTTTTTTTTTTTTTTGGTAGTGACTTTTGAAGTTGATTTTATATTAATAATAACTTTTATATATCTTAAGTCACCTTTATTAGACATTGGTGATTCTTAAGATCTTATTTGTTTCTTTTATTTGGTATTTAGAACACATATTATATAAATCTTATAAGAAAAAAGATTAGAAAGGGATTTTTAGTGTGAAAGGAAGTAGTTAGGCTATCCATGTAAATGAATGGAGATGGATGATAGAAGTTTCTATTCCTATTGGCCAAAAATCATGCCCAATGGACTTCAAGGAGGCTGCTCGAGGGCTTATTAGGAATTAAGGTTTGTTTTTCAAAGGGAGTTGAATATCAAAGGCCAAGATCAGCAAGTTTGGATTTTTGGATATGGTCTTGGTGTAAATTTTGGATGATTTGAACTTTTTATGACGGAGATATAGGTGCTCAAAATTAAGGTGTTGAAATTGTATCTATTATCACTCTTTTGAATATAACTCACGTATATAAATAGTAATAGAGGATTAGCAACTAGAATTGAAAAGAACACTTTTTTGGCTAAACTTTTTATGTGCAACTCAATGACATCTAAGCTAGAATGAAGGAGATATTGGAAGTTGAAATCAATGCTTATAAGCTAAGGACAATAAGTCACCCCACTTAATTAGTAGTTATGTTTTGAACTATATTTTAGATAATTTGATAAATTTTTGGCTCAAATTTTTCAAATGTATGTATGTTCATATCACAAGACTATATGCAAAAATTTTGTGGTATTAGGAATTTGGATTTATGAGATATGAAGGAAATAGTGCTCAAGTGTCTTTAAGCTAGGATTTTAAGTACCTCCTACGATTTTTAAGATATTAGACAATTGCCAATGAATTTATAGTTGATTCTTTTTTGTGGTGAAGCTTTAAAAAATTATCTACTCTTTAAAGAAAATTTTATAAAAATTAAATGACTGAATTAAGAGTTATTAAATTCTAAAATTTAGAAAGAAATAAGTCCTTGTGTGAATAAGGTATTGAAGGATTTTGTGACAATTTGAGTCTTTTTGTACAAACCTACTTAAATATAAAAAGATTTATCAATACAATTTTTTTTTATAATATTATTATGTTATTTTTTCTTTTTTGCTAAAGACAAATCATTTATTAAATTCTTACCAATAATTTTCAAGTAAATTCTCCACAGTCAAGTACCTAATGTATTTCTAAATGGAAATTCATGCCACACAATAATGGAAGCATCATTTGAAACTTTGAAGATAGATTTTACTTTTGTATTAATTTTGTATCATGTCAATTTTTTCAAAGTATTTTTTATGGAAACAGATAGATTAGATTTTGTCGTGGGTACAATATTATTACAAATGGGAGCAAATGGAAAACTTCATCTAATAGCTTTTCATTCAAAAAAATTTCAACAAATAAAATTAACTATAAGATCTTCAATAAAGAACTTCTTGTAATCATGGATTTTTTTTTAAGAATGATATTATTAATTAATGTACTTTCAATTTAATCACTATATATATGGATCATAAGAACCTTATTTTAAATTGTTGCCAAGCTTGTTCTAACATGTCTTTCTTAAGATTCGAATTCATTATCACTTAGTGGCCAAAAAAATAATAAGATTTAATGTGATGTCCTTTCTAGATGTTCTTATCTTGTACAAAAAAAAAAAAAAAAAAAAAAAAAAAAAAAAAAAGATGCATCTTTTAATTAACAAAGGATTATCTTATTGAAACTAAAACAATTTCATCTTTGATAAATAAAATCAATATTGACTATTGATTCAATTTTTTTTAAACAAGTCTAATCAAATATGTCTTCAGACCCTCTTCTTCATAATATTTATATTAATTTATTTAAGTTCAATGATACTTCCAAGTTTGAATTCAAGAACAATCTATTCTATTTCAAGGGATGCTTTTATATCCCCAAAGGAGAAGCACAACTATGTTGTTTTGAGGCTCGTTACAACTTCCTTACAACAAGCCATTTTGGATATAATAAGACTTTAAAACTAATATCAAAAGATTTTTGGTGGCCTCGAATGTAGAAGGCAATTAAAGAGTTTGTACAATCATGTGATGTTTGTTAAACATCAAAAACTCCTTGTCATCAACTTTATAGACTTTTCCAATCCTTACCTATATTGGAATAGCCATGGTCTTCTATCTCTATGGATTTCATCACAAATGTATGAATTTCAAGTTCATATGATTTTATATTTGTGATTGTAGATTATTTCATAAAGATGGTATATTTTATACTATATATAAAATCTATCACAAGTAAAGAAACAACTAAATTCTTCTTTGGCAATATCTATTGCTATCATAGATTATCAAAGAATATTATATTAGATAAAGAGATACAATTTGTATCAAAATTTTAAAGAATCATTATTAAGATATTGAAGGTGGACATAAAATTATCTTCAGTCTTTTACCTTCAAATTGATGGATAAATAGAATGGATAAATTAAGTTTTGAAGTAATATTTAAAATATACTATTAATTATCATCAAGATGATTGGATAATTATTTTGTCATTTGCAGAGTTTGCTTACAATAATTTGATATATTCTTCTACTCAACAAACACCTTTCTTTATTAATCACCACTAGATGGATGATAAGATATGGCTAGTTTGTCATAATATTCATAATATCAAGACTATTCGTTCTTGTGATAAGCTAGATTATCAAAAGTTTAGTCCATTTCCAATTTGTGAGCAAATCAATTTAGTTGCTTATTAATTAAATCTACCAAAGTATATAAAGATCCATCTTGTATTTTATATGTCTTTGCTTGAATCATATAAGATAGCTGATATACAAGAAGAAAAATAAATACCATCAACAATAGAAGTAGACAACAACAAAGAATTTGAAGTGGAAAAGGTCTTAGATTGAAGGCGATGTCAAAATAGGTTGAAATATCTTATATATTGGCATGGATATGATATTAGTGAATGTACATAGAAGCTATCTAAGAATCTAGGAAATACATCAGCTAAAGTCAATGTGTTTCATTAATGGCATCTATCAAAATTAAAATGAAGAGACAAAAAAATCTTTGTTATAAAGCAAAGCAAGTTCAATGGAGATTTCATTTTATCTTATATCATTGTTTGTTATTTCTTTAGATTTTAGTCCTAAAGAGATAGAGAATTAACAACCAACAAGTTCAACTTAAGAACTATCATTTATTAAATTATCAAATAAAATATTATGGTTGTCACAATCTTCAAGACAATAGAATAGAGATGAAGATCCTCAAGAATGACATATTCTTCTTCAAATTAATGGTGAAAAATAACATGTTTGGTATCACGACTTTGGAAGAAACTCCTATTGTTTGGTAATACTTTTATAAGTAAGAACTACTCTTGATGGTGCTTCAAATATTTTCTTTAAAGGAAGTTATAAAGGCCTCAACAATGATTATATATCAGGGTGATCCTCCAGTCCTAGTATAGAATACTACCAATGGATGAGAGAACCTATCAACTACCTTCGAAGGGAACAAAGATCAGAATATGTGACAAATATAATTTGGTGTATTTTGGACTTTCTTAATATATAATTACTGCTCCTTGTGGAACTTGTCTCTAAAAAGGAGATAATATCACAGATATAAGATTTATTCTAATAATTATCTAAATAACATGGATATATAGAAGTAAATAAAAATAAATTGATTTATTGATATCTTATAGAAAAGCTTTTTAAAAGCTTCAAAGATGCGGTTTTATTTATATGCATGTTTTTAGGTGGTTGATAGGTTAGAAACTTAGCGAATAAATTGGCAAAGTATCACACATATTAGTAGCTTGTAAAACAAGCTAAGTACGTGGTGTACATATAAGAAACTTGTTTTGCAAGTTTGACATGTATCTTACAAATTAGACATTGCCGTGTTAAAGGTCCTATAGAACATTGCCATGTAGCTTTTAGATAGTAGTATATATAGAGATAAGAATGAAGCCTTCTTCACTCTTGTCAATGCCTTTTTTATTCTTAGTCTTATTTCAAGAATCTTTAGTCTTCTTGTCTTTGGCAATAGCCATTCTTTTTTTTAATATTATTCTATCTTTGAGTGATTTTTTATTTTTTTAAATAATACAAGAATATATTGATATTTTATTCTTTTATGATTCATGTCCTTAACACTTATATTATAATCAAGATATCAAATATTACAAATATATTACTTAAGTAGAACAAGACTCTTATATATATTAGGTGCAAAGAAGCTCCTTGAAGGGTTTCTTTAATGCTTGGAGATGAAGCAAGCCGAAGATCCTTCTATGATTATTTAAGATCCTCTAAAACCTATTAAGACCTTCTAAAATCTTCTTAAAATTTAATAGGACCTATCAAGGCATTCTAAAAATCATCAAGAACCTTCTAAATTCTTCTAGAATCAAATAAAGTCTTTTAAAATCTTCTAAGACTAAATAAAATCTTTTAGACTCTTTTAGAATCTTCTTCCATTGTATGTCCATGACACCAAGAAGAAAGCAATTACTACCACCTCTTATTGAAATAGATCACAACTAAGAATTTGAAGTAGAAGAAGTCTTGGATTCAAAGCGGTACTAAAATAATTTAAAATATCTTGTATATTGGCACATATATACTATTAATAAATACACATTGGAGCCATGTGAGAATTTTAGAAATGCGTTATTTTTTATTTTTTTTATTTTTTATCAATAACATTCATAAAAACCAAGGATCAAATATTGACTACAAGATAATATAAATGAAAGAAAAACAAGTTCAAGAATCAACTTATAGAATTTTTTTTTTAAATATTGTATCAACAATTAGTAGATTCATCTTAAGAGTTGCTAAAATAAATTTTAATTGAGGGGAATCTATATACCTCTTGACAACAATTCACTCAAATGGCCTTCCAGATTTCTTCAATGGCCTACAGTATGGTTCTAGGCATGGGCCAATAACTTGGATTCCTTTGGTAGAGCAGCATTGGGATGCCACTATGCAGTCTGCTCGTACAATAATCCTATGCAATGTGCACCAGCTGCCAAAACCAATGTCGCAGTTTATCACAAAATCTACCAAGCATTCTCTAAGATCAAGCCTGCATCAAACGCTAAACATTCTGAAATCCCAATCCGTGCATTGTATCCCAATGGAACTGGCCCTGGGATCTCTACATGTAGTTAGCAAAATGGCAGCATTTTCTGCAAATCTGATTCAGAATGGGATCCTAACCACCCGGGCCTTCATGTGAAGACCTAGAGCTTCAATTGCAACTTTGCGCCTTGAAACAATATTACAATCTCAAGTTAGATAGAATAATTTAACAAAATGAAATGAAGAGAAAATTAGTCTAAAAGGTTAAGAATCTTGGCATGGTGACCAAGCTCTATATGACTCTCAGCTTTGTTCTAGTCCCTGACGCGTGAAAGATGGGTGTAGAGCCCAGTGAAAGACGTGTAGAGCGTATGGGAAAGGAAATTCTTATGAGCTTGCTGCTCACGGTTTGAGCCATGGTGGTGAGAAAACATCTTTACAAACTTCTCTTGAACTTGAACAATAAGTTTCTTCGTTTTCAGTTGCATCTACTTGTTTTTGAGTGATACCCTCTGTTGGGTCATCTGCAGTTGTAAGTAGCAAAAACCTTCTTGAAAGTAACAGAAGTTTTCAAATCCGCACACGGAGCAGTCCATTCAGATCTGCCAAACTTTCATAATCACAATCGAATCATCTCTTCCTGGATGAAATTCGGTGTATTCCTCGCCTGTCACCTTGCGTATTACGATTGCGGTACGCTAATTCTGTTGGTTCCACGCTGGTTCGGTAAGCAAGGTCACCAAAATGCCTGCGACATTATTTGTTGGTAGATTACTTGCGAACACGCTGTGGTTCTCGGGATGCTGCGCTTATGATTATAATGTGCTGCAAGGTTGTGGCTCTCATTCAATACCGGAGCAACTCCTGCCTCATCCTGGAACTGGCATGTTTGCGGTCCACAACAATCACGCGAGGAATCATTCGAAGCTTCAGCGCATTGTAACGAACACAGCACCCGGATTTCATGCAAATCCGACGTTTCCTGGATTCCGCCCAGAATCCACCATCGTATATCAGGAATTATCCTCACCCCTCTTCGACAGAATCTCTTACGACACCAACCACAAGCCTGCATTGAACTTATCGAGAACTCGACGACTCGAGGCCGAGTTAACTCCCGCCCTTGGTCAAACCCACTCGACATGTCAAGATCAACCAGAATAAACACCGACAAAGTGCTGCCGAACATTCCCGGCATCAGAGTGAAGCCACGTGATGCACTCCCCCCGACACCGCAACGATTCCCAGATCCTTCAAGCAAAGAAGGATTATACCCTCCACTACATTCCCCACCTGCGGATTTGGACACCCACTACATATTGAAATGGTCATACTCAGCGCGCGCGAGAGATAGAGAGAGAAAAGGCGAGCTGCGAGCCTTGAGGGAAAACCCTAAAAACCACGTCGAGACTGCAAATAATGCACTGATGATCATCCTGCAAGATTGAGCGGAAGCGAATTGGGTTGCGATAAGTGGGAATCCATGCGAGTCGTGGTCGTACCCGCGGGGAGGTCTGTCGTGGGCACTCATCGTCAGGCTTAGCCCACGAGGAAGCCTGGGCGACGACGCTGATGCCATGACGACGCGACGATGCAATGACATCTCCACGCCCATCCCTTGCACTCTTTTTCTGTGGCCTAATGTTGTAAAAGCTTTTACACCCACATGTAATAATTTCCAAAAATTATAACTAGAACCTATATTAGAAAATAAGTATTTGATCCAAAAGATAAACCCACAAATATAGAATTTTTGTTCAAATTAAGACGAAGACAATTTTTAATAAAACTTGACCTTTTTTATGATGATTAAATTGCCTTTGTTGCATAGATTCCAACTAATATTGTGGAAAAAATGGTAATGCTCTACTTTTCTATTGCATAGACTCTAACCAATTTTTTTCCTTCATTTTAAGTGCATTGAATCTCTTTTATTTTGTTCTCATTACAAAGCAAAGATCCCAAAGTACTTACTAGTATATAAAGACATATTTTTGAGGTCTATTTGATTTTTAGAACATTATATTAAATTTAGTGATTTATAGTTACCAAAAGATTATAATAGTTTATATATTTTTTCTTAAATAGATATTTAATATAAATAGAGATGTATTAAATTTAGATTCTAAAATATATATATATATAATTCTTGTTATAGCTTTTGCATATGTTTAATGTGCTTTTTAAATGAATGATTAAAAAATATGTTATTTGGGTTGGAATATATTACACATAACATGCATATCTAAATACAAGTTTGAATTGTATTTAGATTGTTGCAATTATATTTATATCTGGTTTTTTATGTTTAAATTTTTTATTTTTGTATTAAATAATATTAAATCATTAAAATTTTCATATCAAAATGTAAGATTTCATTAATTCCAATTAATATTATTTTGTTAAAATACCAGATTTGAAACATATGCAACTAAGAGTTGAATTTGTATACTACAAATTTTATAAAAATTCTACAAAAATATCATAGTATATATTATATTCTATTGAATTATTTAATTTTTAATAATACACATTGTTTACAAGTTAGAAACAAAATATGCATGGGAAAATATCATTAATGTTATTATTTCAATTACATAACTAACTGGAAATTTTGAATACTTAGACTTTAATTTAAGTTCTGATAAGAAAGCTCTTAATATTTGTGCCTTTAAAATGTGTTTATGATTTTTTTCAATTATCCTTGATGGTGCATTGTAAATATTTTATTTCAAAATTAAATAAATTATCAAAAAAAATAACACATCTTTTTGTATACAAATCAGTGGTATATTTTTAAAACGAAATTCACACTTGTAGAAAATGTAAACTCCAAATCATGTGTGCATATACACATATGTATATGTATATATTTGTCTTGCAACAAAACAACCCCTCATACTATTTTTATATTTTTGGATATTTTGTGAATTTAATAATTTAATTATATATATATATATATATTAATTAAATTACATTTAAATAAATAACTTGAGTTTCTTTTAAAACAGGTTCTTACCAATTTATTTGTATGCATGATATTTATTTTAAAACCTAAGTTGTACATTTAGTAAAACAGTTAATGTCATTGTATTTAAAAATTTAATGGAAAGACGGTTTTGTCTTGCTCTTTATTTATTTTTTAATATTTAGAAACAACGAAATATGTGGGCTTTAAATAATTATTCTGTCTTGCTCTTTAAATATGTATACACGATTTTATTTACATTTATACTTTTAATATTTAAAAAACTGTTTTCAACTTTAATGATTTAGAGTTTATTTCACTTTATTTTTTTTTATTTTTTTAAATCACATTTACTTAGCCAAAAAGATTAACCAGAGATTCTAATAAAATCATTTCTTTGCAAGCCTATTTAAAAAATCAAAAAATCAAAAAAATGTGAATAATATTGGATTTTATTTTCTGACAATAATATAAATAAATAAAGATTTATGTATATATATATATATATATATATTCCATTTCTGGTCTTTTTTAATTTTTTTAAAAAATATTTTAGAAATTTAAAAACACCAATATTCAATATAAATGAAATGAAGTAAAATATTACATTCTGTTTCAATAAATTTTACTCTATGGTGAAAAGATGATAGATAATATGATCTTATATGTCTCTCTCTATATCTCACTTTCACACAAGTTGCCATTCAAAAGTTAAAGTGATAGCAACTGGTCTATAAAGGCATGAGTTATCCTCGTGCGTCAATTGAGCCATAGGGTGTGACCAATGAATGATATTTATTTAAAGCCACTTCGTCATAGTGATAGAAGTGGTATGGGATTTGTTCCCATCAACAAAAAGGTAAATTTGAATGAAGGGAGTTTATGCTTCTAGAATTAGAAAAGCTAGAAGTAGTATTTCTACACTTCTTTGAAGAGACTTGGCACGAATTGGATTTGGTAAGCTAGTTCAAGGTCGGGAACATTTGGGAACATTGTTCTTTTCAGGACTCCCCCCCTGTGGTTATTGAGAACAATTTCTTCAGACAAGCTTTTGAATTGGTTCCCTCGGCAAGTGGTGCAATTGTTCCCATTTGGGAACTCTAGGTGCCCCACTTGGAGAACCACCAAATCTCCGGTAATAAGAGTCCACCCAGATTTAGGACAGATATCCCATTTGACCTAGCCCATGCAAAATTGAGTAGAACAATATAATTTGCTCTACTGATGCCCAACATACCCTAAAAGGGTACCATGAATTCTCAAATCTATTTTCTGAGTAATGAATTTGATCTTTTTTAGGGAAATTCACTAGTGATTTTTCATGCTCTTTTCATTTATATGATCCAATATTTACAAGTATTTTTATTTATGAACTTGTATTGTAAAATATATTTTTTGTGATTTATTTCCCTCTTACTAAGATTATTATGTGATTTGTAATGGTTTAACGGATTTTCTTGTGATACAAGCTATTACATACATACATACATACATACATACATATGTGTGTATATAAGTTTGAGAAATTTTGATTTAACACATATGCCAGATTTTATGTTTGATTGTGAAGTTGTATTGTTTGACAAATCAACAAAATGATTGTTTATGTCACTTCTTTAGTCACAGAGCAGAATATCATCAGCTAGTTTCTTGAATTTTTTTCTAAATGTTTCTATATTAAATCAAGAAAACATCCACTACTTTCTATATATTAGACATGAACTTAATTTTTGAAATTATAAATAAATATTTGCAAACAATTGCAAAAAAGTACGTCGTAGATAATCATTTTGTTGATTTTTTTTTTTTTTTTTTTTTTTTTTTTTCATGTAAGATGTAATTCTATAATCGGCATGTAAGATGTAATTCTTATAACCATGCCGAGTTTATAAGAATTTGAAGACATTGTATGTAAAACTAAATATGTGTAAGATTATGATTTAAGAATTTATACCTGTTTTTTTTATAATTACTTTATTTACGAATTCATCCTTGTTCACTGCATTAAATATTTGCTACAAGTTCCAAAGTTTTACATAATCTAAATCAGAACAACAAACAATTCTCGTTCTTATTTTGGTCCCTTTTTATTCTTTAGTTTTTTTCTTAATGTTTTCCGCTCTACGTACGAATGTTTGAACTACTACACAATTCACTTTATGAATAATGCATCATATACTTAACACGAAGAACAGGTAAACTGTGTTCAATCAGTTCTTCTTTTTCCTCTTTCACTTTAAAGTGAGTAGAACACTTCCAAGTGAAGAGAGCACATACTTGAGGCTTCGCATGCTTGCACGACGACGAGAAGGGAGCAGTATGGAATATAAATTGAATATGGCGGCCAGGAAGCTAATTCTGGATTTTCAGAAGTTGAGTGAGATTTGGAGATAAGTGTGGAGTCTCGGCAGTGCGAGCACAAGAAGTGCAACTTAAGCAGGCGTGGCTTGAGCGACTCACAGCTTAACTACTCGGAGCTTCACACCTGTTGGTTGCGCCGATCAGCGGCTTGTCGTTGTGTCATCTCGGTATGGCAACTGCACTCTAGTTCACATTATTTGCTCCGTCTCTCGCGCTCGTTTTTCATGTCCCGGCCTGCTTTTCCGTGGCAGTCTCGTGAGGGACTTGGACCTTCTTATCTCGTGACTGCCACAAGTGCAGTTCTCGAGTTTGCGTTGCGGTTTTGTCGCTATTGGAGAATACGTGAGAGTTGGTGGTTGTGTTAGGAAAGTCACTCGCGGAGGGAGGATGCGAGAGTGGTTTCTTTCAGAGCTTAGTACATTGTTGTTTCTGCATGTGATTTGATTGTGCCGGCGTTCGATTCTTTCTAAGTAGATTATGTCCTTGCTCTTTTGTTGTGCTACGTACAGCCATAGCTTCTGATCCGACCGCTGGTTCTGTTTTGAAGAGGGGACCGAGAGGAGGTGCTCAGGTTCTGGTAGTGTCGTAAATGATTCGGACTCTCTTTTACTCTGTACCCTGGAGCACTGCTGTGTCGATTATAATCATTTAGGATACCTGTACATTGCAGATCACTTGCACCTTGTGAATATACTTACGGGAAAGAAGCTTCGCTGCTTCGGCTTCTGGTCTGGGGCTGTCCTCCTCAAGAACGAAAATGGCTCCGTGTTTGTGTGCACCAACAAGTCATGAGGGCTCTTTCCGGTGCCGTCTGCATCGTGCAGTCATTCGAAGTGTAAGAGGTGCAAGCAATCGAGATAGTTGGAGTACCGTTAGTCAGGCATCCGCAGCAGTTCCTTGTTTGTGTGCACCGACAAGTCATCCCGGTTCTTTTCGTTGCCGTCTGCATCGAACCAAAGAACCGAGTTGGGGAGGACGTCCGCTTCTACCTTCAGCGCATGCTAAAGCCCTTAGAAGTTCGGAACTCCCTCCAGCTAAGCCCAGCGACACTATTTCTGTGAAGAAAACCGCCTTCGCAAGAACAAATCGGTCAACACTATCTGAGTCTAAGCTTCGGAGCGAGCTAAACAAGGCAATGCCGGAAATAGTGGCCGCAGTTGACAAGCTGAGAATTACACCTGTGGAAATGTACGTCATAAGAATAAAGTAGGGATACGAACTGTAGTATAACTGTATAAATTATTACTTAGGTCCCTTTCCGGAGACAAGGCATTTTGTAACATTTTACAAACTTAAATAATCAAGCCTGTCCTCTTGTCAGAGCTTGGGCGATGCATGCGTCTGTAATTACATATCATACTACACATACGGATTGGAAGTTTCTGCTTCTTAAAAAGCTTCGTTTCCACATGATTGTGATACATTCGTTGGTAGCGGAGGTAGTTGGTGCAAATTCGAGATTGGAGTGTCCAGTAGATTATATCTAGAAAGCTGCTGCAGTAACCGCAGTCTCTGCTATTGTTATTTATCGGTCCTCCTTGGTTTTGCTTCGGCCGAGTCTTTTCATACAAAAATTTAGCTTCATTTGTAAGATATAGTATTGATAGTTCGGCTTATTTTTACACTGCAGTTTGACCAAGAAAGGCAAGCTAGTTGTTGCACCAGTGCCTGGAACAGCCACGGTGAGGGCAGCTTCAAACAGTATTGTCAGCCAGGAAAATTCTCTACTCAGTGATGCCGTTGCAGCCAAAGCCACCAAAGAGGTATGATTGTTTACCGGCATTTAATCTCGTAGAACTAAAGATTTCTCGCCTCTACGCTCACATTATCAGCCCGTAATGGTTTTCGCTTGAATTTGTAATGGCGAATTCCCTATCGCGAAGTTGATGCATGTGAGGAATATTGTCTGTCGCGCCGTGCGCATAACGGCCAAAGATCTGGGGGTAGTTCTGACCTCTATTTCATGCTCTCATATTGCAGATTCTCATGCGTTCGCAAAATAAGGGTGTAAAGAAGCCTCCTACGTGTAAGGAGCGGCGTTCAAGAGCCAAGAGCGGTACGTTTACAGAAGGAACTAATATAGAACTAGTTTTGCTATTGGCGAACTGCTTATAGCCATGCATTTTGCAAAGCGTTAGTGCTCCGGACCGAAATTCGTCATAAATAAGTCTATCAATGTCGTTGAACATACTGGTTAACTCATTCGGAACATTACTTTCGACTTGGCATGACCAGCTCGTTGAAGTGGTTCACAGGCTTGCTGGAGTTGGGAATACTCTACCTTTGCCATCAGAATTTGACGTTTTTTTGTTTATTTGTATGTTTGTTGGTTTATTTATTTTTTCGTTGTTCCTGAGATTCTGATAGGAACAACTTATTTATTTGTGTGTTTTAAAATTTAACCTAAAGTGTCGTGCACGTATTTGAAATTAAACAATGAACAGTTCTGGTGTCCCAGAGCCACTTCAGAACATTTGTCAAAGCTATTTCGCACCAGATTTATTATATTTTAAACGTCATAGTATATCCTCACTCACTTCTACCTGTGAATTCGTCTTGGTGATTTCTACAGATGTATTGGCAACAATTCTTACCTGACCACGGTGCCATGGGTTTCAGCAGCGCTTTGAATGCACTGTACAAAGTGTATACTACTTTAGAAGATCATTCTCATGTTCACAGAGTATATATACTCCTGTTATAATAGTTTATCGACCCTCGGGTTGCTCGGCAGAAACCTTAGAAAATCAAGAATCAGCAATACTAACTCATTGCTTCCTGTAAAATAGGAAAATGAGACAGTTGCTGTCTTCGTGAAGCATAGGTGACTGTTTAGCTGTGTGCAGGAGTCGTGAAAATATAATATCTTGCACGGTCTTGTGCAAAATCTTCATGACAGCCAATTTCAACGTGTTGATAAGGCGACCTAGACACATAAAATTTAACGTCAACAATCTCGTGGTCCAAAATCCTTGCTTCTCAGACTATTTCTTTTCCGCGCATTCAAGTGTGAGCCTTTCACATCATATTTTGTATGATGGAGAACATTGCTGATTGAACTTGAAACTGCATTGCATTGATCCAACAGATGATTTGAAAGTTGGAGAAGAGAGAGAGAGCGAGAGCGATGAGAAGCAAGTCGAGGGTTGTTGCTCCAATTGCTGATTGTTCAATTTGGAAGTCACAACAATGGGGCACGTTTTGAATGCAAATTTGGTCATTCATATTGTAAAATCATAGAAATTTGTTTTTTCTAAGCTCAACGTGCTGATCCGATCATATACATAGTTGTGAAATTTAGATAGAACCCTTTGTACTTTCCTTCCTCAAGTGATTAGCTTCTAGTTTTGTTTTCCCATAAAGATGTTTTATTCAAATATATGAACAAAGAATCAAAGTCGTTGAAACTGGCAGATATCTTAAAAGATTAGAGCAACAAATTCCTGTTATATTTGGTATGTTTCCAATTTGAAAAAGTGTCTAGATATGATTTATATTGCTCAATGTGCAAATGTATTATTATATTTTACAAGATGAATCTCATATATTTCTTGTAGACACAAATGCAATTTTCTTGAGGCATTATTACATTATCTTGTATTATAGCTTCAATCAATTTCTTCTAAACTATATTTATGAATGTAATAATTTAATAGACTTTTTCCAAACATTTTATTGATGGTAGTACTTTAAAAATAATAATAATAATAATAATATTATTATTATTATTAAATTTTAATGGAAATTATAGAAATACGTTTTTTTAAAAAAAAATTAAGGATTGTAAAGAAACTTCAAACTGATAGTCTAATTTTTATATTTTGTAATGTATATTTTCTAATCATTACAACAATCAAATATTTTTGCAAAATCCTTGAAGTAGAAGAATCTTTTCTAAGAGTATATTAAGAAAATTTAATTTTTTATATTAACTTTAATAAAAATATTCTATTTTATATAAAGATAAGAGAATAGTATATATATATATATATATATATATATATATATATAATTATTTAAATCTAAATATTTTTATTATGATTGAATTTGTATTAAAATATTAAATAAAAATATTTAAAAAAAATATTCAAAAGTTTTTCTACTATAATTTTTTCTTTTAATTTTTTAATAATAAAATTAAAAAATCTATCATATATTCATATTCATTTTTTTATTTTTTAAATTTCTTTTAATCTCACTTGAGTAACTTTGATTAAAGCTAAATTTACATAGTAGGATATATAAGCCTTTGTATAAGGAAGAAAGTTAGAAGTGAATTGATAGATGATCTTTATATATAAAAATATGTAATAAAATTACAACATTTTATTAATATAAAAAGGAATACACATTTTCAAAGTATGTTTTTATCATGCATCTATACAAACATAATTTATGGCAATATAATTCCTTCTATTGGTAAAACTAAGTTGTCCCAAGATAGTTATTAGGATTTTAGTTGCATAAAGCTAGGCCATTAGGACTTCATCTTTTTAATGTAGAAAATACCTAAAATTTTCTTATTTAGAAAAAAATTAAAATTACGTTGTGTGGATAGTTATAATGAATAAAAATAGCAAATTAGTTGAGCATTCATTTATCTATCTTAGTTAGATTGTTTTCTAATATATTTTAGCCACCTTCTAAAATTTACGAACTTATTACTATATATTTAATAAGCACAATCACACTACTAAGACCAAATCATTTAAATTTTAGTTCCAATAAATCTACTAGTATTTATTCATGATTTAGATATAATCTATTAATAGATTATTTTAAATAGTCTTATTAAAAAAATTATAAATAAATCATTTGACATGTGTTGTTTATAGATATATAAAAAAATTTCTTAGCAATAATGTATAACAAACTTAGGCCAAAATCACTTATTTAGAGGATCTTATAGTATCACCTATTAATTTTAATTAATTTAAAAATAAAAATAGGTTGGTGAAGAGTTAATTACCTTAGATTATAGATGGTGATAATTAAAATAGAAGAATGAGTTTATAATTTTTAGAGAAGTGTGATATACAAAGATGTTTGGATTTGGTGCGGCTGTGGCCATATTTGTCTAATAGTACAATTAGCTAGTTACAAATTAGATACTTAGATAATTAAAAGATAATTTTAGACTAATTTTTATTTAAAATAATAAATAAATTTAAGATATAAATTTTATCAATAATTATAGGAAAATAAAATAATAATAGGATCATGTGTGGTAAAGATATAAAGAAAGACATCAATGGAAATATAGTAGAAGAAGTTGAAAAATGTATAATTAAATAGTAACAATATTCAATAAGAGATAGCTAATGTATTGAGAGATATATAACAACATTAACAAACTGATTAGAGTTTTGAATTCTTGTGTGTAGAGTCTCAAGATAAGGGCTATATCATATAAAGCACAACTATGAATATTTGTAGAAAATATTATTAGTCCAAATGTCTTTTCTTATAATTATAAATGTTGCCTTTACACCAACTTTTAATATCATAGACTAAAAGATATATCTTTAGGATTTTTGATATTATTAATTTCTAATAAGCTAACATATATTGTTGGTATTCATAGAAATCTATTATAGATATAGATTGTAGTCTATATTATATACTAATTTAAGAATTAGAGCCAAGTATTAATAATCATAAGTTAGCTTCAATCCTTCAAATTAAATAAATAAACAATTATTGAAGAATATCCTAGGAAGGCTAAAGAACTAAAAAAATTGCTTAAATAGAATAGAAGAGCTAATATCAAACAAATCATTTATTCAACTAGCAGTGAATAGACTTCCTCAAAGTTTTAAAATCACCATTCAAAGTTTGATATATTAACAAGTCGCAATGGCATTTGAGTAAGTGACATCAAATATAATGAATGAAGTATATAGGATAAAACATCATGCAATCAAGTTGAGAGATGAGGAGGTGCTTGTTTCAAATTATAATAAAAAAACCAACATTTTACAATCCAACAACTTTAAAATAGTATCATGGACAAGATGGAAGATGTTACTTTTAAGGATATTGTGGAAGATTCATAGTACAAGGTTTTTTGAAAAGAGAATATCTAGTTATATTGTATCTAATATGATAAAATTATTTGTAAATCCAATAGAGTTCTTTGATGCAATTTTATCAAAATATTGAGGTAGTCACAAGTATGGGCCTTGGTATCTAAATAGTAGTGATTACATTACATAATTATTGACAATAACAAAATTTAAGATCTATGAAACTCTTTTAGCATTTAAGATAAAACAAACTAAAAAGAGAGAATCTTATGTTATAAAAAGAACATACACATCTATTGTGAAACCAACCTTAAGGAAAATAAAATTAACTAATATAAAATATACATTAGATATAAGAAATAATTTAATTTTAGTTGATTCAATAATTACCACCAATGCTTGAGCGGCTATATAGAGATATTTGTGGTCCTATTAATCCACTTCTTGGCCCATTCCACTATTTTCTAATCCTTATTGATATATCAAATAAACAATCATATGTGTCATTGCTATCAATTAGAAATATAATATTTGCTAACCTTTTCTCCATGCTTATTTATTTTTAGATGTATTTTTTTGATTATCTTATCAAAACATTGAATATAGACAATTCTAAGGAATTTGGATCAAAATCCTTTAATGATTATTACATTGCAGCAAAGATTGAGTTGACATACTATATTCTATATGAACATATACAAAATGGACTTATAGAGTTATTTATCAAGCGTATTCAACTCATTACTTAACCACTTCTCTTTCAAGCAAATTTATCTGCATTTATGTGGGGCCATATAATTTTATATGTTACGATATTAATTTGCCTTTGTCCTTCCTCTCTTAAGATTACTTCACCTTAAGAATTACTTTTGGGATGCGTTTCTAATGTCTTTCATCTATAGATGTTTGATTGTTGTATATGGATTCTAGTATCAAAATCCCAATGGCGTATTATTAGAGCTCATCAACAATAAGATATAAATGTTAGATTTGACTCATGAAGTATTATTTGTTTTTTCAATCTATTAATTAATACATTGTTGCATACACGTTTTATTAATTGCCATTTTAAAGAGGATGTATTTTTATTTCTTCAAAGAGGAGTTGTTGATCAACAAAGTATTGCAATACTTGTATTTAAAGCACCAAAAATATTCACAATGAATTCCAATCCTAAAACATCTCTAGTTGAAATTGAAGTTGCCAAGATTTTGCATTTAAAGTGGATCACAAACCAAGCACCTAATAGATTTAATGATGAACCACAAATTACTAGAATTCCTATCAATGAGGCTCAAAATGTACTTGCTTATATTGCAGTGCTTCAAGTTGCTACACCAACAATGAAAAGGACTTGTGGACTAGATAAAACACCACATAAGAAAAGAGCCATGACAATTATTGATCCTATTGAAAATAATATTGTTTCTATGGAAACCACTATCAATCTTGCTGAGCCCTCAATTATTGATGTTCTATTGATAGAAACCATCCATTCTATTCTTATGGGAGAAATCTTTGAAATTGAAAAGAATAAGACCAAGTTGAATATATAGTTATCTATTTTGTATTACAATACAGATGATATTTGAAATATACAATCTATTATGATAGATGAAAATTTTACCTACAAAATTGCAAAAGCTCTTTTTTGCAAAAAAAATGATCTTGAATCTAAAATCATCCAAAAAGCAATGCATTGCCTTGACTTGTTAAAATGGAAAGCTGCCATCAAGGAGGAGTATACATCTTTGTACAAGAAAAAAGTTCTTAGTTCAATTATGGATACTCTTACTTCTCGCCTTTTAGGATATAAGATAGTATTGGTATGCAAGCGTGATACTCAAGGTTGCGTAATCTGCTACAAAGCTCGCCTTATTGCACAAGGCTTTATCTAATGGTTCAAGATTGATTATGAATCTGCATACTCTTTAGTTATGGATTCAATCACTTTTCAATATATAATTGGAATCGCAATACATATTGACCTTGAGATGCGTCTCATGGATGAAGTAAGTGCTTATCTTTGATGCAGATATATACATGTAGGTACCACCAAGAATAGATGCAAGAAACTTATATAATCCTATTTAAAGATAATTCCATGGTGTCAAATTACAAAGGACCTTGTATAGTTTGAAACAATCTAGATGCATATTGTATCGGTGCTTATGAAACTACTTGATTGCAAATAATTTTGTAAGTGATCTATTGATCCTTTGTTTTTTAATCAAATGAGACAAAAGTGGATTTGTCATCATTGTAGTACATATTGATGATCTTAATCTTGTGGATATTAAATTTATATATGTTGCTACTACTAACCTCCTTATTTGTGAGTTTGAAATGAAAATATTAGAAAAAATAACTTTTTACATTGGTCTTTAAGTTATACATATAAATGATTGTAGCATTTTTTTTTACCAATTAGCTTATATTAGATAAATTTTATGGAGATTCAATATGATTGATGCCTATCTACTTTTAATACCAATGGTTGGTTGTTGCCATAGTGGAAATGATCCCTATCGCCCTTGTAAGGAGGAGGAAAAATCACTTGGTGAATAATATCCATATCTTGTAGTGGATGGAGCACTTTTATACTTGGCCACATCTACAAGATCAAATATTGTATTTGCAATTAGTATTCTTGCAAGACATAGTACACACTCAATACTATAATATTGGAATGGCATTAAGCAACTCTTATATTACCTAAAAGAGAGTGAGGACTTGAAATTACATTATTCAAGATCTATAAATTCCAAATTAGTTGGATATATTGATACTGACTATAAATTTGATCTTACAATAACTAAATCTGAATCGAGATATGTTTTCTTGTAGTATGGAGCTACAATTTCTTGGAAGTTAGTAAAACAGACTATAACTACAATATCGTCCAACCATGTAGAAATTATTGCCTTACATAAAAAATCTCGAGAATGCATCTGATTGCAATCAATTGATAAGCTCATTCAAATAACTTGCAGGCTTTTGTATGATGATTCTCCAATTGTCTTATATAAAGACAATAACGCTTGTGTTATGCAAATGCAAGTTGGTTTCATCAAAGGCAATAGGATAAAATATATATAGATCTAAAATATTTTAATTATAGCCATGACTTGGTGACCAAACAAATGTTTGAAATCAAAAAAATAGCATCTACACATAACCTTGCTGATCTCTTTATCAAGGATCTTCTATTATGCATCTATCATTGCCTTGTCTATAGCATTCATATGCAACTTGTTTTTCTTGAGCAAGAGAACTAATGAATGTATTAAGGAAGAAACCACTCATAATAATTGAACTACCTTTTTTCATCTACTTGATAGATTTTTACCAATTGGACTTTTATCGAGTATGGATTGAAGAAGGGTGTTGTACTCTTTTTCCTTTATCTATGGTTTTATCCTCAATTACAATCAAGTTTTCCCGAATAAGATTTTAATGAGGCAACAATTGTAGATCTTATGAGATTACAAAAAAATATAGATCATAATTCTATGCAAAGTTTATGTTCTATAAATATTATTATGTCAAGCAAAGAGGAGTGTTGAGGACACTGGTAAGCACTCTCTATAATATTTCTTGTGCTACAATCTCAAAGTTTAGTCGGAGATTAGTTAGAGAGATACTGTTTATCTCCCCCACTTCTCTTTATATATATACTTGCATAGAACAGTTTATTGGTAAGAACAATTTATTGGCACAAAACCAATTGTTGGGAGTCCCTAAAATATTGGTAAGAGGGGTGCAGGGTTAAGCATTCAGGGTTTTAAAAAGAAAACAGCAAATCATTTATGAACAGTTATGCAGGTTAAGGGTTTAGGATTTTTTAAAATGTTCTTGTGCAAGGAGCCATTTGGATTTTCTGTTCATCCAGTACCAAGTACCAGCTGGGTACCCATTCTTCTATGGCCTATTTCCTCTGCGAAGGTTAAGGAAAAACCAAGGGTGGTTAATTTCATCAGCTCGAAGGAGTCAAGATTCTAGTAAAATTTCTTGACGCTGCGATACTGTTTGTCACTACTATGCTTGATGGTTGCCATTATAAATGTAGTGAAATGCCTTAATAAACACATTCAGAAGGCTAGGAGATATCGCATTAATGCACAAAATGGATGCACAGGTTTGCAAACAAATGGTATCACTGTAAAATGCAGAGTAAATGAATTGGTTTACCATTTCAAGAGGTACAGGTTAGCTGCAGCAACAAAGTCCTGTGCGTGGCTTCTTCTAATGCATGGTTCTTTTCCGTCAATAATACCTCAACTCGAACTGGTTGGGTTGGCAAAAACTTTTGCAGAGGCAAACCAGTTCTCTCACTGTCCATACTACCGTCATCTGCGGCTGTGGCTCCATTAGGGAGACTAAGGCTTTCCCATCCCGATGATGATGCCGAATCGTCCCTTTCAAGAGGTGTGGACGAAGACCCAGAACCGGCTACAGTTCGAACCGGTGTTTGCCGCAAAGGCAGACGCTGCAGCACATTTACCACCTCTGTTTGACTTTCATGGACACTACACTCCCCATTTCTAGCAATCTCTGCGGGTACTGCGCTTACGCTGCTGCTGCTGTCTAAATGCAAGCCTAATCCACTGTCGGCAATCATCCCTTCATTGATAACAATGTCAACTCTACTGCTCGTCGCAGGATCAAATGGATGACAAACTGAGTGGCTGGCAAGAGTGACATCGGCATTTTCTAGACCAACAGCAAGCCCTGATGAATCACCATCTGTTTGATCAGTCTTCCTGGAACGCATTCTCCCATTGCCAACAACGTTGGATTCCGCATACATTGATTCACCATATGACACAACAATAGTCTCTTCGTCTTCTCCTTCATCATCACTATCGCTGAGTACAATTACTTCAGCTCCATTTGCAAGGTCATCACAGGATTGTTGGGTTTTGCCAGTTGGTTCCGGAGGTCTTGACGACAACCCAACATCGTCGCCGTCATCAATAGAAACAGCACTTCGATCTTGGTTTACACTGTGTTCATCCTCATTCTCTTTAAGATTGCCGTCAGTGGCACTGTTACTTCTTGAAAGCCTAGACACGTTGATAACTTCTTGACTAGGGCCACCATTCAAATTCTCCGTGCAATGCAGAGCCAAAACACCACAAGGATTTTGATTGAAGCGCGAAGAGCCGTTGTCATAGGAAGACAACTTTTCTTCTGTATTGGCATTCTGAGAAAATAAAACAGGTACAGATGTGGTTCCATTTACAACGTTTGTTACGACTGGAAATGGACGCCATGGTTCTCTATTTCTGACACTGCCTTCTAGTTTGGGCCGCCAAAAACCATCAGACTTGAGCTCCACTGCAGCAATGTCCTCATCCAAAAAAATTACCTGGTAGAATTTTTACAAACGTAAGCAGCATAACAGACGGCAGTAATACTACACAACCTGCGTCATGACTTAGTCTCAGAAGATAACAACAAGATCTTTCTAGTAGGTGTGTAAATAAGGACTAAGATATTTACACAAATATCACTTGCATTTTATTACTCCCAAAGACAGTAAAAGTGGTCCTTCGAGCATTGCAGGTTATATTATAAGCTATGCTCCTGGCAAGCTTCAATTTCGACAGGAAAAGAGCACAAGATGCAGAACACTATACAGTATGCAGTACAGTGGACCTTGAATCATACCGCATTAGTAATCCGATTAAAAAAAGGGTCAATTATCAGGTTTTCTATGCAATAGTTCTTCAGACAAATTGGACATTGCCACTGCAACAGCCACAATTTCCGCAGAAGAATATTAGTACACTGATAAAGTCAATTGACCCTCACAGCTGGAGCTACTACATACAAAAAGTACACAGAACAATGTCTAATATTCAAAAAAAACTACTAAGCAGTACCTTAAATTGGCCTCTACATTCTGATCTGTAGAAAATACCTTCCGTGCTTGCTGGTTGAGTTCCACAAAGGTATCAACGTCGAAGCAGCCCATGTGAAGGCATGGTTTAAATCGGCCGGCAACCTTAATTCGAGACCCACTCATCTGTGCATCGCAAATCCAAACACAGCAGTGCTACTGCATTTCAGAACTGAATGCTACCTCAAACTTAATCCGCCTCTTCAGCTGATTTCTGACTTCGGTTGAAGTTAACCAGTACAGCAGAAGCTCAAAGTCAACAGATGGAACGATAGAACACTATCACAAGAGAATATAGTAGCAAATTAGAGTAGCGTTAGAGATAGATCACATAATAAAACGCCTCTCACCGGGCATCGTAGGTTGACAGTTGTAAAATCTGCCACAACTTCTAAATCACTGTCACTGTCATCATCGGCCCCCAACCCTTGACGACCCCCTCCATTGATGCAACGCCAAACTCGAGCCATTGCTTCCTCTAGCGGCTCCCCATCCTTCTCATTCGGAATCAATTCCATAACCTAAAGGCCAGAAAAACCCCACAAAGACAATCAGAGAAAAAAATTAATATTGATACATCTTAGCCAGGCAGCTAGGAATTAGATCATATACTCTGCTCGTGCATTAGTATTAATATCAAAGATACTTCCTGCGCACACCTGCTCCAGAGAAAGGCGGCGGATAATTCGCACACCTAAACAAAAAGAGCGGGCATCATAAGTTGAAATATTCAGCTTGTTCAGCCCCTCCCTGGCACACACAGTGATCTGAAATGCAGAAGAGTTAAATCCTGTAAGAAATAATTTACTTAATATCAGTATCCACATTGGCATAGAGAAAGCTCAAAATGTAGGTCCAAAAGTTGGGATGTGAGAAAACCAGAGTGGACACAACTTCGATAAATCTTCAATCACTTACACTGGTTCCCGAATCCCGACCATTTGGTCCTAGGAGTTGCTGGCCAGGTCGATTAGTAACACGCACGCCTATTCCTGTCATAACGAACAATAAGTCAAACCAAATAATTGATGGAAATAATCCACGACATACAAGAAACATCGTTTCTACAATTTGCTCCAGAAGGACAAGCACTTGAAAATATTCACAGAATTCTCGACTTGGTAGAAACATGTCATTATTATGCGTCCTTGCTTGAAAGGAACACTAGACTATTTAATACAAAATCTTAGAGGAGACAATTATTTGATCATATGATACAAGTTGTAAACCTGCTTACTCTAGATGTAAACCTGCTTACTCTAGATTGCCAAGGACCACCGGAAACAGACGACGTGCACACAAGAATAATTTGATTAGTTGAATGTATTGCCTAATACTCGGCCTTCGAATGCTACAAGAGGTAACTGGAACAAAAGAAGGCAAAGGGATATAAGGTACCATTTACTCGTAAATCAGCAAAGGAAGGCCAGTGCATGCGGAAGGAGACATTATCACTCAAGAGCACACACCAGACCTGAAAGAAAAATGATTAAGTTAGATGGGTACATGACTTTGTACATGAAATGAAATGATCACAAGATTGTCAACGAGGACGTCTGAAAACTAAAGTCGTGCTACTACCAAAATTAAAACGAAAGGTCACAACTATGAAACTGGTAAACTCTAATGGCTTTGCGTCTATTGTCTAAATAGATCAAAACGCAGTATTCTATAAGGACGTTACGAGATCGGACAACAAAGACCTTAAGAGCAAAGGAATGCTTAATTGCATAACAAGCCCAAGGCATTCCTAACTCCGAAGCACTCGTAGGTGCTTAAAGGAACAGAAGTGGGAAAGTCAAATACACATGGCAGTCCATAAACCAGCACTCTGAAGAAGAAACTCGAAGTGAAATACCTGCAGATCATGATTTGATTTTTGAAGAAGTTCTCGGTCAGATCGACTTACATAAAATGATTTCTCTAAAGTCTGTACTAAATTAGATCTGCAAGTCATAAGTACCAACCACAACAAGTCATTTCAGGATGTACATCTGTAGAAAGATAACACCAAACATAAAATGGTTAATAAAAGTCCGTTTATAAATCAACCGAAGGACAGAAAGAACTACAACCAGTGGTTTCATTGAAACAAAAAAGACTACTATAAAAGGAAGTAGATCATCATGAAAATATTGCATACAGACTCTATGACATGCAGGATGTGCTGCATCACAGTAAACTGAAGATTTCACAGAAAAAACCGAATATACATTTACATGTGAAACATACCCTTCCGTATTGGCTCCGGAAGGAATCAGCTTTGAAGGCATTAGCGTCTGTAATTGTGCTTCGCAGAAGCTGTTCAGACCAAGAAACCTAGTTATGTATAGCAGCTTTACCAACAAAATACAGGGCCATTTGACCATGAGTGTGAAAAGTTCAACGTCCAAAAAATTACGCATCCAAGCAGAACTCACGGATCACTACGCGATAGGCGGCACAGTTCGCAGTAAAAGTGTGACGGAATTCCTGTCCGAGTTCCATCCGCTGGCTTTTCAGGAATGACAACACAACTCATGTGTTGCCAAACCCGACATTTAAGATTAACACACTGCAAAAATGACATTTAATGCAATAAGGCCGAAGTCTACAGAACATGGAGAAAACATCTAATTAGAAGGATGGTGACACAAGGACATTAGTAGATATCAAAATAAGATACGTCAACTTCCAATGCTACAACTTAGCTAAGCCGTTGCAGTGCAATATATCAGAGGCGTGTAGTTCAGCAAAAACACAAATCAGAGATCGTGAGAGACAAACGAGAGGAAAAAGTGAAGAAAAACCTGGATCATTATTCCAGTCTCTATATTGTTCCCACAAGGACACCGAGGTTTAGTCTTCTCCACACATGTAAGCTCTTCAAGTCCTGCTGATGGATGCTCGCTGCCGAAACCAGATTTAGCAGCTTTATGCTTCGATTCGGTTCTAGAATGTCTAAGCTTCCTGTCAGAATCCTCACCGCATCTCAGCCGTAAGCACAACGATATGAAAATAATAGTCGATCTTAAAAATCGGGTTTATTTCCAAAGATTCGAGTTTCTGAACATCTGTATCCTAACTGTAAGTACCAGCATGTTCCATTTGTAACAACTTGTCGTTCATATACTGCACTATTAATCTTTGTACGCAGGACAGTTTCCCCAACAGCCCATTATAAATCAAGGATATCCATCCAATAGGTAGAGAGGGATAAACAGGCAGGGGAGCACGCACCTGTACTCCTCATCGAGGATAGCAATGGCTTCTTCCCTTGAAACAATTATCTTGCCGCATTTCGAGCCTGTAAAATTAATATCATATTCAGGTTCAGTTACCGACAATCTCGTACCAAATTCAATATTCCTAACACTACCTCAAGTTCGCAAGTCATCATCATTACCTACTTCATAGAAACCGAATCACAACTTCATAAAAAATCAAATGATGTTGTGAATCTCACTTCACGTCGATTACGCACTCATTACAGCAGCACAAAAACTAATCACTGGTCCAGATAACCACCCACCTTTAGTTGTTTGCTTCTCTGCAGGGTTAATCAAACCCATGATCTTGTCCATCAACATCTACAAGTGGAAAACGCTATGCGATTCAATGTACTAAGATGATGACCCTCACGCGTAAAAGAAAACATAAAACATTCACGCAATTTATCCAACAAAAATTTCCATCAGGGTAGAGCTACCTTCATTTGAGCTCAAGTTCTCGGTAAACAGTTCATGGAATAGTAAAGATTAAATACTAATGAACACGTAAAGACTTTCACCAGCTTACAACCCCATCAAACTTGCATTACATCAAGTTGAAGAGCTGAGAACAGAGGTCGAAGTGCTACCACGTGAATTTTAAACCATTTCACATTGCAGAAAGGAGGCATAATGAGCTAATCAAATACAACGGGAAACAAGTATTTTCTCTGCTCACAGTGCTAAGCTTCGCATTGAAATGCAGGAGAAATAAATAACATATTGTTTGCACATTAGTCATCAAATTTTGTACGTACCGGCTTAGTCCCTCGTTTAGAAAGGCCTAATCGTGTGAGAGTGTCCTTGAGATGCTTAATTTGAAAGGAACTCAACTGGATCTACAACCACAACATTCCAAAATTACTAGATTATTAGGAGGAACACCCATTCTTTGAACTCCCACTAAACAAGGACGCAGCACGTTCAGGTATAAACAGTAAATAAATTTCATCAGTAAATCACAGTAGACACAGGCATACAATATTGTTTCGAAAGCTGTGAGTATGAAAAGAAGGCATACCCGACAGCGAGTAGCAATGTCTGCCATTGTTACCAGCGATGAAGTCACAATTCTATTATAGATCTAAATTAGTAATGTTACGGTTTCAAATAGACAATTACACCCTCCGTAGCTAGCTGCTTCAAGAGCAATTCTCACAACTGGAGCAATCTGCTACATCCGATCATAAAGCCCCGGAATGGAGACAGAAATCGGCCAATCAACAAACCAACAAGTATTACAGCTAAGTGTCTGACTTGCTGAAACTGGAGCAAAATGGACATTGGCAAGATCGCGAGCGCTTTACTGTTGACACCTCAAAACAGCACATGATCCACTGACTATAACCCCACGAAACTAGCATATAATGAGAAGCCAATACTCCCGAGAACTAGCGATTTCACGGGAGTCGGAAGACAGTACATACAGGTCACTCAAAAAATACTGCACGAAATGAAACTTTATTATAGCACTGCTGCAAGTGCACATTTACTTGAAGTGAGGTGGAAATAATCTATCCATCAAGCCAAGATCAAAGAGCTATCTAGAATAACAGTTTGAAACTTCGATGCAAGGAAATTTCTCCGTGCAGGCCACAAGATAATCCTTTGGGGCAAAATAAAAAAGGGAACAAAAGAAAAACAAACTATACATTATTTCGGAGTTCAGTTGCCTTTTCGAAGGTACAATCTGGACATAGAGATGGTGTTCACCACAATCACGCTCGTAAGACTAAAACTGACGTCCCACCAGCATAATTACAGCCAAGAAAATCTTAATTTCCTCGAATGAGCTCCTAAACAGCAACAACAACGTCGAGGAACACTAAACGAACGTCCAAAAATTCACGACAACAACAGATCACCCGCCGATCCTAGCAAACGAGACAATCAACTTATTGCGAGCTGCGACTGACATCATCTATTTCGCACGACAAGGACAACATTACAGTGCGGAGGACGTAAATGCACCAGGTCTAGAACTCGGGAAAAAAAACAAAAAAATCCTCAACCGATGCTCGTCACGATCAAGCCTCACTCACTCCATCAAGGAACTACTACAAATGCCACCGAGCCTTTTCAAATAATTCCTCCAGCACAACCAACGCTCTAGTGAGTATACGAGTAGTCCTAGCACTTCCCCTCCTATGCTAAGGTGCTGACACGAAGCCTGATCTCGCTGGTCCAGCGGCATTCCACGCTCTAGTGTGCCTTTGGAGAGAGGCCAGGACAAGGCTCATCCTACGCGGAGCTTCAAACGAGTATCGATATGAAATGGCTCATGCAAGCCGTTGAGAGATCAAATCAATCTACGGATCTCCAATTGCAATTCAAATTTATGCTCTTCAATGCTCTTGCGGGCGATCTTGTACATTGCTAAAACCACCATGACAATGGCGATGGCTGCAGGGGCGTGATGAAACCCTAGCGACCTCTGATCGCCGACCTGTAGCTACTGTTGCTGCTTCAACCGATCCACTTCCCATGCCAGGATGAGCTGGGCCGGGTGATCGGGTCCTGTGGGCATGATCCACTACACCTGGCCCGTCCGGGACATGTGCCTCAACAGACTTGCTGACACTTTTCCTTCGCTCACCCATATGGACGTCGTTCGTAATTAGTGGATTCACAATTAAATGGATGGAAACCGAATTTTTATTGGGAATAATTTATATTATGGTCTCAAGCATAAAAAAAATCTCATGTTGGCATCAAGTTTGAATAGACTTCATGCTAAACATTGAATGGTTCTTACATGTCCTTTCGACTGCATAATCAATTCCAATCGTGATGATCATTGTCCTTACATAAACTCATGAAATATTTAAGGATGTTCGATCAAAAAATTTCAGAATTTTTATTAAATTATCTGCATAAACTAAGTTAATGGTCATTACTTTTTACAACATGTTTATTTTTAGTGTTGGGTCTATCGTCGTTTACAAAAACCACATGTGCAGCTGGTTGTAAAAGGAAATTGATTTAAATTCTACAGTATTGAGTTTCATTTGTTTCCTGTGCTATTAGTTATTCTACATTTAATTTGTACTATTCAAAAACCATGTAATGATAGAGTAAAAACTTTAATTGTGTTGCAAGAAAAACCAAAACCTAGTTTTTACTGTAAATAAATAAATTAAATTAAATTAAAAGTTGATTACCGTCTTTCTACATTTTTATAACTTTTGGATTATGTTGACATTGTTTTTTATTATCAAAAGTTAAAAAACAATTATGCAAAGCTCACAAGCAATAGAAAATAATGATAAACATAATTTCTATACCAATCCTATTATTAATGGGATTACTGTGGTTTCGAAATACTAAGTTATCTTGTGTTTAGATACTCAAGTTCATGAACCAATTTTTAAGGGGAGATTGTAGTGTTTATTTTTCACTCTGTCTTATTCAATATTAGTATCATGCTAATATTTATGTTTTATTACCTAAATACTTATACAATTATTTATTAAACTCATAATTGTAGAAATATTCTCTCTATATACGTATTTATTGATAAATTAAATTTTCTATGTTGTGATTTTGATTTTATGTGCTAATATATGCTACAAGAATTGTTAATTAAATAACCAAACAAGTCAAGTTATAAATTTTAAAATAATGAATGATATCATAAAATTATAAAAATTGGCTACAGTATCAAATATGAACCAGTTTTAGACTTCTAATCAAACTTTCTTTTCCAGTTAAATTATATATATATATATATATATACATATATACACACACATATCCACATACACTCACACATATGAATTGATTTACATTATCTAAGTAATAATTTTCATTGCATTACTATCATAAAAATGTATATGTGTAAAAGTGTGACTTGTCTTTATTTTTACTTTACTCTTTATTTTTAGTTTACTTTTATTTTAAACTATATGCATATAGTTTAAAATAAAATATAAAATATATATTCTTAGACAATGTTTCATCATTTATATAATGTCTTTAAAAATAATAAGAATTATGAGGATAAGAATAATATTCTAAACACCAATACTTTACTAAACCAATTTAAATGAATTAAAATTGAAATCCAAACATTGATACACATGTAATTATTTATGAAAGCTATGTATTTTTAAAATGGCGTTTCCTTTTGATTTAGAATTTTTGAATAATAACTAATAGCTTTTTAATTTAAATTTTCTGATAATCATCATTCAAATTTCAAATAAAAATTTGAAACCCTTTTTCATTTATGCATTTAAAAAAAAAAATATTGTATTTTCTACCAATTGAAAATAAATTAATGTATTACCTAGTTATCAAATTGAAAGATTAAGTGTAATATTTTGATTGCAAAAATGTTTTTTTTAAAATATGATGTTATATATATATATATATATATATATATATATAATGCAATATTCTAATATTGAAACATACCTTCATTGCATCATATTCATTGCTTCGCATCCCTTTTCAAAATAGTTGAATCCTAAAAATTACCCAATTCAACAACTATTTCATCTATAAGCATGCAAGCACACCATTCATCGACGTCCACAACGATGATCGGCATAGTTCGTTCATTCATTATGTCTCCGTCCGAAGGTGGCGCAAATCCCGGTCTCGCAGCGTGGAGGCCGGCGAAACCCGCCGGCGCCACATGAAGGGCCACGAATAAACCACCATGGAGCCAAACCTCTCGTTTGCTTCGCAAACCTACTCCATTACTCGTATTTTGAAACATTTTTTGATTTAATGTTAAATTTGGACGTGCATCAGAATTAGAGCGAGTCGCTGGTTTGAATTTGTAGAAGGGAGGTATGCTCGCTCTTCTATTTTGCATGTCCATGTATCTTTCTCTTGAAAGTTTATTTCGGATCTCTCATTTTAGCTTACATGGCTTGCTGCAAGGCTCATGCAATCTGAATATTCAGTGTCTTGATGTTTGATTTGAGATCGAGTATGTTGCTGTTTCGGGCTTGGAGTGTGCAGCTTTTCGTAAACGTTGATCGATTCATTTCGCATAGGGACTGGAGTGAGACAGAGGTGGAGTGAGGTGAAGTTCTTTGATAATTTTATTTAATTTTGACTTTTAGAGTTGGTAATTTGCGGTTGTTGATGTTAACCTTGAAGTTGTGTGTGGACTTTTTGCCAGCGGAAATGCCGAGGGTGATTTTGCGCATGTGTTGGAATGCAGATGGCGGTTGGAGGGGGAACAGAGAGAAAAAAGACTAAGAGGAAGGCGTGGTTGCAGTTGCTCGGTAGTTGACAATTGGATTTTTCGGTAAGGTGCTCATCCTGGCTATAGTTTCGAGTTTTGAGATGTTGGCGTGAGTGATTCGATCAATCAGACACAAGTCTGCATTACGATAACGGAGAGGATGACTATTTGATAGCTCACGTGGTGAATTCGTAGATGACATGCACAAGAAAGCCACATCAGTGTCCATATGACAAAAGATGCAGAGGGACCTAGGTGATTTGTATGCATCGTGGGAAGAACCAGTTGCAGCGGTGGAGAATGGCCCAAAGCAAGCTTTAACAATGTCCGTCAGTGTGCAAAGGATATGTATGCTATCAAAGGGGGAGGCGCAAGGGTAGCAGTGTGAAAATTTTGGTGCTGATGGAATTTAGACATTGAAGACCTCGAACATGGCAAATGAGGAGGAAATCGATCCTGGAGAGATTGGTTTGGATCCACCACTAGAGTCACTGCCGCCTCCAAACTTCCCAAATGGCAGGCGGCCATCAAGTGGAACAGACATAGGATTTGAGGATTCCAGTTCGGAGCTTGCACCAGAGGAATCAGGAGGTACTAAATTTAGGTCGTCGGTCCAAGGTCGACGACCGACATCGAAAAGAGGCAGCAATGCAGTGGATGAAGTAGGTAGCGGTAGGCGAAAAATAAGTAATTCAGAGTCAGTCTTGAAAGCTCGAGAATCCGAAACTGAGGACGGAAGGCCGCCTCGGAGAAAATGGAGTTCAAGGCGGGTGTCGAAGGGCCAAGATAACCTTGACTCAGATAGTCCGGAAATGAAAGAGCTGTTGCGTAGGTTGAAGGAGGTGGAGGCAAGCTCCAGCAGTAGCAGCACTGGCCATGCCAAACTTACTTCCCCAAAATCTGGTGAACATCATCGTGGCATTAAGGTTGCTTCAATGAATCATCTAATCATTTGTATTGCGTGATTGTGGCCTGGCTGTTAGTTTGCAGGCTGCAGAGTGAAAGCTATGAATGAGTTCTAACATCAGTCTGTATTCTTTCGCAATTTTTGCCGCATGCATTCTGAGGTGAACGCAATTCAACCACTATTTATTCTGGATTGAGGCAGGCACTTCACAGGGCTGTTCAGGAGAACGAGATGCCGATGCGGCTGGCATATGAGCAACTCGACGAACTTGCTGCAAATGCAGAGCGCGTTAAGTCCGCGATTGAAAGAAACCGGTCTCTACTCACTCTTCAGGTGATCCATTCATGATGCTGCAATGGGATTGGTTTCTGAAATTGAAACCGACAAGAGCAGAGGTAATCAGTAAACTTGGCAATGTCTTGGTGTACTTATTTGTGCTTTGTAGGTGAGAAAAGCCAACGGGAGAATTTTGCGAGTTGCGTTTATGGCTTGGAGCTTGGAAACAGAGTATCACAGGCAAAAGAAACGGCGGTTGAGGAAGGCATTCTTGTGGTCCATAAGAAGGGTTTCGTCACGTGCGTTCAAATGTTGGGGTTCATGTGCGAAAGTAGGCAAAAAAATGAGACGTTTCGAATCCTCTGCCCACAAGTTTCTTCAGCGTCGAAAACTATGTCTAACTTGGTGAGCTTTCTTGAACAGTAAAGTTAACATTGCTAACTATCAAAGTAACCAGGCACTTTGGCACATGGTTATTCTATCCTTTTCCCTGATGACAAACTGGTTGTAGGAAAGCGTGGAGAGTTACGATCGCGGAGATACATCGCAAGGATGAAGAATACAAGTACATTCACTTTTCCCTGTCTGCTGATTTTGGTGTTGTTTCTACGACGGTTTTTATCTCTCCCCAGGTATGTTTAAGGTTGAAGATATTTTGTTTAAGACCCTGCGTGCATTAGCATGTTGGCCGCCAGAGTACAGACTGATCACTACGACAAAAAAAATTTCCTGACACTTTAGGAATCTGCATACAGGAAAGAAAAGCGGCTGCGGAAGAGTATAGACAAAAAGTTGAAAGAAGACAAGGCAAAGCGGGCCTTCTCTATGATGAGACGATCCAATTTGTGTCGTTACTTCCGCTTCCTCCAGGTATTCTTTCGAACCGTGATGGTTGCCACTCGTTTCAAGTTCTAATTTCTCTGCAATCCTGATTTTTCCAAGTTTGTAGATGAATTCAACATGAAAATATGGTGGTACTTGTGTGCGTGCTGTCTTCAAGCTTACTGATAGCTCCTCGAGAATAACTTGTCAATTGCCAATCTACCTACGAAGAAATTGACGAAATAACGGGATTCCAGGAGGGAGTGGAAGCAAGAATACAATCACGAACATTCTTAAGGCAGATTCTGATTCTCCTCCTTAAGAAAAGTGCTTTTCGTGCGTTTGCTGCACTTAGGGATGCTACTCGGAAAAGAGTGCAAGATCAAATTTTCATCAAGTAAGCCTTGTCAAAGTATGTTTATATCCAGAGCTTATATACCCACGTACTTCGAAGAATTCATACGCAGAATTTTTAAAAAACGTTTGAATGGAAATTGCTCCATTTCAATTTGACTTGGAATTTTTAGCTTCTTCACACGTAGCTGCTTTATTTTACATATCCTAGTGACGCAACAAATGTTGGTTACGTTGAGTTTGTCTGCTAAGCTACAATTTATTGGAATAACAAATATCCTTTTGGTGCATAAAATCAGGGCTAAGCAACGAATTTTCACGCTCAGGAGGTATTTCAATTACTGGTGGAAATCTTTAGCGAGAAACTTTTACTTACTCCGCCCTGCTGAAGATAACCGCATTATGCGCACTATGTTTCACCAGTGGAGGATTAGGCTTAAGTACAATAAATACCTGAGGAAGCGGTACCTGGCCTTTAGTAAGAAGTTAGATCGTAAAATGGTCAGTCGATGTTTCATGGCGTACTTAGACGTTGTGAAGACACGTAAATGCGTTCGGGGAGTCATAGCGCGCCAGTTGCACAAATCAAACAGAAAGCTTCTAAACCGGTGCTTTCAGAGCTGGATTGCTTTTATGCAGGTCTAATTTTAAACTCTCATCATTTCTCTACCTTTGGTAGACAACTGTTCAGGAGAAACTAAAATATGTTAGCAACCTAAACGGCACTATTTGGATGTGGCACAACAGTTTGCGAACTGCACTACGAAAAGGAACTCTGAGGAAGTCATGTTATAGTCTGAAACTTGGGAGTGTTTTTTTGCTCTTGATCTAGTTACTGACACAAGAGGTCACCAGATGGGAGCACAAAAGAAGATGCAACACATGCAAAGATTCGCCAGTGCAGCTGAAAGGGAGAACGAGAAACTGCGTTTAGATAACGAAAGGCTGTCAACGATCATCGATACAGGTGACTGGAATAAGAATCGTGAATCTGACTTGGTAGCAGCACAGCAAGTCCTTTCCGCGGAACGTGTCGCTTTGACAGAGCTCATTGGAAAGCTGCAACGGCAACATCAACTGGCTCTTGGCCAACAAGTAGACCAGGAACGGGAGATCAAAAATCTGAAGGATCAGCTAACGTCAGAGGTGAACATTTCTGTAACATGCCACAATCCAGAAATTATAACTCTTCCGGAGTTGACGGAATTAGGATATCAGTGTCAATTTGTTTAATTTATATCACGTTTCCTTGGCACTACAACGGGTTTTGGGGTACATGTTTTAAGTATGCATTACAGAGTTGGGTAATGTGTAAATTTTTGTTTGGTCGATATCAAAATTCTCTACAGGCTTACTGCCGAAGTTTTGCTCGAACGATATTTCTACTCATCTACCTTATACGCATTTCAATGGAAAATAATACATTTTAATCTATTGCTGCTTGATACACAGAACAAATTACAGCGCAACAAACTTCTGGTTAAAGGAGCCTCCAGCTTCAACACCTTGATGCGAGTCATGAAACATGATGTAAGTGACTCTTGGGCATCCTTAAAGAAAATCCGAAATGAATTTGCAAGTCGCATTTCCTTCGTCATGACATGCTTATCAACATGCAGATGATGACAAGAGGAGCCTCAGCCACTCCCGAGGTCATCTACGAAGTAAACAAGATGGCTATGGATCAGGTAAGAGTGTGATCTTCTCCAGCTTAAGTCTATTGTCAATTCCGTGTAATCGTTATCAATGGTTCCAAGGAACTTACCAGCTTGAGTGCAACCTGTAAGCAGGTGGCTGTGTTTCCAGACGGGGAGCTTCATGTCCGAGCTATGAAGTCTCGCAACAAGGGGAAATGGTCCAACATACCACATTCCCAAAGAACACCGTCGGTAAACTCGAACAGACCATTGGGGAGCCCTCTTCCCTACACCCCTAGATCTCCTTTAAAACCCCGACCACCAAGTCCCCCACTCTCGTATAAGAGGTACACTCGTAACGCAGACAACTAGATATGCGCCCAGAGCTGTGTCAAGATTTGCACTCCCTGCCCAGGACCTTTTTTGCAGCATTTTGATTGCCATGACCCACTCAACGGTTTCAATGTGAATGTGTTTTCCAAAATAAGAGGAACAGGTATACGGGTAGACGCGATTACCTTCTCTACAAAAAATAAAACAAAAAAACAAAACAAAATTTCAAAGAGAACAGTATGGGTTCATGTTTGAGGTCAAGGAACTGGACAACAGACTAGGCTTGAATGTGCATGAGTCCATGAGGTCTTGGTTGAACTAAATCTTTTCAAACCAGAAGGATGCACCTCCACAAAAGTGTTCCGTCAACAAGTCTATTTTGAATAGAATCTTAGTGGTGATTAATTCATTTTCCCGAAGAATACTATTTTTTTTTTTTTTTTTTTTTTTAAATTCTTATTATTATTAATGTAGTCATATAGTTAAGCGACACTGTTAAATTGTTTCTGAAGAAAAATTAATGAAAAAATTTGAATTGAATTGAAGTTGTTTAATAGAAATATAAGTATTATTAATCAATAAAATATTATTCTAAAAAATGAATTTTTTTCTTTATTAAAACTTAATAATGAAATTTGTATCTTCCTTGCAAATCAAATTTTATTTCAAAACAGGATTTTAATGAATGAATTAAAACATGTATTAAAATTGACACTAAATATTTGTTTTAATCAAATATAACTAATAATATCTGGATAAATCACATGGTTTTTTTTTTTTTTTTTTTTTTTTTTGAAAGAAAAATTAGTATATTGTTGTGATTACTGCAGGCAAAAGTTTTATAATTTGAAAATAAGATGTAATATAGTATGTATAGAAATAAAGTTTAGTATGATATATTAATTTCGAATTTTAAGTTTTTGTTAAAGAGTATAAATTTATTTCTAATGTAATAGAAGAATATAGAGAGAAACATATATTTAGTAAAAAAAATTGAAGGATTTTTGGCATAATTATTATTTCAAAAAAACAAATATATATATATATATAAGATATCATCTAAAATTGAAATCCAAATATCCTAATTAAAATTTAAAATTAGATATTTAAAGAGATTTATCTTAAAATTCTATTCATATATATTTAATAAAATTACTATTAGAATCTATAAATATAACTGAGGTAGTGAAAAGATGTGATGTTTAAATGGATTAGTTTAAAGACACTTCTAAGTAATTAATTATATTACAAGTATTAATAAAAATAATCCTAAAAAAATCAATTTAAAAAATTAAAAATAATATAATAATAAAATATTTTTAATTAGATTAATTATTTTATAATTTTATATTAGAGAATATATTTTAAAAGGTATATCAAATATTTTTAGAGTTCAAAGTATAATTTATAATTTTTAGTAATTCTTAGATGAATAAACTTAAATATCATGTAAGTTTGTTAGATCCATATGAAATAATCAATAATTTTTTAATGTATTAATTAAAATAATCTATTTATTTATAATTTAAATGATAAAATTTTAATTTTAATTTATCAATATTACTGATATTTTTTCTATTAAAATTACTATAGTTAAAATTTCTACTAACTAATAGAGCCAAGGTCATGAATAAGATTTAAATACATAAAATAATATGTAATAAAAAATATAACAAACAAAAATTATATTAGAATATTAACAATAATTATAAGTTATAAATTATAAGATTATTTTATACACTTAAATAAATTAATTTTAAAAATATAAATAATATTTAATAATTAATATTTATATACTATATATATATATATATATATATATATATATATATCTTAAAATTTATATATCTTTTAATAGATCCTATAATAAAAAAAAATTAATAGATTTTTTGTGATAAGTTTAAAAATATAAAGTAAAATATTTTATGATTATATTTTATTATAAATTATAAATATTCTATTTTTTAAATATATAAAATTTTAATAATTTTTATATAATAATAAAATTTATCTCACAAAGTAGAACATTATCATGAACATAAATTTAGGTAAATTTATTAATACATAAAATATACTTCTATTTCTTTTAAAATATAAACTAAAACAAAGATAAAATATAATTATAAGATAAAAATATATCAAAGTAACTATTTTTAAATATAAAATACTATAAAATTTTAAACCAATACTAAAAGATAAAATAGAAATTAATAAGATTAAAGACATTATTAATTTTTTTTCTATATATACTAGCTAACTAGAATGCCATATAGAAGCTTCTAAATATCTAAAAGATTTGTAGATTAAATATAAGACACTTATATTTTTGCTTCATAAAAATAAGAAACTTCTAAGAAGAATTACTATACCAATATATCATATTTAGAAGCATCTATAGAATTAAATTGTATCTTAAAATCTTATCTAATGCTTCTTAAAGAAAATATTAGGTACCAAATTTATTTCTACCAATTTTTATTTACTTAAGAAATTTAGGTAGTCAATAAATTACTTCTTAATTTTGTTCTTATAGAACAAGTTCTAGAAGAAACTGTCAAGGTGTTGTACAAGCAAATTAAATCCAATTTGTGTTGAATTTTAATTATTACAAATTTTGATATTTGTTTTGTATGAAGGTACAATTAAGATATTAATAATTTTTTGTTTATAGCTGAGAAGAGTGCACAATTGTTTAAGCATTATTTAGACAATAGTAACTATTTTAAAATTAGATATTTGAAATGCCATCATGTGTACAAATCACCAATAGTATTTCCAAGCAAAAAAATCTTTTTTCAATATTATAATATCATATATATCATAGTTTTCTATTTGTTTAAAGAAATACATGTCTTTCTTGAAAATATTCATTCCAATTCCAACACCATTAAGATCAAAACAACCTAAATAGTTCATTTGGCAATTTTTCAAACTATAATTTTTAAGATGAATTTAGTAGGCATTAATTATTTATCAAACTAAAATAATTTTAGTAAAAATTTATAAATAGACATAAGAAAAAATTAATTCTTAAATTAGTTTTTTCTAATTTTATACCATTTTATTATTAGTAGTTGGTTCTTAATTTGTATAGATATTGTCCATGAAAACGTAAATAAATTTTAATTTGTTTGCAAGATTCTTAGATGTCTCTTATTTAGACTTTCTAATGTCATATTTGTACTAATATATATATTATGTTAGTTAAGCTTATCAAACTATCAAAGGCTTAAATTTATGCAAACTTATCAATAAATAATATACTTATATATTATTAAAAAAAAAAATGAAAGAAAATATATATTGTAGTTGTAAGATATTAATGAATTAAAATGATTCTCTTTTATAACAAAGAAAAAAAAGAAACTTGAATCAAGATCATAATTTAACAAAGACATTAATAAAAGTAAAAATAATCTTAATCTTATCTTCATATAGACTAATTAACAAAAATATCATATAGAAGTTTTCTACAAACTACAAGGCTTATATATCAAACATCTAAATTGTTGAATGCTTCTACATTGCCTTCATTAAATTAAAAACATTCTAAGAGAGGTTATTAAAACCATGTGGCTTATTTAAGAACATGTATAAATATAATTTGCATTTAGGAAGTTTTAATAATATTTATTAAAGAAGATATTATCTATCTAACATGCCTTGCCATACTTCTATATATTTCTATCTACTTGAGTATTATAGCTATATGTTACAAGTATGACATCTGACTTCAAAAATAAAACACTAAAAACCAAGAATAAAACTTATATATATATATATATATATATATATATAAGATGCAATTGATAAATTATAAAAAGAACAATTGATAAATTTTTATATCAAAAATCTATAAACCATAAGTCTTAAATCTAATAATCTTAAGTCTTTAATTTTGAAATCTTAAATTCTACATTATAAATAAAAACTATGAACCTTGATAAATCTATTATGAAGTTTTTAAATTCAAATGAATAATCAAAATAAAAAAAATCCTTATAATATAATTTAAAAAATATATATTTAATATATATATATATATATATATATATATATATATGATATTAATCTTGATTAAAAACTTCTATAGCAAAATTTTTAATTTAAATCTAACAAACAATATAATAAAGTATATTTAATTTTAATTATAAAAAAAAATTATATAATTTATATATATATATATATAATTTTTATTTTTAATACAAACAGATTTTTTATAAGATTTTATTTTTTAAAAATAAACTAAGATAATCTAATTAATTAGATTTATAAATTCTTACAAAAAAATAAACCAATATCTTATTTTTTAATTTATGTATGTATTTTAAATAGCTATTATATTAAAATAAAAGCTTATCAAGATTATGGAATCTTTACTTTAATATATAATAATAATATTTAGATAAAATCTTATATAAAGATAAGAAAAAAGTATAATAATTTTAATTTTAAAAAATAAATCATATATCAAATAAATTTTATAACTTAATATTTTTTTATAAAAAATAATTTTAAAATTATATGTATATATATGTATATATATATATATATATACTAATTTACATGTATTAATGGAACTCACAATCTTTCTTGATATCCTAATGGCATTACTCTAATAGAACTTATAAGCACTTTTTTATTTAGAAAAGTTCTTTTATAATTTATACCTTTGATAGAAAATGATTCTTAATTTTTATATAATTTAAATTTATTTTTAGAACCATTTATAGCTATATTTTAATAAAACAAGCTGAAAACAATAGTAAAAATAAAATTCTAGTCTTTGCAATAAGAATCAAGTTCAACTGCTATTTATATTATGAAATTCCAATAACTTGCTTGCAATATGGATTGATACAATAATATTCTTATTAATTAGTTTTGATATTGCTTGAAAGATAATGTCAAAGATCTATTGTTAATAATGGCTAAAGCAAATTCATTGAAATAATTTATTATTCAAGCAATTACAAGTGACAATTAATTTCTTGAAAGGTATAAAGAACAATGATTTGATTAAAGTAGAACAATGATTTGGTTGAAGTAGAACAAATCAAGTAATGCCAAAAACTTTTAGGACCTCAAAAATCTATCTATAAAGATCAAAATCTATATAAATTGATAGAATTTAATTTAAGTAATTAATACTAGAAAAAAAAGACAAATATTGTTGAAAAATATTGTATTTATATTGTAAAAAAATAAGTCATAAAGTACAAGACTATTGCATCAAATCAAGTAGATTTAAGGTACAAAGTATAAATTTAAACATAAAAAAATAAAAAAATAAAGATATCCAATTGTAATAAAGACATTATAACTAGAAATCTTTAGTATTACAAATATACTACTCAAATAGAATAAGACTCCAAAAGTTCAAAAAATTGAAATAAAAGAGATTTATTTTATATCACAAGCAAGGAGATACAATAAGCCACAAGAACAAGACTACAAGGTCCAAGCTAAGCCACAAGAATTGTGTTGTTAAGACTAAAGATCTTCTCAATCTTAACTTCTATATATATTAGATATGAAAAAGCTCTTAAAGAGTTTTATTGATACTTAGAAGTGAAACAAATTTAAGATCCTTCTATGACCATCTAAAATCTCCTAGAATCTTTTATGTCCTTCCAAAACCTTCTTAAAATCTAGCAAGACCTACTAGGGCCTTTTTGAAATCATTAAGAATCTTCTAAAATCTTCTAAGATTAGATAGAACCTACTAAAATCTTCTAAAACCTTCTTCTATTATATGTCTGTAACATCTAAATTACAACCATCAAATACAAATCTCATATCACTACTAAATCTTATATTTTGTTTTAAACTTCTTATAATTGTTAAAAAATTTAAGATGTGAATTTTGTACTTAAGCACCTTTAGGCACTAGAGTCACAACATGTTTTATAGATAAAACATGTGCACTATAATAAAAATTGTTACTGTCAAAAAGTAGCCAACTAGATCCACTAGAAGTTATTGATAGACAATCATTTACATTTAGAAATATTATAGAAGAGACCAAGCTATTGAAAGTGATAATAGAATATCAAATATTTAGTATTATCTTCAATATTATTCAATATTTTTTAAATCTAGTGGTACTTGGCCTTTTTTTATTTGAATTAAATAATCTTGATATTAATTAAAAATTATAAAAAGTTATTTTTAGATCTAATCAAAATACTAAAAAACCATTTTAACCTTTATTTGTTATAGTTAAGACATTTATGCAAGTTGCAAAAAAAAAAAAAAAAATCCATTTGTCATTTATATAGCACCAAGCTTTCATTCAAATAAAGATTATAATATAATCTTAGAATAGTATAAGGAATATGAAGATTTATTTGAGAAGAAAAATATTAATATATTGTCAAAATACCAACCTTATGATTGTGCAATTGACCTTCAAAAATGAATTCAACTACCATTTGGACCAATTTATAACTTATCGTAGAACAAACTTATTACTTTAAAGGAATATATTGATGAATATCTTACCAAGAATTTTATCAAACATTCAAAACCTTCTACATGCACATCAATCTTCTTTGCAAAGAAAAAAATAGATCTTTACAATTATGTGTAGATTATTATATATTCAACAAATTGACCATAAAAAATTGTTATCTTTTGTGTTTAATATCAAGCTTCTTTAATCAATTCAAAGAAGTTGAGATCTTTGATAAGACAAATTTATGAAAAATTTACAATTTAGCACAAATTAAAAAAAGAAATAAATAGAAGATTTTATTTTAAACTAAATATGGCCATTTTGAATATGATGTCATCCTTTTGGACTTACAAATACTTTAGTTTTTTTTCACTATTTGATAAATAATATATTAAATAAATTTTTAGATAATTTTATTATATATTATTTTAAAAATATTCTTATCTATTCTAATAATATTATAGAATATAAATAATATATATTTTTTATATTATTAAAGCTTAAAGATGTAATATTATATACTAAGATAAAAAAAATTATGTAGTTCATACAATTCAAGTACATTTTTTGGAATATATCATCTCAAATAATAGTTTATAAAAAAATTGTACAAATTTCACTAATATATCTTAATTGATAGATTTATTTTTTAAAAATAAATATTTTGATATTATTTTAATAAAAAAAATTAAATTATAGGATTTATTTGATTATCTAACCATTAATTAGGATTTAAAAGGTTTTATAAGTCAAAACAGCCTTATCAAGTAAAAAATCATAAAATAAAATCTTTGTAACTTTTGGAAGCAATTATCCTAGCTGATTTACTATTTTTTCTTATATATGATATTTTGTATTTAGTTCTTAAAATTAATATTTAAAATAGTCTTCTATTCATACGTATCATTTATTAAAAATTTATAAATGATAGACAATAGGTAGAAGAAGCACAAGAAATAATATCATGATTTTTTAGTGATTTATGTAAAAAATAAGATTTTTAGTTTATTAGAATTAATTTTTTTGCAATTAAAAATTACCAAGATGTATTAAAGTAGTCTTTATTTAATATTAGTATCTTAAAAATATTAAAAGACTTATTAGACTTTATATAAAAATATTTATAAATTTATAAATATATATTAAAGATTTTGGTAAAAATAATTTTATCACTTTTGGTGGTTATTATATAAAATTGAATTAATATTTGAATGCCTTATAAGATTGATAGGCTAATTGAATATTTTTAAACACTATGAAGAAGTAAAATTTGCAAAAAAAATAGTTTTGCTAGGAGAAACTAGAGTAACCAACAACTATAGTAGTAGTAATAGGATATTGGATAAATATGTTCTATATGGATTGTAGCACATTGGAGGTAGTTAGGAGGATAAGACTAAGGCCTTGTAGCTCTCTTAGAACATCCTACACACCATTTGTGAAGCTTGGTGAGGCTCAAATTTTTGACTACATAATCAAATTATCCTTGAGATAAAATCCAATTGCCTAATTTTTTTTATTATTTTCTTATTATCTTTAAAATATTATAATTTTTTAATAATAAATTAGATTAATTTTTTTATATCATTAGAAAGATAAAAAGAACTACTTATATATATATATATATATATATATATATATATAAAATTTTTTACTACTTACTAAGTAAAAATTCAATGAACAAACTGTATCTAGTTTTGAATTGTAAATCTCTTTGATTGTTCTTTTTTCACTTATTTTTTTCTTCTTTCCTTCTTATTTTTTTATTGATTGTGCTTTTTAATTCAAATCACTAATAACAAGAAACTCTTAATTGAATCCACTTTGAAATTTGAATTGAAGAATGATTTTTACTCTCACAAATTTTAAAAGATAAAGACTATCATAGATTGAACAATTCCAAATGTTACACTTAATGTCTAATACTTCTTAAGATTTATAAAAAATTATTAGATATTTATAAAAAAAATCTTTTAAATTATTATTTTATTCAAAAAATTATCTTATAAAAAAATTTGGAATGGAATCAAGATGCAAAAATAATATTTCAAGGTTAAAAAATAACTTTTATTTTAACTTTTATTTTAACTTTTATTTTATGCTGTGCAAATTTTCTAAGCCGTTTTTAATACAAATTAAATACATCAAATTTTGAATTAGATGTAATTTTATTACAAATGGATACAAATGATAGACTTTATTTTATTATTTTTTTGTTAATTTTTTTAACATGACAGGTTGATCTATGCAAATGGAGAAGAAGATTTTGAATGTTATAGGTGAATAAAAATATCTACTTTGAAGGTTAGAGGACTTGTGTTGCATTCAAGGTGGAAAATTGGATGATTTAAAACTATCATGAAACATATAAAGTCTTGAAATTATAGGATGCATAAATGAAGGAGTTTTTTAGAGAAGTTTATAAATTGAAGTGGTTGAGACTTTTGTATGTAACTAAAAAGATGGATGTCGGATTTGATAATTTTTTTTATTAAAGAGGTGAATATTTTAGCAAGTTTAAGCCATTCCAACTTGATAATATATTATTTTGCAATGAAATATAGTACCAATGGAAGTGTTGAATCTTTTGTAATAAATGATAAAAAAGATTATTTGTATATGGAAATAGAATTGATGCAAAAAAAATTTTGATCAATATATTGGAAGAAGAAAAAAAAGTATCTTTTATTTTTCTATTAAAATTTCTACTTATATTTATATTGATAAAATTTAACAAAAGAACAAATATCTATTGTGTAAGAACTATTTGTATGTAATATTACACAAAAATATAAAAACTTTATTTATTACATTGGCAAGCCTTTTTATTATTGCTAACAATACTTAGCTTAGAATATATAGATTAATGCCTTTATTATGATTTGATTGCTATCTTAAAGATTATTAGTAAAAAACTAAAAAATCAAAATTAATTACATAGCAATTGTAGTATAATATTAAAATATATTATATAAATATCTTTATATTTTTTAAGTAGTAAAATATAAAAAATAAAGATAAAATAGAAGGAGATAAATTATTATTATTATTACATATATAATCTTTTTATGTAAAAATAAAATGTGAAAAAAATATTTAAATATAAAATAAAAATGAAGATAAGATTTTGTTTGTTTTAAATACTTTAAAATTTATAGATGTAACAAATATGATGTTGTAAGATCATTGCATACATGTAAAGTAGACTAATTTAATTTCTACCACTACTATATGGTTTGCCTAAAACCAATTAAAATAATCCAAGGCTTATTGATTTAAGACATCTAAGTCTTTAATAAATACCAAGGTTACTAAAATAGAATAATGAATCACTTTATATTATTATAAAATTATTTTAAGAGCTTAAAAAAATATATTTAGTGATTTAATGGTCTTCAATATAATATATATATATTTTTAAGAAATTACTTCCATTTAATTTTAGAAAAAAGAGACAATAAATAAACAACTCAAGAATCTAATGTCATTATATATATATATATATATATATATATATTTAGATAACATTTAATTTCTAAAAAAAACTATTTGAATTAAAAGGTAAGATATTATTGTGCAATGTAGTGTATTTAATTTGTTCAATATGGTTATTAATTGTTGTAATGGTAGTTCAACAATACCAAGCAATTATTATAGCTATGATTTTATTTTGAATAATTTTTTTAAAGATTAATTCATTTTAAAATAACTAATGATATAGATTTATCTATGTATAAGATTATAGACCTATAGAAAATATTAGATATATAAAAAAATTAATAAAAAAATTAAAATAGATCAATAGATATAATAAGTATTAAAAATATCCTAAGTATTATTAATAAATATAGATAGAAGAACTCTCTATATATATTTAAAGAAATATATTATTTCAAAATATTATATAGTTAAAATTAGTAAATAATATATATTTTTAATTATACATGAAAAAATTTAATACAAAAATAAGAAATGGTTCAAGATATGTAGTTGCATTAATTCCCAAAAATAGAATAAAAATAACAAAAAATATGCTTAAATAAAATTTTATTGTTATTGGTGTTTTCTAAAAGAATGTAATTATAAGAAAATTTATGCCTAAAATTTTTGTACACTATAGATCAAAGGAAATTTCTAATTCATAACCAAACTAGTTCAACACATTATAAGCTTTTGATATGGAATCACCCATGTTCAAGCTTGTCTTAAATTCAACTAACCAATACAATTGTTCAAATTCATGAAAATGGATTTAGGGCCAACTTATTTTTCATCGTCTCTTGCTTCCTATTTATTACTATTTCACACAAGCACCTTCGTTGTAGTATACATGAATATTTTTAAATCACCAAAGCATTGGATTACAAATCTATGGCCTCCACTCCACCACACTGGAGCTAGGTATAGTTATAGTCCCGTCCCGTACAGTCCCGTCCGGGACGTGTGCTTCCAAACCAGGGACTGGACGTCGGCGTCCCAGACGGACAGCACACTACGCCAGGACGGGACGGGACACGTCCTAAGAAAGGAAGGACGGGACGCTAAAAAGGGACGCCAAGACTGCTAAAACTTCTAACACAAGGCTGTGTTCGGTGAGGGGAAAAAAGAGCGACGCTTTTGAAGGCGTCCTGGATGCGTCCCGCCCGCATTCCAGCCATGTCGAACGGGACGTCAACCGTCCCGGGACGGGACGCGTCCGTCCCAGGGAAAACGTCCCGTCCCGCGTCCTGGACGGGACTATAACCAGACCTAACTGGAGCGCAGTGCTTCAATAACAGTCGATTCGCGGGTCCGGCCTCAAATCGCGGGACCGGCTTCTTCAAACAGGGCCGGTTTCCCGCCGTTCGGAGCAGCAGGCCCTCAATCAACCGAGACACGACATTTCGTGGGTTATGAACGATTCGAGGAATTTCGGCGACTGCAATCGAGATTTGCGCCTCGGTGGGTTTTGAATGATTGCAGGTGGTCTGGTGATATCGATCGAGAAATGGGGTTTTGTTGGTTTTGTGGGTTTTGAACGACTCAAAGAGGATTGTCGGCGACAAAGTTGGCGGGGCGGAGTCGGAGGAAATGCGAGAGACCATGGCGACTTGGCTGCGCGTTCTGGGAGTTTTGGCGATGATGTGCTGTGTGTTTGCTGCGGAGGAGGAGACGAGGGCAGTGGAGGAACCCGTAGCGGTGGTTCTTCACAAGCATTTTCCAAGGGCAGCACGCCTGGATGCCGGTGTTGTGCCTGAGGTGAATCGGATTGGCCGTGGCGTGGCCGTGGAGCATGTGGGTGGAGATGGTGAAGATTCGAAGCCGGGTTTCGACCGGTTCAATGCTTTCCAGAGATTGGAAGCGCGGAGAGAGGCCCGCGGATATGAGGCCTTTGAAAAGCTTGCTGAAATGGGATCGTGGTGGGGGAATGTGTTTGAGCAGGGGCGTCAGCGGCAGCATAATCACCACCGGTATCAACGTCACGATGCAGAGCACCACCATGGATACGACCATGAAACCTTGTTTGGCAGGCTGCGTGCCTCCTTTGGATGGGGTTTACCCAGAAAGAATGGCAGTCGGTTTTCAGCCATTCCATCCTTTCTTTCCGACGTGCCATCTATGATTGTAAGTAACTTTGATACATATCTGCCGCATTTGTGTTCAGTCCGTTAATCAACGGATTGTTTCTCGCAGGTGCTTGCTCTTGGTAGGGATTTTGAATGAAATTTTGAATTCACTATCCTGCGATGGGGACTTGGTTGATTTCAATTTCTTATCGATTTTTTTCCTGGACGCGACTTGACCTTGAAATCTTGAGAGCAACGCATTTCCTCTTATGTTGAATTGCACTGAAGTTGATTGAAGGTTTCCCGTGTCTAACATTGACAGCTTAACTCGTTCTTCATTTTTTCCTTTCTTTTACTGACCGATTTATTAGTTTTTCCTCTTCCAACTGTACTGGGCTGGACGAAATACTCAGATCCTTGCTGAATGTTTCGTACAGGGTTATTGAGAGGCTGTTTGAAACAATAGCTATCGCTTCAGATACTCTTATCTCATTTGATTTTTGGACCTCTGCCGGATTTCAGAAAACTTGGAGTGCTCGACGAGGAAGGAAGCCACCCACAGTTAAATCTGTTACTGAACCATTGGACATCCGTGCATTGCATAAGATTTCTAGTCCCAGCACTGTATGTAATTTGCGGGAGAAACTTTCACATATTTTTGCAGTTACCGCAGAGGTGGTTCTTGCTACAACTGGATGCTTTGAAAAAGGTGACACCCAACAAGATTGCTTTACGTGCAGAATGCTTCACTTGCTGAAGTTGAATTCGTTTGGCATTTGTTTTGAGCGTTAAATTGTGGTTTTATTCACTAAGAAAATGCATTCATTGGGTATCTCTCCTCCACTCTTTATTTGTATGTTAAATTTGATCTTGTATGCTTTCAGATGTAATCAACAGAAACTTAAGGATGTTCACGGGAGACAAAATGGAGTACGGAATCGCTAGTAGCGTTTGTCTTTCAATAACGTCTCCATGTGAACAGGAATTTGTAAGTACACCTTCACTATTCTTGGTTTGTTCCTTAGGTCTGTCCGCTGCTTCGCGAAGGACGTTCATATACGTGTGGTGTATTAATTTTGTCTATCTGCTTACCGCTAGATATAATACTGAGGTTCTGTTAAAAAGTGAGAGTGTATGATAGGTTGTGTTTCGTAAGTAGGTTTGCGTTGGTTGCATTTACAGGATCTTATTAAACGGACTTAACTTGTTTGGTATTCAAATCACTTGTCTGAATATCTTACCATCTGCTTATAGTCGATTCTGTTGTTGCCACTTCTGTAGTGTGACGTTTTCCTCAGCCATCCTAGGAGCGGAATTCTAATGGCCTTTCGAATTCTAGGCCTTAATCCAATGCGGGTAGCCATCAACCCTGAAGGCGTTGACGGGCGCGGTGTAACCTCCAAGTCTCAGAGCAAGTCTCTACTGTCCAAAATTGAATTGCAAATGATCACTAATCTTAAAAAGGTGCGACCCATGCTGTGACCAAGCAGAGAGTGATTATTTGGACTATTAAGATTAGTGTAGTTGTTGTAGGCCCGAAGTTGATGGGTATGAAGTTGTTTATGGGCCCTGAATGTGTTCTGAGGTGGTGGGCCTGCAAGAGTTGTGGACACAAACCTAGTATAACTATGAGTGTCTTGAAGAAGTAAAGATTTCGTGCATGTAATGTATTCTAATTATGGGTCACTGTAATATCTTGAATCCTCTATGCTGATTTAACTGACATACGTTCCTCAGTAATATTCACTTCTGATACTCTTTCCCTTTAATTCTCCTCATATATAATGGTTATGTGTTGGTCTTCAGACGCGGAGGTTATCAAATATTGTTTTTCAGCGTGTTCGTGCGGCAAACCCGACTGACGAGAGTGCATCGGATTCGACGCATTGGATGACGAGTTTATTCTCCAAATTTTCTGGAGGAGAATTGAACTCTTGCGAAGGTACTTAAGCATGTCTCATGAGCGTGCACACTTTTCAGTTGACTTCTAGATTCTAAAGAGGTTTTTTCCGTGCTTTTACCCGCTTGTGACATTCAGCTTACCTTAGACACAACTTTGCATGTCTTTCATGGCTTTGTGATACAAGCTTGGGAATCATGTTATTGGTGTTCTTTGGGCAGTCTGCTTGCGACAGGACATTTTCCGGTTGAAAAAATTGGCAGAGGAAACTATGATTGAAGTTTGTGGAAACCCACTTGACTCTCATCTGGGACGAGCAGTAAGTTCATTCAGTACTTGGACTTCGCCCAGACTCGATTAATTGCAACGTTGTATCCATTTCTCGAGGTGTTATTAGGTTAAGGCTGTATGTGTGGACTCTCATCAAAGTTCTGTTAATTACTGAACGTCCAATGGCATGACTAATGTTGAGCATTTAATTTTCAAGTTAGGATTCTATTTCTTGTTGCATTACTTATTCTGTTGAGCAATTTCCCGGTAGTGATGCTATTTGGAGTCGTATGGTTCCTCTTGTAATCTCCTTCAGTGTCTAATCCGGGTGCTGATGATGATGAAGCCACTCGCATGCGTTTTTCAAGAAATTGATTAGCCTGATCTGTTCCTTTGTGCCAGTGCAATTTTGTGAAAGAGAACAGATTCGTTTTCTGGACTATGTTTGAATACAACTTCAGGCTCTGGGAGAGAGCTGCAAGTGTTTGTAGAAATCAAAAGTCTTGTGACTCTCTTCTATCCTCCTCCGCTGGCGCTTCTGTTCTAGAAACCAACACTATGGTGAAAGGGTAAGAAATAATACACAAGTTCCTCCATTCTCATCATCATGCTAATCCCTTCCAGAATCCAAGGGGGTTGTGGAATATACCTTCGATGAGCGGTTCCATGCAGTGGTCAGCTCCTTACTGATACTGAATGCCGTTTTTTGAATGTGACTTTGGCTTGTTATAGTAGTAATGAATCAGTTTTCGATAACTAAGTACACATAATATATTTCACTGATCGGTTTTGGAGATTAATCAACTTCTAGGTTTTCTCCTATTTTATTTTGAATTTTTTGAATTTAAAATTTCCAGTTATTCTAATGTTTGAAGTCTTGTGTGCAGGGAGGACCAAAACTTAAGGCAACGAGCTCTTCACAGAACAGCAATGCCTAAGGGACAAGGCCTTCCATTTGAGTGGAAAAGTGTTAATGGACAATCTGTGCACAGTGGGATTCGTCCCTCATTATTGGTGAGATTCCTGACACGTCCTCGAATGGTATCGAACCATGATTTAAACTCCCGTTCTCTGCGGATCTTTTTGCACGGCACAACGAACATGGAGGGATCAAGGGTGCAAACTTCCGAGCACGGGATCACGCGCTCGCCAAAGTCGAAGCTCTTTCGTGGGGGCTTGAAGAGGCCCTTGATTGATTCTAGTCCTATTCGTATTGATACAGTAATAGAGGACTCAATGGTCAAGCATCACAGTGTTCCAGACGTGACATTCTCTGCTACTGAAGGTTCAAAGCATCCAGATACATGGTAAGTTTATCAAGAGGCTTGTGTGTAGCACAGATGACTCAAGGGCCTACCTTTGAATGCACTGAAACAGCTCCGAGGTGCCCAGTTTCCAGCCCGGAAAATGTTGTCGACAGAAGAGGATGAAAAGGCGTTATAACAAATGGGTGTAATATCTATTGAAACGCTCTTTTTGAAGCAGATCAGTCCTTGGATCATGAAAGAGGTGGTGAAGGGGCGATACGATGCTTTTGTTGGTCTGTGAGCGGATCGAAAATGCTTAGAATAAGGTACATTGGAACCTTCGCTGTACATTACAGGCCTTCTCCATAGTGGATGGATATTATAAGAAATATGGAGATATATGTGTGTATGTATATATATATATATATATATATATGTGTAACATGTAGTTATGTTGTACTTTTGAACGCTTCAGTTTTGTAAACGTTCATATGACATTTGATAATGTAAACCATGAATTTATGTAACATTGTTTGTGGCTTTTCTCCACGGTGGAAGTCATGACACTGGAATATCGTAAAGCCATGTTCTGTGGTAGTAATCAACACTGCATTATTTATAAAGTATTTGAATTAGTATAGAAATATGTGGTAGAATTATTTATAAAGTATTTCAAAATGTACTAGGAATGATACTTGAATGATAACATCACATAAATTAAAGGTTGTTAATGTGTATATAAATTGAGTATTGTAACAAATTTTAATTCAAATATATGTGTGAAAGGAATTCATTTTGAATTGTCTACAATATTGTACTACAGGGTTAAAGTTATATCAAAATTGTCCTCTCACAGTAAATTAGTATAGAAATATGATATAGTTTTAAAAAATCTAAAATGTTTATCATTCTAGTTACTATTATAAGTTGAAAAAACAATGTCCCCAAAATATTAAAACATGAATCATGAACTTCAATTTCTATTAGATATTGTGTGTATATTCTTCTGAAGGGTTGAATACTGCAGTATAATTCGTGTTTGCAATAAGTTGGTGGTACTTTGTACCATATTGTGTACATTATATATATATATATATACACACACATATCCACGAACTATTATTGATATATAGCATGGGACTTTACTCAGCCACCACAAATCCAATAGAATTAAATGTAGATAATACAAAGCAGAAGATCTACAAATCTTTAACTCTAAGAATTAGCATTGTTTTTCAATGATAATTATAATTCTTTAAAACTCTGATTTTTACAAATATGTAAAGAACACAATTGGTAAAATGTATTTTACACATATTTCATTTAGTAATCTTTATATATTTAACGTGATGGATATTTAAAAAAACAAGTGCTTAATCATTTTATTTAATTATACACAGTATAAAATCAAATATATCATGCCTAGGTTGTAACATACACGTTATTCTTTTTGACTTATTTTAATTAATTCACATAGTCACTTTTCAATTATTGCAGTGTAAGTACTAAAATTTAAATATAAATTGGTCTCTGTGATAGCATAGCTAGCAATATGTATATGTATATATATATATATATATATGTAAAGCTTAGACAAAATAATAATAAGAATAGGACTACTCAAAATGATGGAAATCAAAACTTTTAATATGATACACACATATATATCATTAAAAATAAACTTGTATTTATTGCTATTATATATCTTATTTAGAATAATACAAAAATGTTTCAATATAAATGCCTTAGTGTATATAAAAATAAATTAGGGAGTTTTAAGTATTTTATACTATTTTATTGTTTATTCTAATTTTTTATAATACAAGTTAACAAATTTAACTGTAATGTTTATTTTTATTTTTTTTATAAATAAAATAACCAGCCTACATAATGAAATCGAATTGACTTAGAGATACATGCTTTACAGGCAACATAGATTAGAATCTATCATTTTGCAACTTAATGTTGATTTTTTATATGAATAAATACCAGAAATGTAATTAAAAAATCACATGTATTTTCTAAGTGTGTATTTTACTTTTAATTTTTTTTCTACAACATTATATTAATAGATTTGTATTATTAAAAATATATTATTTATTTATTTAAATATCAAATAAATAAATTGGTTTATTTATAGATTTAATTAATTTTAAAATAAAATTTATTTATTTTAAATATTTATAATATGTAATTCTAAAATTATAATGTGAAAATCTTACCATGTATATTTTAAAACCATATATAAACAATAAAAATATTTTTAAAATGATAATATTTATTATAAAGATTATTTATATGTGAAAAATAATTATATTATGTTATAAGTGATATATATATATATATATATATATATATATACATATCAGACTATGGTTATTTTTTATCTTTTTTATTATATTTTTTTAATATTTTCAATGTTATACATTACACGCTTCTTAAAGAATTTGATTTCATATATGTTTAGAAGTTATTTATAATATGTTTTATATTTATGTTTAATTTGAAATTCTATTTAAGCCAATTATTATCAAAACTAAAATTTATATCAAAAGATAAATCCAAAAATAAATATATAACATTTTTTTTTTTTTTTTTTTTTTTTTTTTTTTGTATTTATTAAGTTCTTTAGTGTTTGTGTGCCATTCTTTTTACATTTTTATAAATGTTATATATATATACATAATAATTTAAATAAACACGATATGTAATATAATATTTTAAAAATATATTAATTATAATTAAAAATTATGTGTGTATATATATATATATATATATATATATATATATTCTATAATTATCTGCTTTTTAAAAATATTAAACACTCATGATAGAGCTAACAATATTCTCTTTTTTAAAATCAAATTCTTGTTCTATAATCTTTTAAGAATATTTTAATTTTTAATATCAACATTATGTACTCTCTATTGTGAATACATTATCTTTCATGTATATACATATTCCTTTTTCATAACTACTCGAATATAGTAATATATTATTGGACATGTTTATTTTTATAATATATTAAATAGAAATAAAGTTTGACGAGTTTAATATTTATGTAAGGTTGAATTTAAATTTTAAAAGTTGGGTTGTGCTTGCCACTGCCACAATCAACCATTGTTAGACACATGGGTTACAAATTAAAGCAATATTTGTGGTTTTTTATATTTGAATAAGAATCAGAATATTTTGAAAGAGTCTCGAATGTTATATTAAGCAATATTATAATCTTATAATAAGTAATTCCTACTTTCTGAAAGAATCAAGCAGTAATCTAGTAAAGTCACAGATTCAAGTCTGAAAAACCATTATGAGATTTGTCTGATTTTAATTTAATCTGAATGCACATATCGCATTTAATTTGGACCAGTACAAAAACTAAGTTATCCTCAATAAATAGTTCTTTCAGTGTATTATCTAATTTTCATAAAACTCAAAATCAGAAGAACTTTCTCATTCTCACCATTCAGCACCCCTCCCACACCAACCGAAAAAAGTAAAAGTTCGATCGCATGCTTTTCCTTTTCCTTTTCCAGTTCCGCTCGCGATGGCCGCGCCAGACGCCGAATCTCGAAGCGCGTCGCAGCGCGCAACCATCGCCAGTGTCGACGACAGAACGAATTTGTAGAATTGAGCGTGTTCGAGGATCGACGAAGTTGACGCTGCATTGAAATCTGCTCTAGTGAAAATCGATCATCGATCGGGAATGAGGGGAGAATGAGCCTGATCGACATGGGATGCGCTTCGACGTCGCGAAATGCGCGACCGTTGACAAGCTAGTTAGATCGCGAGGCAAAGCCATTGCAAAGCGCCTCGCGAGAGCATCAGAATCTGGAAACGATAGGTTTCGGCAATCGGGAGGGTGTGCTAGAATTGTGGGGGTTTGGACGCCATGGAACCGGGGGATCTGGCTATATATGGAGTGCGAGCATCGCGGGGGAAGATGTTGTGCAGGGCGCAGCAGGGAGCGGAATCAGATGTAGGGCGATCAACAATTCCGCACTCAAACGTGAGATCACTGACGCAGGGTGCTAAACGTGGATTTCGAACCATGCGCCCATCTCGCGTTCTCTCCGGGAAGCGGCCTCGCGCGCAGGAGGCTTTGTTTGTGCTTCTTCCCTCCTGGATGGCTGCAGCTCGCTGGGCTACGCTCCTCTCACGCAGTCTGCGCTCAAGCCCAGCCCAAGATTGCGTCGCGCTGCTCCTTTCTCGGCTTCTGCATTCACCTCGCTCGCTGCTCCTCTCGATTGCTGGGATCGTCGCAATGCCGCCCCTCCTGCATCCCATTCTCAAGCCTGCTCTTGTTGTTTCGTCCCGCGCCTCTTTCTCCTCAATGCTGCGTCTTGATCTACAGGTTTAGTGGGTTTAGGCTGGAACATGCCTTGTGAGAAAATAGGTCCGAGGTGGGGTGGAACCCGTGGTGCTACTCCAGGCTTGTGTTGGATCTTTGTAGGACCGCGCCTTGGGTATTGTAGCGATCTAAGGTAAGACTCTCTGCACACAGTGAAACGCTTTCCTCTTGGATAGCATGATGATTATTGCCTAAGCGTCTCCTGTTTGGCTCTATTTGCGGTTTTAGGAATTTGTGTCGTCGACGTCTGTGACCCTGGTCGAGGTTTTGAGCTTAATCTGCTCCTGTTAAATTTACCTGCTAAAGGATAGCGTGCTATTGTTGTGCAATCGTTTTGATTGACGAGAGCAGGAGAAGCGCACTTTGTCCTTTATTGCGAACGCGATTATGCTAATTTAACACTTCCAGTCGCATCCTGTTTGTGATTGAATATCCGCACTGATTGTCAGTGTCTTTTGTTTGTTTTGTAGATGATTGCATTGATGAACGTGTAATGCAACACCGGCAAGGTCACGGCAATCAGTGAATGTCTGCCAGGGAATTTTTCCCTTTCTCCGAGAGCGAGATGCCATCCCTCGTTGATCGCAGGTTTTGTCCTTCATTAGAGGGTTTGTAGAAGCCGTCTTCACTTGCGGTTGCGCTACAATGCATCCAAGGCCCTGCAAATCAGTAGCGGAATGCCTTTTTAGCACTGCTTTCGGGGCTCATGTGAAGAGAGGATATGACGTGACATTTAACAAAGTGAGATGGGTGGTGCTACTAGCTGTCGGTAGTTGTACATAGTAGAAAGCTGCATTCAACCTGCTGCACAGGGTCAGGAAGAGTGAGTGATCAAACAATGGACGATGGCGACAGGGGATGGCCTTTGGGTCAACAGGCTATCCAAGCCAGGTATCGAGCCTTGGAGCCAAAAGACGGCGAGACTAGGTGTTGGAGACTGAAATCCAAGCACTTGGGATATGATGAAATGCTGCAACAGCTTCCCGCAACCCTGTCAAGGTCTCAGTCCACTCGAGAAGCGTACTCACGATCGCGGAATCTTCAGCGAATGCTTCGACGCGCTGGGTTAGCAGACATGAGCGGTAGAGGGTCGCAGTCTGTTCCTGTCTCGTCACCATCCTCAAGTGAGCCACACCCCGAAGCACATGCATCGGCACCTCATGATCTATCAAGATTGAATATCTATGCCATTGGTTCAGTAGAAGAGGAAGATCCTGTTGCCAGTTCTAGTAGCACAGTCAGGTCGAGTGTCAAGCTTGAAGCGTCAAGGAAGGATCCCAAGCCGACCATGTTCCTTGCCAAGCAATTCAAGATGATTTCAAATAGTGCAAACAGAACTCCTCGAAGAAATATCAAAATTCTGGGTAAGGCCCATGGTGAAATCTACGATGAAGCGAGCTATACTGTGTCTAGTGCTGAGGCGACATCTGCTGCTGAAAAAAATGAACGAGGCAAACTGGAGAATCGTATGCAAATGCATGACCGCGTGCGAGAGTACTTTGATGATTCAGCCATCAATTCCAGTACAGAGAACTTCGCACTTCAATACACCTCCGTAATGGGACAAGGTTCGTTGTCCAAATCCCCAGGGCGGTGTTTGTCTAATTCGTGCCTTTCAAAAGTGGATTCAGAGCTTTCAGTCCCCGAAACTATTTTGTCTGGCACGCCGGACAACAGAACAGGTTGTAGATCCAAGCTTTCCCCGACGAAAAGCCTCTCGAAACCAGTAGATCAGCGTTGGAAAAGCCAAAAAGTTTTTGGCTCCTTCGATGTTGAAGGAGAATCTGGCATCATGGAGACGGAACATTCGAATTCTTCCCACTCGTCCAGTCTCGACCAACAAGAGCTCTGCTACAGTCCAGGTAATTTCCAGACTCTGCCGGCTTCAACTAATCCTGGACATTATGATGCACCCAGAATTATGTATCTAAGATTTTCAGTCTCGGTGTATGTGGCAGACGAACCCTTGAACACTTCAAGCTCGGATGCCTATTCACCGGTTCAATATTCAGACACATCGTCGCAGGAGTGGAGAGCGCACCGCGATCACAAATCAGGCCGATCACGTCAGCGAAGTCGAATCCTGCGTCGCATGAAGGTAACAAGCCCCTCGTCCTTGTTTCGGGATGGTCCTCACAACAACGGGGTGGAGTATCGCAAGCCACGAGGCGAATCTTCAACCAAAGCAACCGTTCCGAATCAGAGAAAACCTAGCAGAAAGGTGGTGCCCACTTGCTCTAGCCCAAATCCAAATCTTAGCCCAAACTCCAACTCAACCCCTCCCCCGAAAATCGAAGGAAGTTACAGCCAGAAAACCCTCCACATCGCAGGCATGTTTTCTAGCTTCCGCTCAGCTGACGGTCGCGTTTCCATCTCGCAAAAAGAAGCTGTAGCGGCGTTTCAAGACGACATTGCTCACATGATGCTGGAGGAGCAGGACAGTGACGAGGTGGCCGACATCGAGGAGTTTCTCGATGGCTACATGCGCCTTAAATCTCCGTTCTATCTCGAGGTTGTGGAGGAATTCTTCCGAGCGATAAGCTACGATTGTTACCACAGACCCTTGGAAGGGAAGCGGTCACGGAATTTCTCACGACACTGAAATCCCCAGTTTTTTCTTTTTCTTTTTTTTTGTGCCCTTTCGATGCACACCCAACTCCGCATTGTTCATAAATCGATCATTCTTTCTTCTGGGTCGCGCGATTCGTCCCTGTCTGCAGCGCGACGCGACGCTGTGCGCCCAGATTAGGGCTAATTTAGGGTTTCGTGACTGAGGCGAATCCGATTTTTTCCGCGCGTTTACATTTTGCATTCTTTGGAACTGGGGAGTATTGAATGTGAACCCCTAAAATAGACTTTCCACCCTTCTTTCCAATTTGTTGGACCTTTTTGGGTCTTTTCAAATGGATGAAAATGGCTTCATTAAGTGTTGTAATTCTTGTGGAAGCGTTTTGTGAACTGTAAATTTCTTTTGGATATAAATGCACTGTTATGATTTTTGGAAATAGTGAGCTTTGTTTTTTTTATGTGGTTTGTTTCGATTTACTTAGAGGACGATTTACTAAAATTCTGCATAATGGATTTTAAGTGTATGCCAAAAAATTAAGGTTGATATTTATATGAACGTAAAAAAAAATGCTAGAATCACAAATTGCTGTTGATGGTTGTATGAACGTTAAAACTATTTAAATATTTACATCACAAACACATTGTTAGTTGGGTATGAAAAAATCAAAATAAATAAAATTGTAAGAACTTGTGTACAGTGCTAACAAAACAAAACTTGTAATACATTTCTAATAAAGACTATCAAATAAATCAACACAAATAGTTCAAGCATAAGAATTAGACACAACTTATGAAATTAAGTGAAGACTTTTCTAAATTAACTACATTAAAATTTAACATTGTTGAGCACCTTCTTTGAAGTATATCCATGATATCTGCTTGGCAAGCATAATCCAAAAGTTATACATTGTATTGTAATACTTTAACAAAGAAAATTGTGGAAATGCATGTGTTTTATTTGCACAAGCCTAACATTCTAAAAATATTTCATTTGATGGCATTTTTAAAGAATTAAAAAATTTATAAATAAATTTTTTTGTATTGATTTCTTAAACCACCATTACTTTAAAGATACACACTCTAGTTTGACAGTGATATTTAATAAAAAATAATCAAACAACATCCTAAATAAATTTTGTGGAAGAATATATTTAAATTATTAAAAAAAGAAGAAATAAATGTAAATAAAAAATCCTAAAAAACCTTTTTATGCTATAGATTGGTTTAGAAAATGATTTCATTCTATTTAACATGTTGTAATAAAGTAATTTAATGAATAAACCAAAAAAAATTATAAGTATTGTATTTTTCTCCTTGATTAAAATTACTTTATTTTTTTTACAAAGCAAACTTTGAATTTATAAATTTTTATTCTTTGCATGAATATTTAAAATGACTAGCAAATTTGTTAAAATATATATTTTAATAAACATATTTGATGCCAGAAATAAATACATCAATTAATTTTAAATAGATAAACCAAAATACTATGTTTATATTCTATATTTTTTTAAATATGAGTATCTATTGAAAATAAATTGTGGTACTTATATTTAATAAAGCTTTTATGTCTTGTATAATTTATAGATTCAAACTTTTGTATATGTAGTAGCAAACCAACTTATTCAATTTGTCTACTTTCTTTTTATTGTAATTTTTATGTAATATAAAATTTTTAAAAAGAAAAAAGAAAAAAGAAAAAATTGTCATAAAATAATTAAAAAAAAATACTATAAACTACTATATATTTTAAGAATTTAAAATTTTAAGCTTTTGAATTTCTTTGAAATATAAAAATTGTAGTTTTTTTTGTTTAATCATTGTCATTATCTTTACAAAAAAAATAAAAATAAGAATGAAACAAGTTAATCAAAGATTCTATAAAAATCTACTACATATTATTGATTTTTTAAAAAATAAAATTTTAAATATTTTATTTCTATTTAAAAAATTATTATAAAGCACATATAAAAAAATTTAAGTCCTTGCAAACAAAGTTAAAAATCTAAAACCAAATTAATTGAAGAAGTTAGAGAAACTTGTCTTGTGCTTAAGTATATTCAAGATAAAAAAAACCTAAAATTTAGGTTGTAATTGTGTAAATCTTTGTCATCAATTTAGGTGATATTGTAATAGTTATATTTGTGTAATGTATATGTATCAAGTAAAATTTCCATATTGTTTAGTTTTGAGGTGATAATATCAAGAGTATTGTTGGTAATATTAAACTAGTATATTAGTCTAGATTTTTTTGTTAAAAAAAATCTATGTTTTAAACAAGACATTGAGTAAGTTGAACTATAAGATGTTTTAACATTAACTACTATATAAAATACAATATAAATATATTTTTGATTTAGAGTATTTTGGCATGTATAGGACTTTTAAAATATCATATAATAAAAAATATATATTTTAGATTTTGAATGTCAAATATTAATTGTAGTAGTTAATATTTAAATATTAGTTAATGATTTAAAATTTTAACATTAGTATATTTTATTAAAATTTTAATTAAGAGATTGATTTATTTAAATTCTATTGCTATGTTATTAAGAATATATAAAACATTGATTAATAAAAAACATATATTGGAACTCTTTTACAATTTAAAAGTTTGTATATATATATATATATATATATATATATACACACACATACAACAAGATACATATATAAAGTGATATATGAATGAGATTTAAATGGATTTTGTTAATGAGATAAAAATTATATATTTTTATAAGGTAAACATTGAAAGTCTAAATTTTTAAGAATTATCTTGTGATTTTTATTATAATTATCTATTTTTTAATACTAAACTACCAAATTTTACTTTTACAAATACTAACTAAGTCCATAATATTTTACTTTTACCTAAGTCACTATTTATGCCTAGTTGTTTTAAAATAACTTACTTATAAGATTTAAATTTTTACTAATTTTTTAAACAAGATATATATATTTTTTACAGATCCTTATTTTTATTTTGTATGCAAGGAATTCAAGAATATGTTTGAACTTGTTAATAGAATTTGGTATGTAGTTTTTGCTCTGTTTTGTTTTTATTGTTTTTGTTGATGTGTTCATTACACAAACATTAGTATAAATATTAGTATATATATTTGTCATGTTATTGTAAGTGGCACAAGCGTGTTTAATAGTTTGAGATTCCACCAAAACACAAACAAATCCATTGATTTTGCAATATTATGTCAAATTTATACATATATTGTTTTTTCTGTAGAACTCTAACATCCCAAAACATCCCACAAAATCTTCTTTGTATGAATTTATATACATATTTGCACACACAACACATTATCATTATATATATTTATATGTGTCCATGTATTTCAACAAAATCATTTTCGTTTCAACATCTAAATTTGATGGCAATGCCAATAATTTCACTTATTTCAGATTTTAAAATTTCGTTCATCAGAATCAGTGCATTTCAGTTGATTTCTTGAAAAGTAACAATTTGAGGGATTTATTAGGATAATGTAGATAAGAACCCTTTGGAATTGAGGATAGTTTTTGTAAATAAAATACCACTTTAAAATTATATGATTATTATTAAATCTTCATACGTGGCAATTAGTTTGACCATCAATCAGAACTTGTGGATAAATAGAATGTTTTGTACTTATTCGTGTTTGACAAAAATAGAATTATGGCAGTATAATGGGGTTGGTGGAATATGCGTCGTTGGCTAATTTATTTCATCTTTTCCAAAGGTCATTAATATTCAGTCATCAAGTATTTGGTATATGACAAGATATGCAACACCCGCAACTTGGCAATTTAAAGCTAAAGTACTTATCATGGTTTTTGATTTTTACGAAAATTAGCTAATCAGAATAATCATGGGTTATACACAAACAAAGCATCACTACGCATTCATATTCCCTTAGAATAATTCCTATTAGCGGAACCTCAATCACATGATAAAATATCAGTTCAAAAACATAATCACAGCCTGGTGCCTTGTAACCAAACCAAAAAACAAAAATAAATCGAAGAAAGAAGAAAGAATACAATAAAAAAAGTGTGGTGTGTGATAGTATTTTAATTCTGTTGTGCATTTCCATTTATCTCTTTCCTTTGAAGTGTGTTCATATATATATTACCGATTTACAGGTATTTCTTTGCACAAGCACATTGTATAATGCAAAATTTCATTTATTTATTTTTTCATTTTTAAAGATATCTTAATTATATTTTTTACGTGAATTAGACTGATGGAGAGGAAGTACATGTTAGTGTCTCAAGACTGATTGGATATAGAACAATGACTACTTTATAGTTATAATTGAATTTCAACTTTTGTTATGTTTAGAAATATGTTGAGCTTACTTTTTAACTTTTTGCTGTGGTCTTAATTTTCACATTTATTGTTTGTCTTGATTGGACCTTCTGTTCTTTAATTTTTACTTTCTTTTCAAACATCTAAATTGATCATTGGGGTAATATTGAATGCATGAATATACATACATAAAGACAGACATAAATACGTACATATTTGGTTTTGAAATTAGGTTTGAAATTTCACACTCTATATTTGAAAACCGTGTAGTTTTTTCCACATACCTGCAAATTCCACAAGTTGTAATAAAAGGCTACCTTTTTCTGTGAGATGATTAATCCAAAAATAAAATAAAACAAAATCCATATTATTTTTTATCAAGTAATAATTTGAGGGTATCTTATACATGGAAAATTAAAAGTGAATTGCATAAGTAATATTTCAATGCACCAGGCACAAACAAACAAAGTAGGCATTATAATATTTTCTTTGGCCACAAAAGTTGTAATTGTTTTTTCAGTTACTTTGCAAAGAACTGCAAAAAAAAGTAAAAAATAAGAAATAGAAAATAAATGTGCCTTCCTTTTATTTATTTATTTATTTATTAGTTTTTCTTTCCTTCAATCTGTTTTGTTGTGATATTGGTTATGAAGGATGAAGCTTCTTTTAGCATTCACATTCCTGCATGGAAGGGTAATTTTATGTATTTGTGTACTTGTTTATTGTTGACACCCATTGAAAGAATTTAAAGTTTCTTGAAACTATTTTACATGCATTGGGTCTGTTTTTTTGTAAAATCCAATTGGCAAAATTAAGAAGGTAATAAATTAAAACATTTTCAAAAATAACACATTATGATTACAAATACTTTTGGGAATATGCATTGAAAGCACATTGTGTTGACTTATATAATGCACCATCATAATAACACAAAAGGTGAAAGCATTTATTTAATTAGGAATTATAGAAATTAGAACAAAACCTGCTGACATTTAAAAAAAAATCTATCTGCAGGACTATACCCTTTCCTTACCTACATGTTCAAACAACTTGATTTGCAAAAGAGAAAAAGAAAAAGAAATGAAGAAGATAACTGTTCAATAGGTAAGATCACTACAAGGGAAGAAATTAAAAAGTTTATTTGTACCTTTTTTTTTGGGAATTGCTAGGTGGGCACCCCTCTTTTATTGCACAGACACCCCATGTCCCACACATCCCATGTACACACAATAAAACTTTTATTTACATTAAAATTGTTTTACAATAAATTTACAGGAAAAGATTTGTGTGCAATGACTTATGGCATTTTGATAAAATTTCATGATACTTTTCATGCAATTCTTACATTCACTTTAAAAGCTTATTATTTTTATTTAAGGAATAGTCTACTATAATTTACCCTAAAACTTTTTAGTATAAATAACAGTTTTATGGAGGGATGCATGACATGGGGGTGTCCACACAATAAAAGGGGGGTGTCCATGATGGTTCCAGTTATTTTTGGTGTGGAATGTGAAAGGCAATGGTCAAAAAAGATTATTAAATGATACACTTATGGTCTATGACATACATTTCAGTTAGTTTTATTACACCTTAAAGCAGTTTTAATACACATATCAATAATTGTATAAACACATGTTACACCAACAACAACAAACGACATTTGGGGAGCCATTCCCGAGGCGACGTCGAAGTCCACTCTCACCTGCGCCTGGAGGATATTCAATAATTCCTGCGCCGGAACTCTTTGCTGAAGCACACTTTTGCCCGGGAAGCTCCACGTCTTGAGAGAGAGCAACAGAAACAGATTTAGAAAAGACAAGACCACAACCAACACAAGCGACGTCAGAGCGAGGAAGCGACGAAAATGGAAGCAAGAAAGACGTCGGCTACAGACCCACTATCCCCCCACACAGCGCATGCCGTGCCCCAGCAATAGCAATTGAGCAACGCATAATGCTCGCGTCCGTGACGTTTGAATCTACGGATTCAAACTCCACTGGGGGGAGTGAGATGCGCCGCTCGACCTTGATGATTGATGAAAGAGTCTCCTTTGTGTGTCTGTAGCTGGCTTGCTTCCTTGGCTTCCAAGTGTGGCCACCCGTCCTCTAAGGCCAGTTTTTTCACTCTGCGGCGAAATAGGGAGTCGATGCTATGTTTAGATATGCTCCATTGCGTCCGCGGGTACCGAACTCGCAAGAAGTAAAAGTCCATTTTTAGCTAATTGTGGGTCACCACCCGGAGAGAGAGAGCTCCCGCCCCTATTGGCGTTGCCCTCCCGGACTAAGAACAGTCCTTCCGTCACGACGTGCGAGCAACGTGCGAAACGGAAGGCGATGGGTCGTCCGTTGTTTTGTATCGTTTGCATTTTGGAATTTCCATTCTGCCACAGCAACGCGAAGGAGCTTGTCCCTGGTCGTTGGTCCTGCTGAGGGGAGCGAGTTCATGTTCCTCGCAACGGATCGCAGGGGACGCATCGTGATGCGGGTTCAGCCATGCAGCTCGAGCTCAGCGGCGCCAGCAGCGATGCGGACTCCCCACCCCCTCCCCCGCGTCGTCACTTTACGGAGGTTCCAGCCTGCGCAGCACTTCGTCATGAATCCGGCTCCACTTTTCGAAGCCTGATCGATGGCCTCGATCGGCAAACGCGGCACACGCGAAAAAAACGTGAACTTGTCGCATCGACACGAGATGCCGCGCCTGATCCTCCAGCTTCGAAATCTCTCGTCGTCTGCTCCTCTTTTCATTGCACCTGTGCCCGAGTTTTTCATCTCTTTCATCCCCATATCCATCCGTTTGATTCATCCATGGTATCCGTCTACACCATTCACCTTCTGATTTGAATCTTCAAAGACATGGAATAAAAAAGAGAAACATTCATTATCATTCAAGCTACTTATATTCTATTCTTTTTGTATTTGTTCTGAGACTGTGGCAATCATTCTATAATCTGCTTACATTATAGCAAAGATTCTTATAAACATTGTATGTAAACAAGACAACTTACATGCTTTTTTGGATTGAATAATTTTATTGCGCTTATTTTGAACTTGGAGTTTTGAGGCATCAAGTTGAGTGTAGAAATACAAATGATGGTAAATATTTTGATAGTTTTTAATTTCAACTTTGTTTTCATATTAGCCTTGTGGAGGTTTAGATAAATTGGGAAGGGATCAAGAACAAAGATTGAATAAAATGTAATGGCAACAAAATGTAGCACTTACTAAATAAAGGATATATGTTTGGTTTCAGGTTACATGATGAAATCATGTACTGTACGCTAGGGCATATAACTATTTGTAGAATATAGTATATAATGTTAATATGGTTTATATTATTAGAATATGAGAACAAGTAAAAAATATAAATCTTGATATTTCATACATGGTATTGGATTAAAAAATAAAAAAAAAACATATTACTTTAATAGATTATAAGTCCGCGGCGCCGTCAGCAGTCGAGGTGCGCGTGGCATCTTTTTCCGTTATGCTAGATCGATCCGTTTCGGGACGCCCAGCGTTGTATGTGTTTGTGTTATTGTTTCTCGGTGTCTGTCACCATGCATACTGAGAGATTCGGGAAAAAGGCGACTCGGTGTCAAGACTAATTCCGCGGCATCGCAGCCCGCCACCGTTCTGACAAACTCATCGGAACAGGAAAGGTTCGCTTCGGGGGTGGGTCGAAGGTGGCAGCAATGCGGCGCGACCATGTCATTGACTATAATCCCACCCGCCGCGACTGCGGTGACAATGCTATCAGTGACGAGTCGGGCCAGGTGTTGCCAATGCAACGCCCATGATTCTTCAGCCGCGGATGTCGGGCGGGGCTGGCGGGCTTGGCGCCCCTGGGGAGCTAGAGCCAATTTTCGGACTCAGATTTGACGCACCACACTCGCAGCTTGCGGTACTGTTCATGCGGGATTGGGGGGGCCATTCCCACCTGGTTGAGTGCCTGCTGGTGTGCACCATGGTTGAATTCGCGGCTGTGTGGGGTACGGAACTGATCACTCGTGGAGGTAGCTCGAATTCCGATGAATGCTTTGTGAAGGAGGACGATTCAGCAGGGCAGGGTGTAGCGATTCCGAGATGATCTGGAGCTCATGGGCCTGTGGGCATTCTGGAATTCGAGCTATGGGTGATCGGTAGAGTATGGGAGGTCGGAGTTCATCGTAGCTTTTGAGTGATGCCTGTTGATTGTGAGGATGCTCCCGTTTTGAGAAGGTGTATCCTCGCCGACGCAACGCCGGTAGCTTCACTTGTTCTCGGGGTAGCGAAACGCTGATGTGGTGCTTGTTTTGACGAATCGATCCCGGGGTCACTGAAGTTGATGCCGGGATTCTTCCGTATCTGCAGTCGAGGTAATGAGAATAGGTAGCCAGAAACACATTCCAAACGTTCGCAACAGACTGGGTAGGCGGATTCATTAAATCGTATGATATACAGTTGAGTTGGATTTGAAGAGCGTTTGCAGTTCCTGAAAGATGCGGTGCAGTGTTATAATGGAGATCCCCAGTGCTATGGTGACCCCCACGTGTGAATAGTCTGAGTAATTCTTTCCGCTTCTTCGATAATTGTGTCCATTTCCAGTGCCGGAACTACCTCAGAATTTCCTTGCGGTTCGCTGCCTGATGAAATTACATCATTCGATGTGGATTGCATCCTCGTACTCTCGGAGGCGTCTGAAGTTAGTGTGTGGCATTGGAGCAGTACCTTCAAGCATCTTCTAAAAAGTGGAGTTTCTATTGCTACCTGGACTGATGCGTCAAGGTGAATGTAAGGTGCGCATGTTTCCTTCAAATGTAGTTTCTGTCACCTTAGAATACTCGTCGTGTGCGATGTGTCGGAGAGCTATTATTCATTGCAAACAGTCTGGATGCTTCGCGACTCTTTTGCCGGACTGCGAACTGGTCCCTCAATGAAGCTGATTCATTGCATCGGGGGTTACTTTTAGGTTTTTGACAGGATTTGTTCGGTTAGGTGCAAGTATAGTTACAGGGTACTGTGAATCTACTTGGGTTCAGTTCTAGCTTTTATGTATTTGAAGACGTTGAATGTCTCAATCTAGGATGTGGAGTAGGATCCTCTGGATTTGCGTTGTGGTTGTTGATTGGCTGATGTTGTAATTTCTTTTCCTTCGTAATTTTACACACTGTGTTCATCATACCGTTAACATTATTCAATTGTTTTAGATTTACAGTTTCATCTTTACGATATTTGGTGTTGTAGCTGCTTTTAGAAACCTTTAGTGCGGTGCTTGGATGGGTGACTGCGAACTGCAGACATCACCGGCACTCGGGTCTCTGCCCATTGTTTGACAATAGAGGGATTATTCAAATGTGATAATCAACTACAGCTTAGGGTAGCCAATAGCTTAACTTTGCGTTAAATGAGAAAGAAACTGCTCAACTAGTATCTTGTTCAGTCTCGAATGCCTGTTGGTGTTAAACTGTTATGATCGGGTGAAGCGAAACCGGACACCGCAGTGGATCTTAGTGTGTCATGAGATTGTGCTGAAATTTTCACCATCCTTGTAACTATAGCGGAGGGGATCCTGCTTGCAGATTATGTTTATAGTCGAAACTATGGAGGAAGATACTTTTTGTTGCAAGATCATCCTTAGGGACTTGAGGATGAATTTGTAACAAAGCTGGTCGATCGACGATCACCGTAGGAGCGATACCTCTGTCATACCTTATTTTAATGAAGCATTGACACAACGTCATGAGAAGGTATCAGCAGACAGTTGTTTATCTTGTTGACTCGGTTTTTCACATTTCAAGTTAAAAAGGATGAGCTCTCTAACTAGTAAAGTATATGGTTGGTATTATTATTCTCGATTGTTCAATGCAATACTATCTACAACATGAATGGGGAAGACTTGGCTGGTCATGGTGCAGATCCTCAAGCGAGTCCCTTAACAATGCTACACTGCATTCACTTCTCCCTGTGCTTGCGCATGGCCGTTGGGGATGGACTGCTGATTTTTGTAAAATAGCAAGAAACACGTATCAGCTGGAATGAGTATAGAGGAATAAGACATGGCTAGTTGTTGGAATGATAGTCGCTTACACAAGGGTGTGAAGTCACATCTCGGTGTGATGGACACGGATCAAGTATGGAAAATGAAACAACGTGAAGGAATGGGGAGAAAACCGGCTCGCAAATCAAACAAAGACGATAATTCCAAAGCTAAGGGTACTGCTTCTTTGACCAGAAGATCGTATCCAGTAAACGTGAAGTCGGTAGAGAGTCGAGTTTCTGGTGACGAGGTAAAAGCTTATGAATCCAAGCAATTTCAGCTGGATTTTAAAGCAAGTTTGATGGGAGTCCATATATATGATGAAGAAGATGAATTCTTCAGTAGACAGTCGTCTATGTCATCTCTAATATCGGAGAAAATCCGATCAGGAATGGCCTGCATATCTTGTGGAAGCGAAGGGCAGCAAGGACATTTGATTGATCCACGTGGTAAAAAACGTGGAGTGACAATTGTAGCCTCATCTATGATGTCTCATGCTGGTATAAGAGAGCAGAGTGGCAAACCTCTAGGTGATAATAGCAGTCGTCTGGACGTGAGTGGGACCGCATCGCGTCCAGAGAAATCGAAAGCTGCGAGTGGTACGATCTATCCCTCTCCACAAACTGGAAGTGGTGCCAACAGCAGCATTCTCAATGCGAAGCATTTAAATTCTGCTGATGCAAGAACAAGTGGGAAATGGCACCCAGGTGACAGAACTCTTGGGCAACTATTAGGGAAATCAAGCTTTGATGGAGGGGTAGAGGCGGCGCAAATATGTTGCCGCTACAACCAACAAACTCGAAGCAGTGCAGATGTTGCAGCCATGATGGACAAATGTTCACCGGGAAGCTGGGTTGATTCTCGTGCTAGTTGCCCAGCAGCTCTGACGTTTTCGGAGCGGTTGTTTGGATACGAATTTTCAAGAAACCTTTCGAAGAGACTAAACCTACCTGCTGAACAGTGTGCCCCATCTACACAAGTGGGAGTAAATGAATGGCAGGATAGTAGCCACCTAGGCCGTTGCTCCATATCGGTCCATGGGATGTCTGATTATGATGATACTGACGAGGATGATATAATCATTGAAGATGATGCTGTTTTTCAAATATCTAACAAACTGGCATTACCTTGTTCCCGTGAACGACATCATGGTGAAATTGCTACATCTGAAGCAAAACCACGACCATCAGTTGAGCGTTGGTCCTCAAACAGGAAGTCATATAACTTGGATTTGAAGCAGTTGCCAGTCAAGACTCTGCCTATTGACATAAATGGAAGCAGATATCACCGTTCGGCTGATCCAGGATGTTCGAGTTCCAGAGCCAAAGTTGATGTGTCTGAACGTGACATACCCCAGTCTAGTGTGACTTGTGCCGGTGATGTAGAGCCTAGGAGAGCAAAGATAGCAGGGGATGACCCACTTACATCAGACAGCAGGTGGTTGGAATTTGAATCAGAAATGAACGACTTTGTGTTGAATTCTGGACGCTTGAAGTTGGATAAGACACATGAACCAGATCTTGAGAAGCCCGCTTTAGAACAAGTGAAGGATGGAATCGACAAAACTAAGAGTGGTCGCACGAAAATGGACGAAGAAAACTTCCCCTTCAACGCTCCGGTTGCCTCTTCCTTTCTCTTTGGAAATGGCGGCACGAAACCCCCTCAAGATGCACACAAACAATTCCAAGCCACCAGCCTCTCAACGATGCCCAATCCTCTTGTCCCAGAGACAGAGTTCGACACGGAGGATTTTGACCACAGCGATGCGTATCACGATCCCGATGACTGCGATGCCGATGGTGGCTTCATTTCAGATACCGATTCTTCTCTCACCACGTTCTCATTAGGAGCAGAAGCAGATAGCTATGGCGGCCTGCTGGACCAGCCACACCAATATATTTTATCCCGAAGCTTTAACTGCGTTAGAGATGTAGTCGATCACAACTGTGGGTACCTGGATCTAGAATCGCTATCCGGAAGGTTTAGTGTTGATTTACAACGAGACAAGAGGTTAGACAAGGGAGATCTAACTTCCAGACAAGGTATTAGACTAGGCATGATGAAGGCGCAGAAGACGTCGTCCAGACGATCCCTGTCTCCTTGCTTGGTTTGTGTCTCTTGTTGGCATCAACGCCCTCAGGATGCTTGACCGTGTTCTCTTTCTAATCTTCGTCCAGATTCCGACGCCGTTTTTCATGCTCCTGCCTCCATCTATGCTCCCATCGCGTTTCTGATTGTTTTCGATCGTCGTCGTCTTTCACTCTCGTACTAGTACACATCCTCGATCATGTGGGTTCAGTACCCAACCTTAAAAAACAAACGGTGCAAAAATGCCGCTCTCCCCACAGATTTCCGGTGCAGCTGTGCTGTTCCTCCTCTTGACGCTTTGTGCGAAGCCCAGCACAAGTAGTAGCATCGTTTTGGGAAGGTTGGAGCGCAGTGCCGAGTGCCCACTAAGTCATGATCTCCATAGCTCCGAAGCATGCACCTCAGCGGCAGCATGAGCTTACGGATCATCTCCGACAGATCATCCTGTTCTCTCGATTCCTAGTGCGCTGTCTATCTATGAAAGGCCTACTTTGCTTGACCGCTATGCAATCTCTTACATATTGTTACACACTAAAAGAAGGATTTCGTATAAAACAATGAAGTGATGACGAAGGATAGAAGGTAGTCATGTTGGTATGATAGAATATAGATAGGAGTCAATGATAGCTGATTTATTGTATTTGTATATGTATCAATGGATTACAAGAGATGTCTCTAGCAAGAGATTAGTGTGGAATTGTTTCTTTGTTAATTTGAGATACAATCTCACATTGAAAACACTACAAGTATGTGCATAATGTATAATTGTAACATTACATAGTGATATTATATTGAAAAACAAAGCAAAAATTTCAATGTAGGATTTTTACATCTTAATAATTAATAAATATTATTTGTTTTGAAACAAATATTAAAATGAGATTTTTTTTTTAAATTAAATGTTTCGATCTTCATATTATCACAATTAAGAAAAAATTCTTGTTTTATTAAAACAATAATTTACAAAATCCATAAAAAACATGATACACAAGAATAAACTTGTACAAATATGTTTCATTTCTGTTGTTACAAGATTTGAACTGTTTAAGAATAAACTTTTAAAGCTATATGTAGCTATTAAATATTTATTACATATTAATAATATAATTTTTATTCCAAATATTTAATTTATAATGCTTGAATTAATTAACAACAACTTCAACTTTATATTAGATCCAATATCTTTAAGCACTTGATCCTTGTAGAATGTTGATTATTGTAATAAATTAAAATATTATAAATGAAACTAGTAGTGTGTTTTGTAGCAAACATAGTCAATTATATATATATATATATATATATATATATATCAATAATAATATTATTATTAATTTTAGTTAATAGATTAAAAAATATTAAATAAATTTTATAAAAATATGAATTGTTTAAACAGCGATAGATAGATCTTTAAATTGTTTATATTAACAACAAGTAGGTTTGGATCAAAATTCCATGCAACAACTAAAAAAACTATCAACATATAAAATAATTTTTATCATATATTATTTATAGATTATTTTATAATTTATTCTTATAGAAATAGATTGATAAAAAAAGATTAAATTTAAAGTTTTTCATGCTATTGTAGAATTTTTAAACCATAAATATATCTTAAATTTCTAAATTCTATTAAATAATTTGAATATAGTCTTATATTTATAAGATGATTTTTAAAAAAAAATTAATTATTTTTAATTTCTGAAAATTTATTAATTTATTTGTGAAAATTTGTTGTAGATGGTTAGTTGGTTCTCAGATGATTTAGAAGTTAGAATTTAATATTTTATAAGAATAAAAAATAAAAACTTGTAAATTTATTCAAATGATAAATATCTTATTAAAATTTTAAAATTATTTTAAGAAATCAAATGCGGCAAGTAATTATTATCAATTCTAAAATGTAGATTTATTCAAAACTATTGTTTGCCAAACGACTACAAAACATTTATTCGTATTCTTAGTTTTCATATTTATTTTATTTAAGTAATAAAATTTAAATATTGTCTACTAGAAGAATATATTTTTGGTAAATAGTTAGAAAAAGTATCATAGATTACCTAATAGATTTTGATCTGTAAAATCTACAATTAAAAAAAGTGTTATAAACCTTAATTACAAAAAAATAATGGGTAGTGTGGTTAATGCTTAAGATGTTATCAGTTTAGATTGAAATCTTCTTTTTTAGTATTGATTGCAATTTTAAAGAACTGGTAGATATTTTAGTACATGGTAGACTATTAATAGCTCATATTTATAATTTTGAAGAATATAATTTTTGTTTAAGTTTTCTACTTCTACAACAAGTTTTTTATTTTAAAATGCATTATTAGATTATTAATGTTATCTGATAAATACATATATAAACACACATTGATATTTTATTTTGTTTATTATTATTATTACTGTTTAGTCAAATTAAACAGCAATTTAAGTTTTTTAAATATAATTTTAAGTTTAATAATAATATGCTTGTATTCTAAATCAATTATTATTGAAAATGTTTTTTTAAGATTCTTTTTTATGAATTCTTTTTTGTTATATTTTTAAAAATATTATATGTATTTTTTTTTGTATTAATATAACAAGACACATATAATATTTTTTAAAATTAAGTTGTTAAATTTAGGTGTCTAAAACTTGTAGCTTATTGACGTGATATATAAAGACTATGTAATGAAAATAAAATTTAAATCAGTATATCAGAAAATAATTTATGTGTTTAGAGCTAATACAATTTTTTGAAGAAATTGTGTGTTTATTGGTGATTTGGTTTTTATTATACAGTATTCTTTCACTTTTTTAAAACTATTATTATTATTTAGATTATTCAAGACTGATTTCTAAATTTAATTATGAGATTAAAGTAATTTAAAGAAATGGATCAGATTGTATGGATTATAGATGCTGTAAAAATTGTATGGCTTTAAATATAGCTTTTGTTAAATTATATGATACTATCAATCAAATATATGATATTTTGCCTTTTGTTTAAAATATTTCAAGTTAAGGTTAATTTATTCTTAAAATTGTAGTCTACTTATATTGGCTATTCCCTGCATACATCTTATTACAAGAACATCTTTATTGCAACACGTAATATAAAAGTTGTAGTAGTGCCAATCCACCAAGCATAGTGAAATTTTATTTTAAAATTATAAAAAATATTAATTAATACAAAATTTATATAGTGGCAAACAATCTTTTTATTTTGACTAAAGCATGACTGCAAAATATCAAAATGGCAGTCCATTAAGTATTTACCATCAGATGTTAATTAATTAAAGCTTTTGAATTTTATTTCTACAGATAGACATATTTTTCATAACACATCAAAATATAAATATAAATTATCAGATAAATAGTACTTTTTAAAAAAAAAATTCTCACGTATTTAGCTAATAAATGAATTTTATGGTTTAGAAATAAACATGTTACAAAATAAGCATTGATAATCTAACAAAATTTATCAAAGACTATCCGATCTTCTAAAACATAGGACATTACTTTCATACAATAAAAATTTTAAAAAATAAAAAAATATAGGAGAATACTAGAGCAAGAAATAGAACCAGATTAACAATAATGTGAAAAAACATTAGAAAAATTAATTATTATTGTTGAGGATGGTTTTTCTTTTTTCTTTTTTCTTTTCTTTTGTTTTGTTTTGTTTTTTTTTTTTTTCTTGTTGTAAAACAGATCAGATGAAAATTTAAAATTAACTGTTTATGGCTTAGTATTTATTTTATTTTATTTCTTGATTTAAAAATACTGCTATGTAGTTATGTTTTTATTCTTTTGTTCTTTTAATACAATATTTGATCTATATGTATAAATATTAAATGCTGAATACAAATTTAAAAATACATTTTTTGAAGTTTTTGAAGTCAATAAATATTTAAATAAAGATGTCAAGGACAATTAATTCTTCAGTAGAAACATACATAGTTTAATTTAAAATTTAAAGACTAGGTTGAGTGAAAATAAATAAAATACATAACCCTAAAAAATGAAAATCATACTTGCTATCAACTGTTTTATCTGACCTCATATTTACAACATGTTTATGTAAATTTCACGTTACATATCTAAAAACATTTACAGGAATTACTAAACAAAAGTATTTTACTTTCTAGTGCTTTAATATTATTTTTTTTTCCACATTTTTTATTTTAAGAATTCATAAATATATATTTACAAGTATCCCAAACAAGATGTTGATGGTTATCCGGTAATTGATTTCTTAAAATTAATTTAAAAGTAAAACGTTAATAATTATACAATCTTTTAAAATTGATGTCATTTGCAATGTCGTAAATAATTCTCTACAATTGACAGCAAAATTATCACTAATCCCCATAAATGTCGGTTCTTAATTATTATTAAGTGTCCATGCTTTGACCATCATTAGTGTTGGATTTCAATAAGAGTTGTTCCCATGCATTTTTGCCTCTCCCAGCTGACATTGAACTATACCCACGCTGTATTTCCTGGCAAATTCCTAAAATACAGTTAATCATGTTCCATACCTGTACGCACCCATTTATATTGGTGACATTCCAGCTCAGGGAACAAGTTCTCAAACAAGGGAACGCGAACTCGTAGGCTTTTGATTAAGGGCCCTGTCGAGGGAACGCCACTAAACTAGGAGTATTCGAACGGCAGGGTCGGAGTTTCCGGACCTGGTTCACGGCCGTGCCTCGGGCCCAGAATTAGAAAGGGGAACGGTAGCCTCGTAGAGCCGTTGGTCCCCGAGTCGGGCTGAGCCTCCCCGAGCCTCCCTTCATGTGGCCTTGCTCCGCTCTCGACCTCACTCTCGTCTGTTTGCGTAGTCGATGTTACTTCTTTCTCCGGCCCTTTTTGTTTGATTGTCGTGCTGGCTCGAGATCGAAAACACCGTTGTTGCTTATGTCCGGTTTTTCAAATCATAGAGCTACCTCGCAGGATTTAGTTGACGAGTTTTAGACCTTTTTCGAAGGGAAGCGCATTCCATTGAGGTTGTTGAGTCCTTTGGTATCCGAAATCGGTGTGAAACGCAGGTTTACTTCAATTTTGTAGGCGAACGAGCAGGCGTACCTTTGAAATTAGAGTCTGTATCCTTTCTTTCTTTTTTTTTCCCTGGGGGAAGCGTTGTAGGGAGCAGTTTTGGTTTCCGGTAATTTTGAGGTTTGTGTTCGCTATATTGCGGTTGAGAGGTTTAGGAGTGAGTTTAAGATCTAGGGTCGTGTTATCTTGGCCGAGTCGGACCTGCCTGAGCATCCGTGCGAATACATTTGGCGATTTCTTTGCTGAATCTCCATGTCCGGATCTTCCGTGGATTGATTGATTGGCTTTAAAACTTTGATTTGGAGAGCTGTAGTGGTTTTGTATGACAGTATCTGATAATAACTAACGTTATCGGAAGGTTCGAATTATTGGCGGGGCAACTGCTAAATTGATTTAATCTTCAATTGGATTCGTACTAGGCACATGTAGCTGCTATCGGGTTCTCTATCCCTTTGAGGAAATGCCAACAAATGCCTGCACGCATTGGCTGGTGCTAATTCGAGACAGTGCTCGTGCATCCTGGTTCACCTCGGAAATTATTTCTGAATGTCGTCATCTCCTTATCGATATGGTATTCATCAGAAAATAGCTTCTCTACGACTATATCCGTTCAATAACTTGGGTTTTCCGATCTACAGGAACAAGTGCGCTGCAATCTGTCCGAGATTTGCAGCAAGAACTTCGAAAATACCTTATCATCAAGAACATCTCCTTGAACTAGCTGTGTACCTGTACTTCCGTGACGCGAGTTTTAATTTCATTCCGCTGAAAGTGGGACATATACTCTTGTCGAGTTTCTTCAGAATTTCTCATTCGTTCAGTGTACGTTGCGGATTCGATAGTTGCCCTTCTTTCCAAGGCCTATTTCAGTTCTTAGAACCTCCCTAATTGTCACTGTAGACATCCTGCTAGTCCTCTGTACATTGCCACCAGGTTAAAGAAAGAGTTCCTTCCACGTCAGGTTCACAAAATCTTCTATCAATGCGTGCAGGGGAAGCCTAAACTCCTCGCGCATCGTAGTAGTTTACACTTCCGCGTGTTTTAATCTTATCTCATACAGTTGTTGACACTTGAGGGAGTAATGGTTGGGGAAAGGACGGGAAGGCAGACGTTGGGAACAGCGTCGTCTCACAGGCGCCGTCTGTCCAATATTACTAACCTCATCAATGGCGGTAGCTGGTCTAACGAGAATGAACTCGTTAAAAACACTTGCGGCACCACTGAATTGCAGCTTCAACAGGTGATAACTCTGTTTCCTCATTTCTCGGAATAGAACATCAGGCCATTGCATGCACCTCTTTCTGAGTACATGTCAATTTTACGGGCGTGTGGTTGAAAAGGCTCACGATGGGTATGTCCGTGGTGTTGGAACTAATCCTGAATTGGACTGCGAGCAGGAGATCAAGAGGCTTGAGCAGATCAACATCGAGAAAGATCTAGTCATTGCGGAGAAAGAGTATCCTACCAAATCTTCTAGGCTTCTTGAACTCGTGCTACTGACTCAACTGAAATTTACTTCGCTTGAGGCACACACACATTCTAATGCCAGCTGTAGTTACTTCGCAGAGGACACGTGCTAATTCTGAAGTGCTAACATAATTTGGATGGAATAATTGATGGTTTTTAATGTACTTCTCATAGCTCATTACACAACTTCGTTAGTTGTGCATGTCCAGACGTATTCATATGGGTGATGCTATGCAGAAATTAATATGATGTGTTTGAAAACTTAATCAGTCTCTTCAGACAGGAGTTAGAAGCCCAAAAGTCCTTTATGCACAAGATGCAAAGAGATTTCTACGCTAATATCTGCAAGAGATCTCAGCAAAATGAGGATATCATCGGTTTCAACACCCGTCTCTCCAAGGTTGAATTCGAAGCTCTGTCCTCGTAATTTGTTCCTTACGTAGCATCCATCCCCCTTCTTTGCAATTGCACCGTCCAAATGGGTGTTATGCAGACTTTAGTCAGCTCCATGTCAAATTCGATAACCTCATGATCTCACATAAGAGAGACCAAGGACAAAGATAATATGTTACATTTTCCATGTCAACGCACCTTATCTATGCCGGTCCTTATTGGCTCCTGTGAGCTGAACCCTTCTAGCTTGGATTAAGTTATTCCTACCTCCCTTTGTCTGAGTCAACGAGAGAGAGAGAGAGAGAGAGAGAGAGAGTGAAAGGGAGAGAGAGGAAGAGAGGGAGAGAAGTTTTTTGGACTCAAATGACAGAAGAATTTCTTCATGTGTTGCTTTTGCTGTTTGGCTGTCTGACAGGAGCTCAGCAATGTGCGCGAGCAAGTAAGAGCCCATCCTAACTAACCATCAAATACTGTCCTTCTATGCTTTCATGCATTGTTTTACTGTTATATTCCCAGTTTACCGTCTCGACCTTGTTTGATCTGGGCTTGACCTTTAACACGTGCGCAGCTCAAATTGTTACACCATGAGTATACACAAATGACCATTGTTTACAAAGTTAATGAGAGCGAGCTGCAGGTATTGAACCGAATGCTTCATTCACCTTGCGTACGATTCCGAATTCAATTTTTTTCTGAACAATGAGACTACCCACTGTTGTGTTATTACATCTGTAGGCTGAGCGATTATATTCTAATGGCATTATTCGTACGAGACAACCTCAGATGTCCATTATATTAAAGTTGTTGTATATTCTGAAGAGAATAACCTTTGCTGACTATCATGGATACTAAGCTTTTCGGCTCTCAACCAGACGAGACTTGTAGAGGCTCAAGATCAGCTGAAGCTGGTGTGCGAAGAGAAGGAGAAGGTAAATAATCTCAAAATGGTCGCGGTGTTTTCTTGAATTTCTAGCTTGTACACTGAAACCTGTATGTAATCATAGTGGTGTATGTTCTATGAGCCTCGTGAACCCCAGACAAGGGATTTACTATTAGTGTATCTGATCATCTCAAGTGACTCGTCAATATGTGCCAAACAGCACTCGAAGGCTTCGATGTAGAAGCTGATGAACTTCTGTGTCTTCCAGGCTTCCCATGAACTGTTGAATTCCGACGGGGTGCCACCGACCGTCGTACGGCGAACACGTAGTTCCTCTGCACGAAGGCACTCAATGACATTAGGAGGTGATAGCTTTTGCTGGAGCGTCACTGATCTCCTCCCGACATTGGTGCCTTTACGTTATGCAAGTTGTTTCCGTAATTTGTGCATAGAGTTGTAATTGCTTTCTTTGATATATAAATGTGATCAATTGCAGTGGGACTTGAGACAGACATCTGGAATCCATCAACAAATACACATTCCATGAGCTGCCTTGACACCTCTGCAGTTACAACAAGGTAACAGTATTTCATAAACACAGCGGTAATACAATAAGAATCGTCAGTCAATTAATTGTAGTGTTGTCCTCACATCCAGTACTTGCTGTGGTGCCGATGGACTGGAAACGAGTGATTTGAGTGCCTCTTCCTTAGAAACATTGGATTCCAGACTTTGTATGATTGCTAGTGTCATCTTACTGCATCTCCCCGATACCTCTTATCTTCCGCCGGTTTGTGCTACTGATCTTGTAATAGCCTTCTCGTACTTGTGTGGCACAAAGATTCACGATGTTTTACATATTTTGGCAGAGGTGGGGTGCGGCACAAAGCGGGTACACTGCCTCAGAAAGATACCTCTGTGAAGTTAAAGATTAGGCAACACGATTGCGCGTCTGTGCCCATTATAGGTAATTCCCCATCACGCTCAAGAGTCTCCCATCAAATCTCTGTTTGTGCAATGCCTTGATGCCAATGTGCAACAGGTCATGATGAATGATAATCACATCCTGAGGTTCTCGGAAGGGTTCTTGTGGTTTTTACGCCCTTACATTGCAGTATCTACTAGCGCGTTCTAATTTGAGCTCATGTTCGCGATAGTTGCATTTACTAGAAGCGAAACTTCATAGCGTCCTTGAAATTGGTCTCTCAGAGGTTGCACCGTAGCTCGCCATACGTTGGCTTAGTATTCACTTCCACATTCATGGAGATCAAATCTATGCTTTGCTTACAGAGCCTTATTTCTCTGCTCCAGTTCCTGCGTGCACAACCAAGCGGTATAATAACCGGTACGGCCATCTCAATAACTTGGAGCCCATGCAAGAAGTCGAGGAATCTGAGGCTCAATCATTAAGCAACTGTACTTCTCGTCTCCCTCGAGGCAATCCATGCTTGGAATCTTTGTCCAGCGAGGTTGTGGAGAGGGAGAGTTCTGCAAACTATGAATCTTGTAGTGAAGGTCAACGAGCTGGCGAGATAACGTCCACCAGTGAATGTAACGAAGCCGGAGTAACTCAGTCCTCTGAACCGAGACTTTTAGTTAAGGTCAATAAGAACCATTGCGAAAAGAATCCCCCTCCAGCGCGGCCCAACACTCCTCAGCGAAGATCGGCTTCTCAACCAACAACCCCTCGCAACAGAAGTGAAATTCAAGTGGCTTTACAGGTATGTGTAAAGACTCCAGTATTTCCAGATTATCGTAGTTAAGCCCACCACTTGACGTGCAGCTTGGTAATTTGGTTCTTTGTGGTGGTTTATAATGATTAATTTGCAACGCCGCAGAGGAAATCTTCTTCGCAGCCTAGTACGCCTGGATCCACTTCCCCAGTCCGACATACACATTCACTTCCAGCCTCGAGATCTTCATTAAGTAGAACACGGGGGTCGTCTCCCTCTAAACACATAGAATCAGATCAATTGCAACCTCCGTCGAGAACGTCCGTTGGGGGGCGACCTTCAAGACGAGCATCCGTGGGGGTGGTTTCGTATAAGGAGCCGTCCTTAATCTCTAAAATGCGGAGACCTAACTGACCTCCAACTAGCACTCTAATTTTGAGCCTTGTGGTTTGGAGATTTTTTGCAGCCAGAATTGCTGCTTTATGGCGAAAATTGTAAACAACCCCGTTTCATGACCACGGTAATTCTCTAATCAGAGAACCGCTCTGAAACTTTCAAATCGTCCTTTCTGGTGCTTGAAATACTTTTCTGGGTGTTTTCTAAATCTATCACCGCTTCGGAATTCAACGCACTCCATTGCTCACCAGAAGTTGTATCTGCTGAGCATTGTTGTGTGTAACCAGAAAAAGCCTGCGCCTGATATTCCTTCAAGCACCCTCATGCCTTCAGTGAATGCTGAAAGGTCGATTGTAAATTTTTAATTCGATAACGGTCTTCTCCATGTATGTGGCTGTGCTGAGCTAAAAGCAACTGATGGTGAAGAACACTCTGATTAGTGAGAAATGCCTGCACTTACACCTGAGTGCTTAGATACCAGGAAGCGTAACTAGCAGGGTGATGTGGCGGAGCATTCGGCAGCGAAAGATCTCGAACCGTGTGATTTCATCTTTTGCAAAACTGGGAAACATGTCATTCCTATCAGAGTGCAGCATATGTAATACGTCATTAGCAATGTGTACATGATTCTTCTATCCGCTCGTTGATTGTCAAACGTCTAACCAATCCACACCTGAACTTAGAAATCTACATTGTCTGCTATACTCTTCCGTCCTAAACAGAATGGATGTGAATATGTAGTCCGCAAGCCTACTGTCTTCAGTCTAAATTTTTTGTTCTTCCACCACTCCTAGAGACACATGGATATGATTTTCCTCCAACTTCAAAATAATATGTTGTATTTATTACATAAAAATAACAAAAACATGTCAAGCATTTAATAGTTGCCTTATAAGACCAATGCTTTTGTGGAACTATTGCATCCAAAGTATTGTGTGTGTGAAGGTGTAGAGTTGTGATACTTTCTTTTTGCATGTGAAAGCAGATTTATCATTTAGTAAAATTCTATTGAATTGTACAAAAAATATCTCTCATTCATTCTTTAAATAGTGTACAACAGTGATAATTTTAGATTAACTATTTTTTATGCCATAATTGAGTATCTTTTCTTGATCTTTTAAACCATTGTGATCTTAGCATAGTAATTTAATAATTTTCTTAAAGTATATTATTAAATTTTTAACAATTTTAAGCATAGATTAGGATACCATTGATTTTAGGATGGAATTAATCACATCTAAAATTCAAATGCTTATAAAGTCTTTCAATAGATTCTTTCTTGTATGTTAATTTTATATACAATATAATAGGGATTCAATTGTGTATAATAAATTTGCTTTCACATACAATTGTGTATAAGAAATTGTTATTAAAACTCAATAGCATAATTCTTATAAAAAAATCCTTGTTGAGATTCTTCTTTCTAACTTTTCTTGAAGTTTTGGAGAATTACTTTTTTGCTTCTTCAGCTAATTATTGGATGCAGATTTAAATATTTTTAAATAATTAAATATATTATTTATACAAATTTATGATTATTGCCATTTTTGTGGATAGTAAACTTCCAAATCTATTTTTTAAAATTAGTTTACACAATTGCAATAAAAACCTAACTTTGCTCTTACCTTATGCAAAGCTTTAAGATACAAGGATGTACTTATTAAATCATATTATGCCAAGATAACTATAAAATTTCAATTGCAAAATACTTTCAAAACATCTTGTATAATTTATATGTTTTAAGAATAGAATCCAAATTTTGATCTATTTTTTTAAAGTTGTAAGTAAATAATTAGCCATTAACTTAAATAACCTTTTGGATAAAGACAAGTATATTTTAGAAATCTCACATCCAAAATTTTATACTGCAATCAATTCTAAAAGAAGATATAAGTCCTTAATGAAAAAAAAAAAAAATCCAATTAGAAAGAAAAAAAAGTGTATTAACTACAACTATCTATCTATTAAATATAGGTACTACCTAAAAATATTATATAACATTAAATATTGTTCTACCAACTCTAAATAAAAATACAACTTTGAACATCCTCAATTCAAAAAGGACCTCAATTATACATCCAAGAATTATGCAATTTTCAAACATAGTGGATTTCAAAGGCTTTTCTATAGTAGTAAGTAGATCCAATAAATTTTTGGAATCCCACTACTTCCAATAAAGAGGCTATCAATACTATTAGACTAAGAATTAATTCCAAATTTGTAATAGTTAAAAGTAGATAAAGCCTTGTAGCTATTTAGATCCTTTCATGCACCAAATTTCTACCTACATCATCTAATCTCCAACCTAAGTCCAATAAGAACCATAAATAAATTAAACTCCAATGCTTGAACTTCTCTTAGTTCCAAAATCTACTTTATTGTGGAATATACAAATTGATCTAATGCACCTTTAGTATAATAAAAAGATCATTTTACATGTAATTTCTTACTTCAAAAACCACTTGATAATTACATTGCTTTTAAGATGCAATGCCAAATAAAGACACAAAGTGCCACAAAAGAATTGTACAACAAATGGTGCAATAAGTCTTTTAATTGTGTGTTTATGAGCTCTTACTCTTTTCTCTTCTTTTATTAGATTCACTTCTAATCAAAATCTAACAACTTAATATAGATCCAACTTAGTTGCTACAATAAACCCCCATCTTCAAACCTCCTTCCACTCTAAAAAATAAGAAATTTTTTATAGGTTAAAAAAGAATGCAGTATAAGGGCAACAATATCTTTGCAAATAGCTAAAAAATACACTAAAAAAAAGATTAAATATTCTAAATCCTAAAATAATATCTATTATATTTTATATGAGATAAATGCTTAAAACTATTATAGCAAGCCAGTTTAATCTTCTTACTCTACAAAGCTTAGAATAATCAAACTTAATTAGTTAAAATATTAAAAAAGTGGAATATAAACATACACTAGATGACAACATCTTCATATTTTGTGGATCAAAGGTATAAAAGGGTATCAAAATCTTAGAAATATATTGATAAAGATTTATAATATTTATTTATAATTAATTATTTTTTAATCCTTAATTACCTATTTTATTTTAATATGTATTCTAACTTATTGATACTATTTTTTTGAAGATCAATGTCTAATACCTACATATAATATTACTACAATAAATTAAGTATCTACAATGTTATTTAATCAAATCAATTATTTCTTGTCTAATGGCAATAGAAAAATACAATCTAGACAAATATTACAAACCTTTGTGGATTTTAATCTTCTAATTTACTCTCTTCTACCAGATCAATATTTTCTTGAATAGACCAATTTCTTATAAAGTCTTTGAATGGCTTGACATTTTTGACATCACAAACAATACATAGCCAACTTTTTTATTCAAAATTTTGATTGATCAATACGAGATAAAAGAAACAACAAAAATTTTAAACACCTAAGTTAGATAAATATGAAGATAGAATATTTCATATAGCATTAGCTTATATAATATTAAAAGACTAGCTAATATAAAATAAATAAAAAAATTTACAAATAATCTTTAAAAATAGAACAATTATTTGTAAACTTTTCAAAGATTTGGATTAGATACAATTCTTACATTTACTTACATCCATGTAAAGTCTTTGTCTTAATTCTTCTTATTCCTTAATAAAGCCTTATTTATAGGATAATAATTATAAATATAGATTTTATCTACTATTAATTTAACTTCAAATTCAAATTGATATTTTAAATGTAAATCCTATTTTTTAAATTTCTATAATAGTATAATTTGTATACTCTATTATTTTTTATCATTGTATAAAAATAATTTGATTTTTTATTTTATATCAAAATCAATAGAATTAGACCTAGATTAATACTATATTACTTTATCAAGCACTACAACTATAAACTTTGAAGTTGTATAAATAAATATAAAGTTTTTTATTTTATAAAAAGAAATATTTTTTTACTTAAATAAATTTTAAGAAATTAAAAATTTAACACATATATTCTTTCAGTAGAAAAATATTTAATTTTAAAAATAAAAAATCTAAGATGAGATTTTATATTTTTTTAATTTATTTTGGATATGAATCAACAATTTCAATTTAATCAATTTCTACTCAATTAAATGATTGTTAACTCAAATTTTCCCATCCAACTACAAAAATAACTTATTCCACTTAACTTGTGTTTATTACAGCAAATGAGTATTTTTTTAAACATCAACCAAGATTCTTAAATAAGTAATAATTAAAAAAAAGTATAATAAGTATTTCTGGATGACAGATATTGGAAGTAATAAAGAATTTAAAAATTAAGTGAGTAACTATGAAGAATATAAAAGTGAGTATAATGAAGCAGTTTTTTTTTTTTTTTTTTTTTTTTTTTTTACCGTTTTTTATAAAAACAAATTGTCTTAATTACCAGTAGTATCTCTTTGATGTGTAATAATTCAAAAACTTACATAAACTTGGTTTAGGAAGAATTGTATTTTTAGCCAATTATAGATAATAAATTAAAAAATTTATTTAAAAATATCAAAAAAGGATTATAAGCTATTGAATGAAAATATATTTTATAAAAATATCAAAAAAGGAAATATCATAATTCATATATATGATCAATTTATTTCTTATTTTCTTATTCTTTTGTAAACTTGGATAAAATAATTGATGTGGTGTTAACAATTTTTTAAATAGAATATTTTGGAAGTTTTGGTGGTTAATATGATATGAGATTTTAGTTTATAATATTTCAAATTATTATTTTGTTCCCTATTTAGTTTTTGTCTTAATTCACAAGTTTAGACATTTAATTCTATATTTTAATATAAAAAATAGATAATATTTCTAGTCTAAAAATTTGCAATTTCTCTATGCATCTTCCCTATGAGCATAGATTAAAAGAATTGATATGGCATAGACCACACAAAATACAGATCTTAGTGTGGTTGTAGACAGTGTTAATGTAGAGACTTGTTATCCGTGAGGTTTCACTGTATGGTTAAACAGACTTGGAATCTCCTAATAAAGGGTTCTCTATGACTTTGGTGTTATTTTTAGATAGATAAATCTGAAATTTTACTTTCATGTGAGTAACTTTAAATTCTTGATGCATTGCACAAGCACTAAAAAAAAACGGTATTTTCTATGGATAATTTTTCCAAATGCAAACCATGTACATAATTTATATGCACAGTTTATATGCAAAACAATTTACATGCAAAACAACTCTTCACAGTTGTAATATACGCATGTTATTCCAATTTAGTAAATAACAATATTCTCTGCTTTTCTTTTGGTTAACTCAATATTTTAAAATACTAACTACACTTGCTAGTTCTGCTGCTTTGCTTTAGAAGTGAGAGAAAAAAAAGATCCAACATGCTGAACTGTGCAAAATCAAGTTGCTGCTCTAATCTATTGCTCCTCACCTTGATCCTCGTCTTCGCCTTTCGTCAAGCTCGTAACGCCGGTCCCGCGTTCTCTCGTGTAGTGAAAGTTGCTTCAGAAGCTCTTGATTGACTCTTCCGATACCCACAAGGTCACAATGCTCACAAGGCCGAATCCTGCTGCTAGCAGAGCCTGGCTTACATTGCTCCACATCTCAAGTTACAGCTACAGCAGGCAACCAGGACATAATTTATATGCACAGTGGAATGTCAAGTTGATGAAACGCATTCTACCCTTTGTGGAGAGACCATTGATCACGATCCCTAATCGTCAACCGACCAAAATTCACACCCAAAATCTTACACTCACGAGAGGATCAGTGGCATCTTATAGATTTGTCACCATCCTCGCCCCAGCGCTACTTAACGCAATTCCCGCCTTGAATCATTACACCGTGGCTTCTGATACTGTGCCTAACATTCTTCTTACCCCCACCGTTCCCTACCACTTGTTGTGTCTATTTGCTTGTAGCAAATCTGTTCTGCAGAGTCTGAAGCAATGGCGGCGACCATGAGCATGCACGCTGCGGGAGTGGCCACGGGACTTGGTGCCAATGTGGAGCTGAAGAGCAACGTCGGGTACAGCGCGAGCTCGGTGGCGGGGGTCCGCCTGGGCACCTCGCGCAAGGCGCAGCTGAGGCGCTGTGCCGCGCCGGCCACCAGCGCGTCGCTGTACTCCGATGCCAAGTACGACCTGAACAACTACAAGTTCGACCCCATCAAGGAGTCCATTGTGGCCCGCGAGATGACCCGGCGCTACATGACCGACATGATCACCCACGCCGACACCGACGTGGTGGTGGTGGGCGCTGGCTCTGCGGGGCTGTCGTGCGCGTACGAGCTGTCGAAGAACCCCAACGTGAAGGTGGCCATCGTGGAGCAGTCGGTGTCGCCTGGAGGGGGCGCGTGGTTGGGCGGGCAATTGTTCTCGGCCATGGTGGTACGCAAGCCGGCGCACCGGTTCCTTGACGAGATCGAGGTGCCGTACGAGGAGATGGAGAACTACGTGGTGATCAAGCACGCGGCGCTGTTCACGTCCACGATCATGAGCAAGCTGCTGGCGCGGCCGAACGTGAAGCTGTTCAACGCGGTGGCGGCGGAGGATCTGATCATCCGGGGCGACCGGGTGTCGGGCGTGGTGACGAACTGGGCGCTGGTGGCGCAGAACCACAACACACAGTCGTGCATGGACCCGAACGTGATGGAGGCGAAGGTGGTGGTGTCGTCGTGCGGGCACGACGGGCCATTCGGCGCGACCGGGGTGAAGCGGCTGCGGAGCATCGGGATGATCGAGAGCGTGCCGGGGATGAAGTGCCTGGACATGAACGCGGCGGAGGACGCGATTGTGAAGCACACGCGGGAGGTGGTGCCGGGGATGATCGTGACGGGCATGGAGGTGGCGGAGATCGACGGGTCGCCGAGAATGGTAAGAATGTCGTGGCTGCGTGGTGATGGTTCATGCGTGGGTAGATGTGTGGATGATGGGCTTGCAGACCGAGGTGCAGAATGCTGAAGGAATTGTGGTGTGGAAATGGAATGCAGGGACCTACATTCGGAGCGATGATGATATCCGGGCAGAAGGCGGCACACTTGGCCCTGAAGGCCTTGGGCCTACCCAACGAACTGGACGGAAACTATAAGCCTAATGTTCACCCTGAATTGGTTCTTGCATCCACTGACGACGAGACGGCATCCGCTTGAATGCGGTGTTTGGAATTCAACTAACCCGTGGAACGTCGGGTTCGATGGGAAGTTGAGTCTGTTTTCATAAGATGTGTGATGTGTAAGCAGTTAGTAAGGAGGGTCACCCACTTTGGGTGGTGAAGTTGGTTAGGATTAGGCTTGTATAGGGCGGGAGCCGGATCCGGACAAACATGTACTGTTGCCGTTTCGGTTTCTCGAAGGTTCTGCTCGAAGAATGCTGTATTTGTTCTGTGTTCAATGCAATGGGCTATAAAAAGGACAATGCCTTGTTGTTAATCGTAATCTGCAATCGCTATATGTCACCGGGTCAACAAGTTTACTTACTTATCTGGGTGGAGGAGATACCCAATCGATTAGATCGGTTGGACTGAGGAATTTGAGTATCACGGATGCTGATGCACTGTTCATTTGGTTATCATGTATGCATAGCGGTCGGATGTCGACAGTCTTTAACGTTTCTGCTAGATGCGAACTTTCGACATCGAATCTTTACAGTTGCAAAATCTCGGGTCAGTCCTTTATTCGAGAGAGCTTTGTACGTCAATATGTTGCATTTGTCCCTAGGGAATCGTCCAATGCACTGCTGTAGACATGGGGTCATTACCAACGGATCTTTTTTAGAAGGTACTTTATCTGATTCAAAACAGGAGATTCGTCATAAATCTTCTATACTACTCCTTGCAAATTCAGCTCTATTCTATAGTATAAACGGTAAGAAGTGCAACTCAGCGGACTACATCTCTGGACGTGCAGTAAGACAGTTAGTTTTCATTTCTCACGCGTTCAGATTTCATCAATATTGTCCCATAATTTGTAAAATTCCGCAAACGAACACTTGGTGGAGGGTATTTTTCTTATCTTTCTAGAATCTTTCTCCATTTTTCATCAGTAGAGCCATCTTCACATGGTCTGTTTCGACCGCAGAGCTACACATCCCATGATCGAAAGAATGCATCACAATTTGGGCGGGATGAATGCGTCACAATTTTAGAAATCGCATTTTTCGATGTTTCTCTTGTTGATTAACTCAATTTCAAAAAGAATATCATGCAATGGTGCTGATTTACTTTCTGATTACATCGGAATAGTTATATAAAAATTCCAGCCGGTTCACGATCTACACCGCTCAGCGAATCATGCAATAATCTGCTAGTCTTTTCTTAAAGGAATCCAACTATTGATGATGACAGCTCGTAATATTTACTACAGGAGCCTCTCTCAGGCCCCCGGGGCCACTGCAAAAGAACCTATGCATGATGGCTGAGATCTTTTGGGGTTGTGCAGCTGGTTCCATAACTCGAAGCTCTGGATTTCTGATTGTGCCTTTCAATCTATCAACAACAATTTGCAGAACCACGAGAATCGTGGCATCAATCGCAACCTTGCAACTGAGCTACAACGAACTCCAATCTGCAATGCACGGTGTCGATCTCGAGAATGGGCCGGCAACCCCAATGATAAAGCGATGCGTGGATCCAACATCGTGATGGTGACATGACAGTACTAAACATGGAATTCCTGCAATATCAAAATGTGGGAGATTTTTCCATCTAGACGACCAAGTCTCTGGGTCTGCAACTGGCCATGCGATGTGATCGTTGCAGATTGTAGTTACAAAATGTGGGTTCAGCCGATTCCTCCTTTTGGTGAACATGCCTCACATCGAGCGTTGCCTGGTCGCGACAAGCCTTTGCCGAATTAGCAAATGCCTCGAGGTGGTAACGCATCAAACAAAATGCAAGAGACCAACATCTCATTCATTCAAGATGATGAGCTCAACCTTCATGTTCCTATTGTACTTGCAAGCTCTTACTTATGGGCATTATCCATGGGCTGAGGAAAATGAGGTGCAGATTGTCTTTTAGTGGATTGGTTCTCTATTAATATCCATTTTGACAAAAAAGTTGAAAATCCAAAAACATGCAATGTGAGGCTCTTGCCTTAAACCCTTTAAAAAGAAAAGGTTTTAAGATTTTATTCAGAAAATTTATTTTCTTCTTTTCAAAGGTATATATATATATATATATATATATATATATGTGTGTGTGTGTGTGTTTTTGTTTATTTTTTATTATTTTTTATTATTTTGTTTATGTCGCAATTATGTTATTTGTAGTTGTACATAATTCGCAGTTATGTTATTATGTACTTTACAATATTTTATTTACAAGTTAAGATTGACTTTTTACATTTTTTGTAAGACATTTAACAACAGAATATTCAAACTTGCCACACCTACAGCATTTCTTGTTTATTGCAATGTTTTTTGTGTTTTATTGGACATCATGTAGTTTTCTTTACTATTATAAATTTTTTTTAATGAATTTTTTTATACTATATTAAAATTAATATATTTTTATGAGCTGTTTCTTTGTTTTTTGTATTATTGCTACTATTTAAATCATTAGTGCAAGGTAGTGACATTTTATTTTTACTAGATGTTTTTACAAGATGTTTTTTTTTGTTCTCTCTAATACATTTGACTCTACTTCTAAAAATACTAGAAGTTCTACGAATAAAAACATTTTTTTTCTATTCTATTGTAGTATAAGAATTAAGATAATTTTAAGTAAATAGATCTTAAGAAACTTTCCAACAAAGTACCTAGTCCTAATAATAATAAAAAGCATAATTGAGCAAATAGAAGAAATACTCAAGCACAAGAGATTAAATGATTTTTATGACCAGAAATTATTTTTATTCTTAAACTTTATTAGTCTGACTATATTATCATCAAAAAAATTTTTACTGATCTAAATAATCTATGCATCTACAAATATCACTATAATATCATTTTGGTACTAAAAAAAGAAAAGAAAAAGAAATCTCAAAAATCTTATTAGATGTAATTAAATGTTATCTTATACAATGTAAAGAATTTTTATAATTACTAAAAAATAGCTACAACAATATAAATTTTATTGCAAGAAAGAAAATCACTTGAATATAATACTATAATCTAAAGTGAAATTTTATACTTTAGAAGCAACACTAGATTATATTTACAGCTCAAATAGAATTAAAATAAGAAGAATATATATATTTTAATCTCACTTTATATTAAGGACCTCATAAAAAAATTTGGACTTTATATTACACAATACAAGATTATAGGTTATTCTTAAAAGAATTCCAAAAAAATTTAAGATTAGCCATAATATATGTATATAGCAACTATTACAAGAGGTATTAATTTTAGAAGGAAATTATCAAAAACTTACCTAAAAAAATATAATTTATACAAAAAGATTAGAATATGATATATAAATATAAAAATAAAATAAAACAGCATATTTCCTTAAATTATGTATAAATCTTGAATAAAAAAGAAAAAAACATATGGATCATATTTAAAACATATGGATCTTTAAAACAAGGCTCCAACTTAAAGATATTTTTTTGATTGAAATAATTTAAAATTTTTCTAAATCAATAGAAGAGATGAAGTGAGGGTCTTTGTCCAATTAGATAGATTTTCCACAAGAAAAGATGTCTTTTAAGAGCAAATATACTACAAAAAAATAATTTAGGATAATATTGTAATATTTGACTTTATTATAATAGAACTATTAATTAAACTATTAAATTATATAAAAAAAAGATTATTGTATAAGATGAATATAGGTCATTTAAATTTTTTTAAAGTAGTAGTAGAACAAGACTTAAGAATTTAGACCAATGACATCAAGAAATAGGGTTTTTTCTAAGTAAACTTAGGCTTTTTATCAGATTTTATAAAATTATTTTGCTAAGACCAAGCTTTTTTCCATGCTCAAGAAAGAAATAGAAAAAATAAATAAAAAATAAATAAAAATAAAAGATATTTAAAATTACAAAAAAATATTAAAAATATTATAATATATCAATTAAAAAACTTGAGATAAACTAAATGACATAGAAATTTAAAATATTAAAAAAAATAGGCTAATTTATATGATTAAATAAAAACTAATTGATTATTTATACACCAAAGAATTATTTTTAACAATCAAAAGAAAAACTTATAGCATAAAATATTAGAACTTTGTAGAAACATAAAGATGTGCCACAAGGATTAAAAATTATTTGAAAGAATACACAAGAAATTTTCTTCAACCATATATTTCTAACTTCCTTTGGCTATAGAAAATATTGATGCATCTTAAAGTATATCACACTCTATCCTATGCAAGTTTATGCAATTAATAAATTTTTATTTTATAAAAAATAATATTTTTGAAGAAATACACAAAAATTCCAAAGATATAGAAAATAAAAGATATTATGATAGATTAGAGTGAAGGTGGTATTTTTTAAAATTATTTAAGTACATATTAGGTAAAAAATATCTTAATATAATTAATCAAGAAATATAACAAAATAATTTCGTTTTGAGTGGTATAAGAGGAAGTATTGCCCTATTATACAAAGGTGATAAAAGAAGATTTTAAATACATAAAACAAATTATACAAGACTTTTGCAAAAAGTTTCTAAAAATATTACCAACCAATTTTAATAAAAATCATAAATCCTAGTTATAAAACTTTCTTATCATAAAAATAGATCTCAAAAAATATCTTAATAATATAAAAAAACCATTAGTTAGTTATAAAAAAATCCAACCAACTATTTTTTTTATTATATGATTTTTAATCTGAAGCTGTCTTTGATTTTAATCTGAAGCTAATGAGACCTACTTCTTCTTTTATTTTGTAAAAACTCTTATAGATAATTGTGGTTTTAATTCTTATAAACATATTTTTTTACATAAAGTTTGTTATCTTTCTTCTTCTAATTCCGCAATTATTATTGGCTTAAAAGAACACTCTCTTGCATATCCTGCTACAAAGAGTTCTGGTACCTCTTCTTTGAGAGCAAATGCTCGTGTATGATGCTTAGAGGCCTTTTCATTGTCAGCTATAACACTGTACAGCTTAATAAACTCATCTTTTGCTTCTTTGTAAACACTAAGTAGCAATAAGACCTGATCCATAACAACATTTATATACTCTTCTCTTTCAATGTCGCATATTGTGATATCTGTGCTTTCTCCTCTTCTAAATGTTATTATTGCAAGGTCGGTATGTACGGAATATTTTGCTTTCATAGGCACTGGAACATTCCTTTCCTTGAGAAAGAACATACTAGACAGTCTAGGCTCGTTTATTATGATGTCACACAACAACTCAAGATCTGGCTTTTCTTCGCTTATAACAGCAGACAACTTTATGTCTGCGCTTTCAATACTATTTGCAATATCTACAGAGATTGTATTGCTGACCATGTTGATAAGCTGGGTATCAAACACAGCATATGATGACATATGTCGTACTCTCATTAGCTTCAGATTAAAGTCAAAGACAACTTCAGATAGAGTAGTACTTTTAGATAATAGTTTGTATTTACAATTAATTCAAATAAAATTTTGAAATAAACAACAATAACAACAATCATAACTGTCCTAGTTCTACCAACCATTGGCCTTGGTGATTATGTAGACTATTTCTATTGATTATTAGTGGCTAGCCATCTTTTTGTTAGTAGCTACTTATTCTATTGATTTAATCTAATCTAATCCAAACTTCAAAATGTCCAATTTTTACGTAGATCAGATATTTCCAACCTATCTTCTATTATCCAAATCCTATTGATCTATATTTCTTTGCTAGATTGGTTCTTCCAAACTACCCTTAGTTAATTGAACTGATTAACATTTGATAAATCTTTAGCATTAAGCATATGATAGCCAAATTTTGTATCAATCTTCTTTATTGATGACATATAAAACCTAACTTCTAAAATTTGTCAAAGATTAAATAGATGCAAACAAAATTAATTTGCAACCACTATCTTAAGTTCCCAAGATCATTCTTTAATACATAGAATGGTTCCTTGTAGTAGAATAAGGTCTTTTTTCTTTTTAATATATGTGTTTAATTTGATAGAGCAACTCAACTTTATAGAAGCAAATTCTATAGAATAAATGATATATCTAAAAAAAATAACAAAGATTCTTAATTCTCAAAGAAACATAAGAAGAATATTGCATTCAACAACAAATTCATGTATTTTGGAAATATATCATATCTTTGTATTTAAGATTTAATATAAAAATATTATAAGATAGAATTTAACTTCTAAAATTGAAAGATTAATTTAGATTTTAATATTTAACAAATCAAAAAACTTTTATAAAACTCTTTTAATAATAAATATATATATAAATAAATAAAAAATTTAAAATAATAATGTAATATTTTATAAAAGAATAAGATTGATATATTTCAAATTAACTCATAATTACAAATATTACAATAGATCTAATATTGCATTGATATTTTGCATAATTAAAACCAAGATTTCTTTTCAAATTAAGTCTTACTATTAGATAGAATTACATGTATAATTTGAGTTGCCAAACTTTTTTATTAATAAAAAAAAATATTAAAGATTTTAAATTATTCCTTGGTTTCATGTTCAATTTGTCATTTGATCCATTCACTCATAAGTACAATAATTAAGAAAATTTTATAATTCATTTAATTAAAGTAGAAAAAGTACTAATTAGGAGTTGAATTTGGCAACTACTTAATTGAGAAATAAACTTAGGTCATTCTATACTTTTAATTAAAAAAATCTATAGTCTTATCATTCACTCATTAGATGCTAAGTAATAGAATTGGTTTTTAAAATATACTTTGTTTATAAATTGGCCTTTCTAAGTAATGTATTATAACAGAGGATATTGATTCTATTTTTTTTAAATCCATGCAATAAATCTATTCCATTTGTATTAAAAAAAAATCTAAAAAATACATAAAAACTAATTACTTTGCAATAAATTGAGACTATGTCAATATCTACTTTTGATACTCCAAAAGCAATCAATGCATAGCTTAAACAATAATTGCTTCCAAAAAAATAAAATCTAAAAATTATTTTAAAATCCAACTCCCTCCTCTTTCAAAAAAAAAATTTTAAATTGAATTTTCTAATTAGTCTACACACATTGTGCTTATCTCTTTGAAAATATTCTCACTACATTTTTCACTTTTATTGAATTTCCTTTCAACACCCAAAATATCAAATTACAATGCAAATCTTCAAAGGATAGAAGAACCTCGAAAGGTGTTCGGAAAGGCATGGGGACAGAGCCCACTTGGGAAGGTTGACACGTGTCGTTTCCACAGCGTGGCAAGAGCATCGACGGCTGGCACGAGGCGATGCGGGGGAGTACGCGAGGGCAAGAGCCCCACCACGGTTCGACGGCTTCATGCGGGAGCCCTCGGCGATGGCAACAGCACAAAAGAGCCAGTCTAACCAGAAGGATTCCTAAAGCTATACACTAAAATATCTAGACACTTAAAGCGTAGGACTCTTTATCTCGCTGATCGATGGGCGGCGGGCCCCAGCAACGCCAAGAGGAGCTGAGATAGGCCCCATTCCTCACAACCTCCCATCTGGGATTCTGTGTGTGCATGGGTGGGAATGAAGTGGGATGGGGTGGTGGGGGTAAACGGGCCTGGCGGAGGTCCTGATGACACCGCCGGCTTTTTCCTCTGTCGAATGGCCAAGCCTGCATCAAAATCTTCGCCCCCACACCCCAGAAAAAATCTGCTCGGTAGCTTCTCTCGAGGAAAGTTGCGAATCAATTGCCACTCCGCAACAAAAACCAGTTCGTATGCTCTACGACAAGCACACTCTCTTGGGGTTCGGTTAGAATCTTTCCCTGCGATATTCCAAAACTTCCACTTGGACGCGAGGGAGAAGAAATTGGAATCTGTCCCCGTTCGCTTTATCCCCCCAGAGCTGATGCCGGAAAAATCTGAGCATTGAACTGAGGGCATGAGGAAAACAATTCATGACATCTGTTGCGACGTGTGTGTTTCAGTTGCACCAGGCTGCACTGAAGAGTTCCGATCCCAGATGTGTCTTGCGAACCAGATGTGCCTAGCGTCGGCCATTCCGTGGTGGGAGTGATGCAATTGAAGTTGGTGATATGAGAAGTGACAGTAGTATTGTGGGCATTATTTCCGGTGAATGCACTCGATTATCTGTCTCACAGTAGAATGAAGCATGGAAGGATCAGGGAATTATATCACGTGAAATGTGGGTTTCAACTCCACTTTTTGTCATTCTCTTTTTAAGCTCTTCATTCAATTCAGCTACTCAGCTTCATGCATAAAGGTTCCCAGTTATTTTGTCTCACACCAATTACTCAATTTCATTGCTTGAACCTGTGACACTAGAAATAAATGTAACTTTGTTTTGCACACAAATGTGTTGCTAGAGGGGAGAATTGACCGCCCCACTGAACCAAATGGTGTAATTTACGACTAGAATATTCAAAATATCATATTCTCTCGTCCTGTTGGGTAATGTTGTTACTCAAGACTTCATGCACATGCCCCACGGATGAGGTTTCATCACATCCATTCCGCATCCAAGATAACTGCAGTCCATTTATGGGTTCAACATGCACTTTTCCCTGGTTTCTTGCAGGCACAAATTCAATTCGGGAAAAAAATCTGCGAGATTGTGAGTGTATGTCGTACTCTCCATGCCTTCAAGGTTCCTTTTTGCTAATTACAAACATTCTAAGCGACGTACCCTAGGAAAATCTTTTGTATCCTTTGTCCCCTTCTTCACCACTCCCTCGATCGAATGCCTATTTATGCTTCCAGGATCGCAACTCCACAATGCCAGTTGCTCTTATCTTTAGATCGTAATTCCACATTGCTCTCATCGCTGAAAACCAATTTTCAATCGCATTTCAAGTTGTGCGAGAAGCGATTGTAATCCGCAGACTCTGAAGCGATGGTGGCGACCATGAGCATGCATGCTGCGGGAGTGGCCATCGGACTCGGTGCCAATGTGGAGCTGAAGAGCAACGTCGGGTACAGCGCGAGCTCGGTGGCGGGGGTCCGCCTGGGCACCTCGCGCAAGGCGCAGCTGAGGCGCTGTGCCGCGCCGGCCACCAGCGCGTCGCTGTACTCCGATGCCAAGTACGACCTGAACAACTACAAGTTCGACCCCATCAAGGAGTCCATTGTGGCCCGCGAGATGACCCGGCGCTACATGACCGACATGATCACCCACGCCGACACCGACGTGGTGGTGGTGGGCGCTGGCTCTGCGGGGCTGTCGTGCGCGTACGAGCTGTCGAAGAACCCCAACGTGAAGGTGGCCATCGTGGAGCAGTCGGTGTCGCCTGGAGGGGGCGCGTGGTTGGGCGGGCAATTGTTCTCGGCCATGGTGGTACGCAAGCCGGCGCACCGGTTCCTTGACGAGATCGAGGTGCCGTACGAGGAGATGGAGAACTACGTGGTGATCAAGCACGCGGCGCTGTTCACGTCCACGATCATGAGCAAGCTGCTGGCGCGGCCGAACGTGAAGCTGTTCAACGCGGTGGCGGCGGAGGATCTGATCATCCGGGGCGACCGGGTGTCGGGCGTGGTGACGAACTGGGCGCTGGTGGCGCAGAACCACAACACACAGTCGTGCATGGACCCGAACGTGATGGAGGCGAAGGTGGTGGTGTCGTCGTGCGGGCACGACGGGCCATTCGGCGCGACCGGGGTGAAGCGGCTGCGGAGCATCGGGATGATCGAGAGCGTGCCGGGGATGAAGTGCCTGGACATGAACGCGGCGGAGGACGCGATTGTGAAGCACACGCGGGAGGTGGTGCCGGGGATGATCGTGACGGGCATGGAGGTGGCGGAGATCGACGGGTCGCCGAGAATGGTGCTCATTCCTTTAGTTTCCCCTTCCGTAATTTCTGATGTTCTGTCTTTGCACATCATACTGTCTGTTTTCTTAAGCAGTGTCTGACTAATTGTTTTTGTTTTTTTTTGTTTTTTTGTTTTTTTCAGGGACCTACATTCGGAGCGATGATGATATCTGGGCAGAAGGCGGCACACTTGGCCCTGAAGGCCTTGGGCCTACCCAACGAACTGGACGGAAACTATAAGCCTAATGTTCACCCTGAATTGGTTCTTGCATCCACTGACGACGAGACGGCATCCGCTTGAATGCGGTGTTTGGAATTCAACTAACCCGTGGAACGTCGGGTTCGATGGGAAGTTGAGTCTGTTTTCATAAGATGTGTGATGTGTAAGCAGTTAGTAAGGAGGGTCACCCACTTTGGGTGGTGAAGTTGGTTAGGATTAGGCTTGTATAGGGCGGGAGCCGGATCCGGACAAACATGTACTGTTGCCGTTTCGGTTTCTCGAAGGTTCTGCTCGAAGAATGCTGTATTTGTTCTGTGTTCAATGCAATGGGCTATAGAAAGGACAATGCCTTGTTGTTAATTCATGCTCTTGAGGGGTGTTTGTTCCCATTTGCAAGCGGAGAGAGTTCCTTTAAGATGTGATAAAAGAAATGTCTTCGTAGGGAGTACGCGTTTGATTGTTATGTGTGCGCAGGTTGACATCCTCCAATTTGGAACTTTGAAATTGGTGATGTTGTCAAGGGATTGTGAATAAATTGTGGATAAGTTTTGAATAATTTGAATTCAGCTTCTCCCATTGCTTTTCATTTTTGTATCCGAGTGTAATGATCGGTGAATATGTGGATGAATTTTGAGAGTACAATAAGTTGTTGGGTATCGAGTTTATGTTTTCACATCAATATCTCTCGCAGTAGACCAATAAAGTTACTCTCAGTGCAGTTCAATCAGGATTCGAGAACATATACATTATCACCGAATTTAACTGATTTCGTGCCTTGTCTGTTGAGAACTTCTTGAGAGTGTTTCTCAGAGCACGACAATCACCTATTATCAGGGTTTATGAAAGGGAAATTGCACTAATAACTTGGAGAACGTGTGTTGTTTGTATCAAAATTGACTACATTCAAGTTGAGGGTAAGCACCCATTGTGAAGTGAAATGAGCAATTGTCACCATTTCACTGGATAAGCGAGAGGAGCGTATACTTTTTTCTACAGCTCTTTTGTACAATAAACTCATAGCGCATGGTACCATCTTGTCGGATAATTCTATTCATAACTCGGTGAGAAATAGTTACATCTATCTATCGCTTACAGGGGTAAGGTCATGGTGAAGGAGATTTTACTCTGCTAGTTCACTTGCATCCTTCATCGAACCATTTCTGATTCGGAAGTTCAGAATTGTGAATGGTAAACCGTTGCATCTAGGAGGTGATGTTATGGTCTGGATGGTTAGCATTGCATTCAATACAGGTGATCTGAATCGTTCACGGAATTAAATAAACAACTTTCCTCAATTTGCACTGCCTTTTATATTTGCTAATCTTCTAGTAGTAGCGAAACAATATTTCCACTTAGTACAATCTACATTCTTTTCGAAGTGACTACTTTTGATGTAGTGGAATAATGAGTTTTTAATCAGAGATTGTGAATTTGTTTTAGGGAGTTTCGTCTTGCCTCTGCTTTTCGTGTGTACTAAACAAACCCGAATGAAATGTAGTTCCACCAAATCGTGAATCTTGAATTTAAAATTGCACGCGTCTTCATCCTCCACTTCCTACTGTAAGTCACACACTACTACTCATTCAGTGTTTTATGTATTGTAAAGCACTTTCTTGTCTTTCATGGCCACGAGCCGAATATGGGATTTTCACACATAGCTGGCCATACTCTTACAGAGATGTGATTTCTGTCCAACCCTCTTAGCAAAAAACTTCTTCACATCAAGCTTAATAATGCCAACACTTCTGAAGGTGATGGCATGTTTGTGCTGTGTAAGTTTACTAGAAGTTTGCCGACTCATTTCGCACTTGAACGTCAGCGATCAATATGCAAATAGCTTTTCACTTGAAAAGCTCGCATCATACCCCCTCACGAGGCTGTTCTGATCTCACAATGCTTCTAACAAGCAAATTTGATTCGGTGTAGACAGGCCCCACAGCAGCATGCTATGATCAATCCAGCCCCTTCTTTCATTGGAATCACCCAAGTGGCATCAATATCCGTCACACCAACAATTGACGAGTTCGTCACACTTGAACCCACCGGGTTGCAGTACACACTTCGCATCTCAGCAGTTATCATAATCGTTGCTAGATTTTACTGTTCGCAACATGAGATCACGTACCATATGGTGATTTCAACAACACGTGGGCTGCTGACAAGCTTTTGTCAAACACAGCGGCACATTCACTGTTTCCTCGAAGGTCTACAGAACCAGCGTAGAGTCGAAGCACTGACTGCGGGTTAACTAATCACACAAAACTAAGCTAGTGATTGCAAGAGCATCCCCGACGAACTACATTAAACAATACTAAACAGTACTTATGAAACGCTCAGTACGGGTCGCCTTGATCCGTAACGGACACACACTGTAGCTCTCGGTGCCATGCATGATGATTTCCATGACTTGGGTAAGTGATTTAATGGATACTCAGATACTGCAGGTGACTGAATCTTTCAGTGAGTTTCTCGATAATGATCAGTTAGTGGATCAGGATTCTGGTGGCCGCATTGCAGACAGACTTCGATCGAAGAGCACCAGATGAGATCGGTGAACGTACACAGTCTTTGTTTGGAATTCATTGCACCCTAGATCATTTGTTTCTTTAGTCTTTACTTGTGTGCGCATATCGATATATATATATATATATATATATATATTTGTGTGTGTATGTATGTATGAGAGAATTGAAGGTTTAGGGCTGTAGTTTTTTTTAAGTGTTGCTCTACAGTGAATAATCTTTAGAACCCATATTGTGTAACAAGATATGTGTGTGGTTAGGTGCTTGAATGGAATGGAACCAAGATGAGAACATATGAGCTCATCTTCTGTGACAGGAAGAGATTTTTGCATCTCCTTCTTTGACCAAAATAGCGTGTTTAATGCAGGGTAGTTTGAACATGTCTTTTCAGCATGGCATACCGTGGAGGAATGATTTATAATGTGGATAAAATTTTGAAATATTAAGCTAATTTCTAATGTGGGTAGAACACATAAAAGAAAAGAATAAAATAAAATAATGACGACAGAGTGTCTGTGTAGCAATACATCAAACAATTCTTACAACTTCATATTCAACAATTTAAAAAAAAAAACATATACTGAAATTAGTACTTTAATTATTTTAAAATAATTTTTTTTATTAATTTGAAAATACATCAATCATTTTTATTTTTTATTTTTTTGAAATTTTATAAAAGTGAATTTATTGACAACTATTATTCAAATTTTGAATACTGAAATATTAAATAAAATTTCTTGTATTTGAAACAAGTTAGCATGGTCTTAAATTTTTAATTTCAAAATCTTAATGTAAAAAAAAATAATAAAAGTTTGAAAATTATATTGTTTTTATTTTTATTTTCATTAGTAAGTATTTTAATTTAACTTATTTTCTTATGCTAAATAATCAATTTTATATTTTATGTATATATATATATACTACAAAATAATTTTAAAATTCAAATTTAAATATTTCATATAAATTCATAATATACACTAAATTATTTTTTAAGAAAAATAGTTTCTTCAACATTGATTCAACCTATGTTTTTATAATGTTTCTAAAAAATATGATATTATTTAGAAATTTAAAAAATAAAAAGTAAAAAATATTTATAGCAGCAAAGAAAATTACTAGTACAAGTGCTTGTTAGATCTTGTTGAAACTTCCCTCCACAAATTTAAATCTATTTTAAATATATTAAAATGAATTGTATATTTGTTTATGTGTGGTTATATTAAATGAATGGATGAATAAATGTGTATATATAGTATTGCCAATTCCATCACAATTTTTGCTATTGTCACCACAATTTGCCATCTACTACATGCATCATAGGTTTTGCTAATGCCACCACATGCTATCATAGTTTTTGCTAATACCACCACAAGTTGCCCTAAACTTACATTGCACACCACAATATAGTTTATAGAATATTGCTAAAGAGCACCATAATAGATAAAATATATATTCTTTATGGATGTATATTTTAATATTTTATAAAGTGCATTGTGGTGTGCAACACAAGTTTAGGACAGCTTGTGGTGGCATTAGTAAAAATTGTGATGATATATGGTGGATGGCAAGTTGTGGTGATAGTAGCAAAAACTGTAGTGACATTAGCAACACCCTATATATATATATGTATATATACTTTTTTGAAAATTCAAAGTCTCTTGCATTGACTCTTGTAATATTTTTCTAAAGCATAACTCTTTAGAAAATGTTCAACTAAATTCATTAACTACTGTGATTTAGGAAATTTGAAATACATAGCTCTGCATGTTTGTACTAATATTGTTGCTAAGCTACAATTTGAATCACCTCATTAAAAAGATGTTAAAAAACTCTTACAAATTTTGCAACTACAAGATTCACATAAGAATAGATCTTTGGAAATCTTATAACTTTATGTATATGAAACAAAATCAAACCAAATCAAATAAAGAACAGAATAAAAGACTATATCAAACATAATGTAGAGACTTTGTTTACAATCTCCTAGTTTTTAGATTCAGAGTTACAATTGTTGTTGTTTAATGTATATTAAACAAAATAAAAATAATTGATATACTTTTAACTTAATAGTACACAATTTAGACATTATTTTAATTCATTCAAACTATGTCGGAATCTTTTATATAATCACTTTTTTTTTATTTTAAAAACCTACAAAGTTTTGGTTTAGATGCCAAAGTAAAGAATTGCATGGATATCAATAGTGAATGGTTTATTTTTAATATATTAATACAAATCAAAGTTTGGTGATAACTATTTTAGCTTGAAATGTAAAATTATATAAAAGAAAAAAAAAGAAAAAAGAAAAAAGAAAATGTAGGATTACTAACTTCAAGTTGGCATGCAATGTTTTATTTTTATTTTTTTAAAATGTAAGATTATCCATATTTCTGTTTTCTTGTACAATTTAAATAGTTTTTCTTTTCAATATATATATATATATATATATATAAATACTTTCTTCTTTTTTTGTTGATAAAAGTAAGGAAAACACAATAATGATATCCAATTTAATTTTGAAAATAATAAAATAATAAAATAATATCAATAGTATCAATAAATTGTTGAAAACTATGTTAGATACATCGCAAGCACTAATTATTCTTTTGTGAAAAATATTGTAAATTATACAGAATGTAGTATTTTGCTCAAGATATTTAATCACACAGGTATGAAAATGTGTTGTCACATTAAAATAGTTAAAGTTGGAATTAAAGGCATCATAATTGTAATTTTCAATTAGAATTAATGTTCTCCCAAGCAAATGAAGGAATGAAGGAAGCTTGGATGAAAAGAAGGATAAATAATGTGGATTATGATTATTTTTCTATTGGAAGAGCATTAGGGGCTCCACAAAAAAATCAAAAGTATTGAGAGGCTATTCAAATGGATGTGCCAAGGCCCAAACTGTGCCACGTGGCAGTATAATCATTCCCTCACTACATCACAAGATGGGATAATCACAAGCATAATGACACTGTTGGTAATTATTCCTGTAACTTCTTTGATGCGTGGAAAATAAAAAATATGATTATATAACTTTATTGAAGTGAATAAGGTTGGTGATGAAAAGAGTCAAAAGTTATACAGAGGGATGAGAATTGTTTCAAATCGCCCACAATCTTTCCAAACCGGTGAAATAAATCAATATTTATTGTTATCCACCAACATCTAGTTGCGACGGTGAAGGGTGCCAACGCCCCAAGCCCCCTAGAGTCACGTGTGCCAGGTGGCAAAAGTTGCAGGCATATACGCATGAAGCCGCTCCTCCCTCCTGAAACGAGTCAATAAATGAACGCTCCACGTCGGACACATTTGAAGGGATCGGACACTGGTGACGTGTCGAGCACGATCCCATCCCACGACCAGGTTGCTGAGTTGGACCTCCGGTTGGCCGACTAGTCAGTGCCACCTGGCCAACTTATTATTTTAACCGAGATTCCGGAGATTCTCATTGCTGTTGGAAGATTCCATCCAAATCATCGTGTGATTACTTTGTTACATTACATACATTCCCTTCAAATGGAATAAAATATAATATTATAAATGATCATCTTTAATCTAATTTATTTCTTTCATCTTTAATAGGACACATTTTGCAACTTCATTTGTAATAAGGATAATGGCTTTATTACATGTCGTAAAATTGACCAAAACTTGTATAAAAATATAGTCCTTTTAAATCTATTTATTTTGATTTAGTAAAATATGATGCTATAAGTTTTTATAATTTTACATCTATAAATAAATAAATTATTTATCAGATGGAATTTATAACATAAATTCTTTTTTTAATTTACATAAATAACATAGATATTGTAGTATAAGAAGTTTTCTTTTAAGTTGATTATTAATATAATATAAAAATATCAATTAAAAGAATAAATTGATCTTTGATAATCTTCTGGTTGGTTTGGAAAATCTTATTGTAATACTAGTCAAATAGACTCTCAAGTAATATTTACTTTAAATAATATTTTTTTTAATAAAAAAAAAAAAAAAAAAAAAAAAAAAACCTATGCAATTAGCTACTAAAATTAATTTCTAAAATCTTTAGAATTTTTTAATTAAAATGATATCTTATTGTCAAAGAGTCATAATTAGCATCTTATAACATTAATTGATTTGGATGTTTTAAATGTATATACAAAAAACTTCCTTGCTATAAGTATTTAAATTAAAAAATTTAGTTAGATAAAGTTATTAGTTTTTTTTAGTTTAATTTGTTTTTTTGTTTTTTTATTTTTTTATTTTTTTGTTTTTGTAATTTCAAATATAATTTATAATAAAAAAAAATTAATATTTTCTCTAAAACAATAATGAATATTTGTGAAGAAAGAAATTTTATTATTTTGATTGTTAGACATCTTCATTTTTATATTTTGAAAGTTGGATGTTAATTTGATATTATATTGTTAGATAGATTTTGAATAGAACCAAGTAAATAATTTTTTTTTAAATGCTACAAACCATACTAGTACTTGGAAACAATAAGCTCTTACAATAGTGTCTTATAAATATTTTTATACTATTTAAAAAATTTAAAACAGATTAATTTCTTTATCTTCTTATTCTTCCAATTGTATTAATGTTTGTGAAAAAATTAAACTTTTCAAATGAATCTTATTGGCTTATTGTCTAGTTGGTATGAAAGAAGTTATTTTTTTTATTCAAGAAGATTGATTCTTCTTACTACACAAAGTTACTAAAAAAAACTATATTATTTATTTTAAAAAGTTGTGTTAATGTATCATATATTGTAGTATCATACAAAATATTAAAAGAGTAGATAACTCCTATTAGACATATTCTGATAAGGATGATTGATACTTCATTATCAATTAATAAGTTATAGCTACCATATTTTGGTGGTATTATTATTTAGCCATTGTAGCCTACCAAGCCATCATGCAGCCTAATTATTAGTGTATTTACATTAGAAAGTCCATATATTTAGATAATAGACTAATAATATAAAAATTCAATTCTAAAGCTTATTTAATTATAATTTAATTCTCTTGTTTTCTTGTTGGTATTCACATATTTCTACTTCTGTCCTTGAGTAATACAATTCTCTATTTATTTATTACATGATATCAAAGCCATGCACTTTAGATTTTTTCTTTGATAGATTGAGTGATTTGTTTGCAAGGACTTGATTTTTTGATCAACTTTGAAGAAGTTTAATTTTTTGTAAAAAAAGCTTAAGAAATAAAAACCGCCTAGAGTAGCAACAGCCCCTAGAACAGCAAGTTGATAGAAAAGTAGGTTGTTGGAAGAATGAACAATATCAGAAACTTTATTTATATATGTAGCATATTTCTATAAATATTCTAATAAAAGGCTATATATGAGGATATTAAGCCTTATTTTGATTCCATTTTTATTCTTTTTTAATCTTTTTTCTTATTATTCCTATTCTTTTATCTTTAGAATATTTTTTCTACTATAACAATATAGTATTGCATCATAGAAAAATTTATTAGAAACAATTGGCACTTCTAGAAGGAAAAGATTAGATTCATTTTAATCAACTAGAGATTGTCGAAGGTTGTATGTAGAAAGTACAAGAAACCTATCGGATTGCCTATAGATCTAGCAAAATTAGAAAAATAAGAAGATACAAAAGAGTAGGTATTATTTATAATTTACCAATATCTTTTTGGCTTAAAGTTTATAATTATAAGTAAGGCAGCAAGTGCAACTATTGCATGGCAAAGTTTTAAAAAAAAACATATAAAGTTAAAAATACCTCAAGTGTACTATTTTTAATTCATAGATTTTTTACTGCACAAATGTATGAAGGTAATATCATTGTCACCCATATAGCCAAATTATGGAAGATATCTAAGTAACTTTTTTTAATTGGATAAAAAATTTGGATACACATTTTGTCATGGCATTATTAGAGAGTCTTCTCAAACTATATTATACTTTGGTGGTATCATTGATAATACAACCTCTCACTAAGTTGACATTAACTATGGTCACAACTTAGTTAATGCAGTAAGAGTCTCACAACAAGAATATGAGATTAATCTTGGAGGCAACATTGGTTATAGAAAAAAAAAAAAAAAAAAAAAAAAACAAGCCATATTCTCATACTGATAATTATATAGGATCTTTCTATGATTACAAGAAGAATGCTAAATGCAAATATTGTGGCAAGAAAGGTCACTATAAAAGAAAGAGTGTTGAATCAAAGAAAAAGATAAGAAGTTAGAAAATTTTTAAAGATCTTTTAAAAAATAGTAGGCTAACACAATAGATACAAAAGATCAAAAGAAAGAAGATGGATTTATCTTTGTAGCTATATTATCTATTATTATAAGTGATAAATAATTTTACATCAATTTAGGTGCTTCTCAGTACATAATAAGAAATCAAAGTTAATTTTTAAATTACAAAAACCTACCATTATGATCTAAGGTTTATTTGAGCAATGATATTAAACTTGCCATAAAAAGAAAGAACAATATCTCTTTTCAATTTCTAAATAACAAAGTTTATTTAAGAATTTTTTTTTTATTAATAAAATTATAGTTGTGGGTCATAAAATCAATTTTAAAGCTGATACATATCATATGAAATGAGACAACACTGTTATGAAAGATATTAGATATAAAAACTTATATATGCAATTAAAATCTTTGGATGAAGACAAAATTACTTCACTTGTTATAAAGACAAAATAGAAAATAAATGAAACTAATCTTTAATATAAACATCTTGGTATTTCAAGCTTGAAGAAATTATAAGCATATAAAATGGTTATTCATTTGAACTTAGATAATCACAAAAAATTAGAGTTTTACAAAAGATGTCTTTATGAAAAACATCATGATGCTTTTCAAATGAAAGATGGTACTTGTACAATCAAACTTTTGGAATTGATATATTTTGATCTTAATAGTCATATGAGAATAACATTTCATGGAGGGACAAAATATATTGTTATATTTATTGATGAATTTTTTAAAAAAAACTTTTGTGTATTTTATGAAACAAAAGTTTGAAGTCTTTGATAACTTTAAGATTTTTAAGGCTCTAGTTAAGAAACAAATGGGCTTAGAAATTCAAAAATTATATAGTAATATTAGCGATAAATATATATTTAAGGCCTTTCAATAGTTTTGTGAGCAATATAGCATCGAATAATAATTTTTGATGTCTTTTATGTCTCAACAAAATGGAGTTGTAAAATCCAAGAATCAGACATTATTTGAAAATATAAGGTACATGTTATAGCATAAGCAACTTTTGAATGTATTGTGGGTACAAGCCATCAACACTACAAGATCTTATAATAGCTATTAAGCTCCTATTATAGCTATAGAAAAAAAAACTTTTGAAGAAATTTGATCAGATATAAACCTTCAATATAACATCTTTATTTTTTTTGGATGTGATGCTTATTCACATGTTTTAAATGAGAAACACACAAAACTTAATCCTAAGAGCAAAAAATACATGTTTTTGGATTATGTTGAAGATACTAAATATTATCATCTTTACAATATTTAAAATGGCTTTATTATTAAGAATTATGATATTAAATTTATTAAGTGTGAAGACTCTAAAAGAACAAAAGGAATTTTAGAAATTTCTATTGATAAACTTTAAGACACAATGATAAAGATTGAATCTATCAACTCTTCATTAGATTTAGAAAGTGATAGTGATAATGCAATGGGAGATATAGACAATGACAATAGTCATTAACAACTAAGTATTGCATCATCATCCTCAGTTTAAGAAATTTAAATACAAACTTGTACACTTATATTATAATGTATGGCTTTAAATCCATCTCTAATCTTGTCTCCACTTCTACCTTTACCTATGATGATGTGTATACAAGCACATCTATTGGCAAAATAATAAGGAATTGATGTATCAATATTGGCTTGGATTCTTTCTAAGTCTTTTATATCTTCAACATGCACAACACATATTTTTTATATAAGCACTAAAGAATCAATTATTATTATTTAAATAATGAATAAAAATGATACTTGAACATAAAAAAAAAGAATTGATTTAGAGTTCCAAATTATTATTGATAATAAGACTTGGATTTTGATCCCTTTTCTAATAAACATAAAATCAATTTGTTGCAAGTATATTTTAAAGATCAAATATAATATAAATGGTTCAATGGAGCATTACAAGGCAAGACTAGTTGCAAAAGATCATGTATAAATAGAAGGTATTAATTACAATGAGACTTCTGCTTTAGTAGTAAAGATGACTTTAATTTATATACTTCTTGTATTTGCTATAGTTAAAGATTTGGAAGTTTATTAAATGGATGTTAAGGTAATATTTTTGAATGGAGATTTGAAGAAAAAATACATATAGATCAATCAAAAGGCTATATATCAAAGGATGAAGAACAACTAGTGTGTAAACTTTTTAACATTCTTTATAGGCTCAAACAATCTTTTGGATATGATATAGGAAGATAGATGACTATTTTGCCTTACAAAATTTGAAAAGAAGCCATACAAATCCTAATATTTATATTATGTGAACTTCTATTGGATTCTTTATCATCATTGTATTTTATATGGATAATTTGATGCTTGTATCCAATAACAAGGAACTTCTTTTGAAAGTAAAGAAAAAATTTGAGATTTGATCAAAAGATTTGAAATAAAAAATTATATTTTAGATGTGCAAATTATAAGGAATAGAAGGATTTATAAAATCTATCTCAATCAACAAAAATATATAGAAAATAACCTTAAAAATTTTAATATAAAAGATTGTAAATCTTTAATTATATCTTTGGATTCTAATAGCTTATTGTCAAGAGACATGAGTCTACAAATTTATAAAGAGATTGAAGTAACAAAGGACATAATAAAAAGGATTCTATACTAAAATGTAATTGGCAATTTAATTTATGCAATGATAGACACTTAAGCCAATATTCTATATTTAATAGGAATTATTATCTAATACATGGCAAATATTGGCCTACAATATTAGATATCCATAAAACAAATTTTGTGATATTTATAAGGTACATCAAATCATGTGTTACAATATGGTGGAAGTTCTTCAAGTTTGTAAGTGATTGGTTATTGCAATATATATTATATAAGAGATATTAATACATGACATTTGACCAATGGCTATATATTTTTGTTGATTAATAGTGTAACTAGTTGGAATAGCAAGAAGCAATCAACATTTGTATTATCTACCACTAAAACAATATATATGGCAACTACTCATGCAACAAAAAAAGCAGTTTGGTTTCATCAATATAAGATTTATTATAATAATTATTTAATTAATATAGATAGATAGAAGTAAATAAAAATAGATTAATTTGATAATATCTTATAGAAAAGCTTTCTAAAAGCTTCGTAGAGGAGGTTTCACCTTTAAATATATCTATAGGTGATTGGTAGGTTAGAAACTTAGTCACCAAGTTAGCCACATGTTGCACATATTGGTAGCTTGTGAAATAAGCTAAGTACATGGCGTATATATAAGAAACTTGTCTTGCAAGTTTGACATGTGTCTTACAAATTGGACACGTGTTAGAGGTCTTATAGAATGCTGTCACATAGCTCTTAGATAGATAATATATATAAAAATAAGAATGAAGCCTTCTTCACTCTTGTCAAATTTTTTTTTTGCTTTTAGTCTAATTCAAGAGTCTTTGTATTTTCTAATCTTTGGCAATAGCCATCCAATTTTTTCTTGAATATGTATATTTTTTTATTTTTTATTTTTATTTTTTTAAAATATAGATTTTATTGATTTAATTTATTTCTTTAAAAGATTGATAATACTATATATATAATATCAAAGCTTTTTCTTTTTTTTTAATTAAAAGTAGATTATCACTTTTTTTTTATAAGACATAAGCATATTAGAAATTGTGGATTATCCACTTTTAAACTGATATTATTCTTAGATTTTTATTTTTATTTTTATTCTTAAATATTTTATTCTATAATGAGAGTAGACATTTTTCTTTCTATTATATTATCATGGTAGAGCTTGCTAAAGTAAAGAACGCAATAGCACAAATGTAAGAGTAAATAAGAGAGCTAATGCTTGCAATACATCAATTCAATGTACTACCACAAGGAACAACAAGATTAGTAGGAAATGAAGGTATTGAAATAATTGGAATTGCTTCAATGTCTATACTAAGCTGTACTACTTCACCTATAATAGAATATCATTCAAGCATCAAAGAACCAAAAATTAGTTTGCTTGAGAAGTTCAATGGTACAAGATTTAAGTTTCAAGGATTCATCAATCAAGTACAACTAATGATTGAACTTCAACTTCAAAGTTATCTAGCTCAAGGATTATAAATCAAGTTTATTAAAACATTATTTTTAAGTCCTATTTTATCAAGGTTTTCATCTTTTCTTAAATAATGTGATCCAATATTAAATAATTTGGTGGTATTTTTAATAAAGTTTTGATCTAAGTATGGAGAACATGATACAATTCATATTGTAATGAACAAGATTTGTATCTTGTAACAAAGCAATCAATTAGTGATATTATATGCTTCACAATTTTAACAATTAGTGACTGATATCAAATAAGATGATGCTGTATTTATCAACCAATTTCTCTATAAATTATAATATGAGATAAAGAAATTGATATTCAACTTATCCGATCCTGAAACATTGAATCAAACAATTGACTTTATTGTAAAGTGTGACAATTGACTTTTTTAATTTTGATCTAAGAGTTGCATAAGGGAGCGTCAATATTATTATAGTACAATAAAAATATTGATGTCATCTTAATACGTACCTTTGAAAATAGGAGACATGCAAATTGACGTGGTACATTTTAAACATCTTACTAAATAAAAAAAGATTTATCATTATCAAAAAAGATTATGCTTATATTATAGAGAATCTAAGCACATTGATCAATATTATCTAAAGAAATAATACAACTATAAAATGAAGAATATAACTTTAAAAAAAGATAATATATTGGAAAATAAATTTATCTAGTTGTAATAGAGATTATGCAGTTAGAATCTTATATAACTTCTAATAAAGGCCCTATTTTTTCCTCAAAATCCTCTTCTTATTTTAAAATAGATGTGTGTTTGGGATTTGAAAATCACAAAGCTTTTACCTTCTTAGATTCATGAGCATTAATATATTTTTTAGATGAAGAACTTATTAAAAGTCATAGAATACTCTTAGTATAGAAAACTAAATTTATACATGTAGAAATCATAGATGGTCTTTTATTATATTCTAAAGATATTATTTATAATTTTTTTTTATAAATATAACAAAAAATAGTCATAATAATTATGTAATCTTTAATATAATTGAATCTCTATCTAATCCAATCATTTTAGGTTTATCAAGGTTAAAAAAATATAATCTTTGAATAGATTGAATTTTTTATAGACTTCATTTTTTTCAAAGCATTATTAAGAGTCTTATTAATTAAATAAATAGCCATAAGTTTAATATAATAAAATCCATACTTGTAGGTGCAAAAGTTTTTATCAATGCAACAAAAAAATGATCATCTTTTGCTATTCATGCTACACCTATTTTTGATGGTAGAAAGATTTCAAGTGGTATTCTAAGCCAATACCAAGATTATCAAGATATTTTTGAAAAGAAGAATGTAGATATTTTTTTGGAGCATCATCCATATTTAAAATTAAAGAGAGAATTTAGTCTTCATTTGGACCAATCTATAATTTATTACAAAATGAATTAGATAAATTCAAAAAATACATTAATGAGAATTTAATCAAGAATTTCATACATCATTTAAAATTTCTAATAGGAGTTCCTATCTTGTTCATAAAAAAAGAAGATGGATCACTATAAATGTATGCAGATTATCAAAGGTTCAATAAGATTACCATCAAGAATAGATATCCTCTATCTTTAATATATAGACTTCTTTATCAATTGAATCAAGCTAAGATCTATACAAAAATAGATCTATGAGGAGCATACAATTTGGTCCGCATTAAAAAAAGAGATGAATAAAAGATTGCATTTTGAATAAGATATGATATTTTAAATATAATGTTATGCCTTTTAAACTCACAAATGCACCAATTACTTTTTAACATCTCATGAATGATTTTTTTTGTGAGTTCCTAGATAATTTTGTTATCTATTATTTAGACAATATATTAATCTATTCTAAGAATACAGAAGAGCATGATTTATATATTTGTCATATGTTATAAAAACTTAGAGATACGAGATTGTATGCCAAGATAAAAAAGTGAATATTTTGTATTACTTAAATTTACTTTTTAAGATGTATCATTTTAAATGATGGTCTTAAGATGGATCTTAAGAAAGTCTAAACAATCATGGATTAGAAGATTTTAAAAACAATAAGGGATGCTGTCACGGACACAAAATATAGACTTGAAGTATAAACAAGAAGTTCAAGAAGAACTGGCAGGAACTGGATTAATATCACAGACACAGAATATAGACTTGAAGTCTAAACAAGAAGTTCAAGAAGAACTGGCAGGAATTGGATTAATCAGATGAATACAAAAACAACACCAGAGAGGTGAGCTAGAGCTCCAAGAGATGTGTTGTCGAGACTGAAGAACTCTTCAGCCTCAACTCCAATATATACTCCTACCTAGGAAGCTTCTCAAGCAGCTTCCACCAACTAGGGAGCTTTTCAAGCAACTTCCACCAACTAGGAAGCTTCTCAAGCAGCTTCCACCAACTAGGGAGCTTCTCAAGCAACTTCTATTAATTAAGAAGCTTCTCAAGCAACTTCTACCAACTATGAAGATGTTAGAAGGCTCTGGAAGATTCTAGAGAGTTCTAGGAACCTTCTAAAATATTCTAGAAGGTTGTGATAAGTATGTCCTTGACATCACATCCTCCTCTATCTTCGAGGTCTCCAAAAAGCCATTTGAGATGTATACTCACAAATATAGGAAATCAAAAATTTGTTGCATAGTCTCTACAATATACTCCAACTATCGTTCACGAGGCAAATGATTCATGGACCCTTGTAGCCACCGATAATGACCAATATCTTCTACTTGAGACCATGCCTGAACTTCTATATCTTCATTGTGAAAATGACCTGAAAATATTGCTTCGCTACTACTTGCATGAGTTGGTTCAACTTCAAAGACAATTACAAGTGACGTGCTGCTTGGTATTCTTTGACGTCTTCTTGGCTCTTCTAATTCTTCATCTCGAGGTCGATGTCGTGAGCTACTCGGTTGAGATGGTACCACTAGTACAGTATCTACATTCTCACTAGCCATATCTAAATATATCTTGATATTAGAGATCTTGATACTACAAAATATAACAAGTTATGTTTTGATAAGACCTGGATCCCTTTTCTATTTATTTCTCCAGAGAAAGCTTTATCTTCAAGCTTTATTAATGGCCAGCTTTTGATTTATTAGGATATCATCGATGGAATTCTCGTACCTTTCACGATACATTGGCGAGATTTTCGGCCGATTCCCATGTTCGTTCATTAATATCGTAGCCACTCCAATACACAAAGTACTCTAATTTATTCCATCTTTGTCGTGAATCTAGTATCTTTTCCACCTCATATTCTTCATTGTTTTCAATTTCTATATTAGGTGGCGGACATTGCACTCTTCCAAGAAAAGACGATTCCCGATAAGGCTCTAATAGAGAAATATGAAAGACAGGGTGTACCTTCATAGCAGCTGGTAACTCTAAGCGGTACGCCACAGGATTGATCTGCTTTTGGATAACAAATGGTCCCAATCTCTGATAGTCTAACTTATCACATGGCCGCTTAGTCTTGATATTCCGTCGAAGTAGCCATATTTTATCTCCAATTTTGAAATTAGGTACTTCATTCCCAAATTTATCTGCGGATGCTTTGTAAGACTCTTGGGCAATTTACAATTAAAGCTTCAATGTGGTTTGAATCTCTGATAGCTGCTGCACCAATCCTTTAGCTGCTGGGTTGTTATTTGTTGACGGACTCAATAGATTAAGCTTCGGATGGTATCCATAGTTGGAAAAGAATGTTGTTTTTTGAGTTGACCCATGAAGGATGTTGTTATATGCAAACTCGGCTAGCAGTAGATATGCAGTCTAATCATCTTGCTAATAGTTGATGCTGCATCATAAATATTGTTCCAAAACTTGATTCATCCATTCCGTTTGGCCATCAGTTTGAGGATGGAATGCCGAAGAAAGCTTGATATCCACCTTCAATATCTTAAAAAAAAATCTCCAAAACTTTGATACAAATTGGGTTCCTCGATCCAACACGATATCATCTGATAGACCATGATATCGATACACATTATCAAGGAAAAGCCTTGTTGTGTCTTCGCTTGACGATGTCTTCTTGCAAGGGATAAAATGTGCCATCTTAGTAAGTCGATCCACCACAACAAAGGTGTTGTTAAATAAATTTGATGGCGGCAGATCTGTAATAAAATCCATAGAAACTGAAGACCATGGACGACACGGAATACGCAATGGCTGTAGAAGTCCATAAGGGCAATGCCGAGGGTTCTTGGATCTTGAACAAATGTCACAAGAGAGGACGAAATCTTTCACATCCTTCCACATTTGAGCCACCAAAAATCTCGGGAAATAAGTTCCAAGGTCTTATTGAATTCGAAATGTCCCGCAATTGGAAAGTCATGACGAGATTGAAGGACTCAAAGTTATGTGGCCCTTTTGGGATATACAGCCACTCCTCAAAGTATAAGAGATCTCCTTCAACCTTGAACTTGTCATCATTGATATACTGCTTGATATCAAGGACTATTGAATCTTCAATGGTCGCAGCACGTACATGGTTGAAAAAATCGGCATCAATTGGCACAATAATAGTACAAATCTTGAATTGCCCTGGCTTTAACAATGTCGTACACTATTGATCAAGCGTTGCTTCTCCAACCTTTGGTGCAAGATATGATCTTCTTGATAATGCATCGGATAGTCCTTGTTGCTTTCTAGGTCGATAAGTAATAACAAAATCAAACCTAGATAGCGACATATTCTATCAAGCTTGACGACAGTTTAAAACCCGAGCCGACATGAAGTATTCCAGATTCTTGTGATCCGTATATACGATCACCGGATGTGCAGCTTTTTCGAGAAAGTGACACCACTTTTGGAAAGAATCCACTATAGGAAGGAGTTCCTTATCATGAATCTCGTAATTGATATCAGCCCTAGAAAACTTCTGTGAATATAATATAACCGGATGAAACTTATTGTCGATGTCCATCTGTGAAAGTACGACTCCTAAAGCAAAATCTAAAGCATCGATTTCTACATAGAAAGCCTTTGCAAAGTTTGGGTGTACCAAGATTGGAGCCGTAGTAAATGCCGTTTTAAGATTTTGAAATGATTTTTCCGCTAGAGGTCCCGATTCGAGCTTATTCTTACATGTTAATCAAGTGAGTAGAGCAGCAACTTGAGAATAATTCTTGATGAAGATCTGATAGAAGTTAGCAAAGCCGAGAAAACATTGTACGTCTCTAACTGTCTTTGGAACTTCCCAGGACACAATTGCTTCCACCTTCTTGAGATCTATCTTTAAGCCTTCCGTAGTCGCAACAAAATCTAAAAATTCCATCTCAATTTGGTGAAATAAGCACTTCTCCAACTTGGCGTAGAGTCCTCGCACGTGTAGTTTTTTGAGTACCAAACGAATATGCTTCTTATGCTCTTTTTTGTTCTCGAAAAATATCAAAATATCATCCAGATAGATGACAACAAAATCGTCTAGATATTCTCAAAAAATATTGTTCATCATATGTTAAAAGACCGCCGGAGCATTGGTAAGACCAAATGGCATGACATTATACTCAAAATGACCATACCTTGTATAAAAAGCTATCTTCCATTCATCTCCTTCTTTGATTTATACAAGGTTGTAAGCTCCCCTTAGATCAATCTTTGTAAAGATCTTTGCACATCTAAGTTGTTCCAAAAGACTAGAGATCAAAGGTATTGGATAGTAATTCTTCTTTGTCACCTTGTTGAGACCTCAATAGTCCAAGCACATCCGTAGTGAGCCATCTTTCTTCTTCACAAATAAGATTGGTGCCCCAGTTAGTGACTTTGAATGACAAATGAAGTTCTTGGCTAGGTTCTTGTCAATGTATTTCCGCAACTCAGCCAACTCCATCTGCGATAGGTTGTATATTGGGCCAAAAGGCGATTGTGCTCCTTCTTGTAATTCTATGGCACAATCATATGGTCGATGTTCTGGTAGCATGTCAGCATTTTTCTTTTGGAACACGTCTTGAAAATCCTTGTATTGTTCTGGTATACCTACTGTTTAAATCTGCTCTCCACTAATTGGAATCACATAAACGACCAATGGTGTGCCTTCCTTGCACGATCTTACAAACGTTCTTGTTCCAATGAACAAGGATTTTTTGATTTGGGATCTTCTTGTAGGCTTGTCCTCAAATTATTCTATAGGAAATGTTATCCTCCGCAACCTCCAATCTATAGATGGATTATATTTTTCCAACCAAGAAAGACCAAGAATAACACGATTTGATGGGATGCTAATAATATTGAAAATAATATAACTACTATGGTCTTTAAACATCACTTCTATAGGTTCTAATTCATGGATAATACTACCAGATAATAAAGGTCATCCATCTATTACTTCTATGTGAACAAGTTTGAATTTCTATACTAAGAGAATTTTGTGACGCTAAGCAAATTCTTGATTTAAGAAACAAGCAGATGCTCCTGAATCTAATAAGGCTAAGGTTTTTAGTTTTTGAGGACCAAAAGACAAAAAAATTGTAAAACAACGAGCAAGTTGAGTAGAAAGAGAAGAACCTGGTTTTGATTTGTCCAGCCGCACGGTTCCTATTGTGGCTGGGCATCCTCGCTTTCTTGAACAAATGCAGCTCTATTCTTGATATTGCATCCATTTTGCTTCTTGTGACAATTTTCAGCTCTATGGCCCTCTCCACCACAATAAAAGCACAAATCTTTCTCCATACGCTGCTTCTTTTCTTCTGAAATAAGGGATTTGACACGTACCGCATCAATCTGTATGTCCTCTGTCTCCGATTGAGAATTTAGGCTACTTGTCGATATAATTGCATCGTGATGACTTGTGTATTGTCTAGATCGTTGATCTTGGCAACGTTGAAATAAGCAATTATCGCACTTCATAGCTTGGCTAATGGCTTCGTTGAGTATTTATGGATCAAGAAGAGATAAGAACAAATCCTTCACATTGTCCCTTAGACTCCAATAGAATTGACTCATCAATGCTTCTTCATCCAAGTTGATGTCACATGCTAATTGCTTGAAATTTGATGCATAGACTGATGCAGAGCGAGTCCCTTGTCGTAGTGATCAAATTTTTATTGTAGCCCACCAAGCCTTGTCATGCTCGCCAAATGCTTCTGCAAATGCCTCCAAAAAAGTCTCAAAGTTGTTCAAAATTGGTGATCATTTTTCAAATAGAGAAGCAAACTACGATAGAGCTTGTCCCGTAAGCAAAGTTCCAACCAATCCAATGCATGATTCCTCCGTCAGATAATGTTCAGGTTGTAGAGCTATTATTAACTTGATTTGATTAACGAAACCTCAAAACTTAGAGCGTGTGCCATCAAACTTGTTTGGAAGGCTAATTCGAGGATCCTTTCGTTGTGGAAGCAATGATTCTCGTTGAACCACAAGTAAAGCTACTTTTTCTGGTGCAGAAGCTCGAGGCTGATGAAGCCCAGATTGTACTATTCCGGATGCTCCATCATTATAAAGTCTTGCAAAGACTCCTTCCATCACGGTAGTTCTCTGTGATAACGTAGCAATAGCATTCATAATAGCATCCATCTTAGACTCCCAACTTTCACTCATATTAATATCTTGGCCTCCAACCATTCTAACAGAAAGAAAATAATTGTTTCCACAAGGAGAAAATATTGGTTTAGAAGAGGGTACTCTACAACCTCTAAAACGCCTTAAAACCTTTAAGAAGAGGGATAATCCACTTTCTCCAAGAATAATAAGATTCTAATATTATGACGAAAAAGATATCAGTTCAGAGGAGGGTAATCCGCAACCTCTAAAACACTAGTGTACCTTCAAGAAGAGGGGTAATCCACACTCCAACAAGAAAGAACTAGCTCTGATATCTAAGATGAGAGTAATCTCGACAAACTTGTCATGGATATAAAATATAGACTTGAAGTTTAAACAAGAAGTTCAAGAAGAACTAGCAGGAATTGGATTAATCAGATGAGTACAAAAATAACACCGAAGAGGTGAGCTAGAGCTCCAAGAGATGTGTTGTCAAGACTGAAGAACTCTTCAGCCTTGATTCCAATATATACTCCTACCTAAGAAGCTTCTCAAGCAGCTTCCACCAACTAGGAAGCTTCTCAAGCAACTTCTATCAACTATGAAGATATTAGAAGGTTTTGGAAGATTTTAGAGAGTTTTAAGAATCTTCTAGAATATTCTAAAAGGTTCTGATAAGTATGTCCTTGACAGATGTACAATGCTTTTTGAAATTTGCTAATTACTATCAAATCTTTATCAAGAATTTTTTTCAAGTTGCAACTCTACTTACATGTTTAATTTGTAAGAACAAATTCAAGTGGAATAAAGAAGCAAAAATATCATTTAAAACTTTGAAGATAGCTTTTATTTTTATATCAATCTTATATCTTGTTGATTTTTCTAAGATACTTTTTATAGAAATAAATACATCAAATTTTACTTTGGGTATAGTATTATCACAAATGGGAGCAGATGACAAACTCCACCTAGTATCTTTCTATTTCAAGAAATTTTCAACAGCAAAAATCAACCACAAAATCCATAATAAATTTTTTTTTGTAATTATATATTTTTTTCAAGAATGGCATCATTATTTAAAAGGTGATTCTAGTCCAATCACCATATATATATACATTACAAGAATCTTGAGTATTTTATGTCAACACACATATTGAATCGTCATCAAGCTTGTTAGAGCATATTTTTGTCAAGTTTCGAGTTTATTATCACTTATTGATTAAAAAAACAACAAGGTCTGTCCAATGTCCTTTCTAGATGTTCTTATCTTACACCAAAAAAATGAGATTCAACTTTTCATTAGCAAAAAATAATCCTCATGAAGCCAAAATAATTTCATCTTTAAGTAATAAAATCAACATTAACTATTGATTCAACTATTTTTAAACAAGTCCAATCAAGTATGTCTTTAGACCCTCTTATTTATGATATTAAAAATAATTCATCTAAATCTCATGATACTTCCAAGTTCAAATTCAAAAACAATCTACTTTATTTCAAAAAATACTTATATATTCTAAAAGATAAAACATGACTATATATTCTTGAAGCTTGTCACAACTTCCTTATAGCATGACATTTTGGATATGACAAGATTTTGGAATTAATATTAAGAGATTTTTGATGGCTTCAAATGTGGAAGGCTATTAAAAAATTTATATAGTCATGTAACATTTGTTTAAAATCAAAAATTCATTGTCATCAACTTTATAGATTTTTTCAATCATTATCTATATCAAAACAATCTTAGTCTTTTGTTTCTATGAATTTTATCACAGATCTTTTAAATTCGAGTTCATATAATTCTATATTTGTGATTGTAGATTATTTTACTAAGATAGTATATTTTGTGCCATATATAAAATCTATCACAAGTGAAAAAATAGCTAAACTTTTTTTTGACAACATCTATTGCTATCATAGATTATCAAAGGATATTATAATAGATAAAAGAAAATAATTTGTATTAAGATTTTAAAAAATTCTTTTTAAAATATTAAAGGTGGATATAAAACTATCTTTAGCTTTCCACCTTTAAATTGATAGATAAACAAAATGGATAAATCAAGTTTGAAAGTCATATTTGAGGTGTATCATCAGCTATTATGAAGATAATTGGACAACTCTTTTATCATTGGTAGAATTTGTTTATAATAATTTAGTACATTCTTCTACTCAACAAACTCCATTCTTTGTTAATTATGGTTATCATCCATGATATAATACTTTTGACATCTTAAAACCTGATAATCTTGCAAGAGAAGATTTGGCCAATCGATTATTAGAATTACATACAACAATAAAAGTACAATTAAAAAAAATTCAAGAATGACAAAAGATCAATATAGATATTTATTACAAAAAATAATTTCAATTCCATATAGGCGATAAGATATGGTTACTTTGTTGTAATATCAAGACTATTTGTCTTTGTGACAAATTGGATTATTGTAGGCTTGGGCTATTTTTAATTTATAAATACATCAATCTAATTATTTATTGATTACACCTATCAAAATCTATGAAGATCCATCCTGTATTGTACGTATCATTGTTGGAATTATATAAGACAATGGATATACAAGGAAGAAGACAAATGCCATCACATCTTATAAAAATGGATAACAATAAGGAATTTGAAGTAGAAGAGGTGATAGATTCAAGACGGCATTCAATTTTGCTAGAATATCTTATACATTAGCTCAAATATGATATTAGTAAATACACTTGGAAGCCATCCAGAAATCTAATAAATACATCAACAAAAGTCAATGTGTTTCATTGATGACATCTAAGATGAAAAGTCAAAAAAATCTTTGCTATAAAACAATGTAGGTTCAATAGAGATTTTATTCTATTTTGTATTATTTTTTATTATTTTTTAAAACAAATTTAGTCTTGAAAAGATGAAGAATCAACAATCATCAAATTTAGCTTAAGAGCTATTATTTACTAACTTACCAAATAAAATATTACAACTATCACAACCTTCAAGATAATAAAATAGAAATGAAGATCCTCAAGAACAATATGATCTTTCTCATATTGATGGCAAGATACAATGTGTTTGATATCATAACCTTAGAAAAGACTCTTAGTATTTGGTGATACTTTTAGAGGTAGAAACTACTCTTGATGGTGTTCCAAATATTTTCTTTGAAGGAAGTTATGAAGGCCTTAAGAATGATCAAATATCAAGGTGGTCTTCTCGCCCTTGTATGAAACAGTATCAATGGCTGAGAAGACCTATCAACTACCTTTAAAGGAAATAAAGATTAGAGTATGTGACAAATACAATTTGGCGTATCTTGGATTTTCTCAACATGTAATCACCACTCCTTGTAGAATTTGTTCTTAGAAAAAAGAATAATATTATCAACATAAGATTTATTTCAATAATTATCTAGTTAATATAGATAGATAAAAATAAATAAAAATAAATAAATTTGATAATATCTTATAGAAAAAGCTTCCTAGAAGCTTCATAGATGTGGTTTCACCTTTATACATATTTATAGATGATTGGTAGGTTAGAAACTTGGCCAACAAACTAGCCACATGTTACACATATTAGTAACTTGTGGAATAAGCTAAATATGTGGCATACATATAAGAAACTTGTCTTGCAAGTTTGACATGTGTCTTCCAAATTGGACACGTATTGGAGGTCCTATAGAACGTTGCTACATAGCTCTTATATGGATAGTATATATAGAAATAAGAGTGAAGCATTTTTTATTCCTGTCAACTTCTTTCTTGCTTCTAATCTAGTTCAAAAGTCTTTGTATTTTCTAGTCTTTGGCAATAGCCAATTCAATTTCTTCTTGTATATATATATATATATATATATATATATAGATTTTATTAATTTATACATCTTCTTTCAATTTTTATCTTTAATTTTTGACTTTAGAGGTTTTTTAAAAGATATTAGGGTTTTATAAGATAATCATATGATTATATTTAGTGATAATTAAAGTTATATTTTTTATTTAAAAAATTTTATATTTCATACTTGTATCAAATATATTGAAATTCAACATCATTTTATTCATAAAAAGATTAAAAGTGGCAATATCATCTTAGTTTTTTAGAAGATTGCAAATATGGTTGCAGTTTTTTTGAACAAAGGTCTAACTCAAGAAAAAAATTATAAATTCCAGGAGATGATGGGCATTATCAAATTGACTTAGTTTAACTTGTCATTAAGTAGAAGTATTAAAAGACTAGATAACTACTATTAGACATAATATAATATGAATGGTTGATATTGCATTATTAATTGATATCACATTATGAATTGATAAGTTGTAGTTGCTATATTTTGGTAGTATTATCATTTAGCCGTTATAGCCTATTAAGTCATCATGCTACCTAAGAAGATAAGTATCCACATGTCAATTGCACCTCTTCAACTAGACTAATTGTTGGTATATTCATATTAGAAAGTCCATATAATTAAATAATTGACTAGTAGTATAAGAATTCAAATCCAAAGCTCATTTAGTTGCACTTTAGTTTTCTTATATTTTTATTGATTAGGTGGTGAGTATCTCATATTCACATATTTCTACTTCTATTCTTAAGCAATATAATTTATTATTAATTTAACACACCAAACATAAAATATTAATGTAAAAAATAATAATATTATTATAATACATATTATGTAAGATAAAAGCTAAAATTATGAGTCTAAATACTTAATATTCATTGATAACAAATAATTTGATGTAAGAATAATTTACTAAATATATCTAAAAAAAACTAATATAAAACTAATATCTATTATTAATATTATTCATATAAATTTTTTTTTCTTAATTAATTTAAAATTTAGATAATATATTTATTCAACCATAGACAAGCTTGAAATCTATTTTTAGTTTTATAAAAGCTAATTAAAGATAAAAGCTATAAAAAAAATAATATAAAAATAAAAGTTTAAATAGAATTTTAATTGATATATGAAGGTGTTGGATTTATTAATAATTATCATTAGATTTTATAAGTGCTAAAGATAAGTTTATAAGTGTAAGATTGAAAATATATAATAATTAATAATATTGTATCAAAAAATATATATATGAAAAAAATTTAATTTAAATAGATATTATAAATATAATTATATATATATATATATATATATATATACACATACATAAATAATCTTTAATATCGAAATAAAAATAATCTAGCTTATCAAAACTATTATTTGATTAAAAATGATATATAATTTAAAATCTAATGTATTTTAAATTTAATAAAATTAATAAAAATTAAATTTAAAAAAATCCAAAAGATGCTAAAATTTTGATATTAGTATATTGATTGAAGGTTCTAGAAGAATCTAAAAGATTATACTTAGTTTAAAAGATATTAAAAGATTCCACTTGGTCCTAGAAGATTTTAGAAGGTTTTTGAAGATATAATATCTCCTATTTAATCCTACAAGATTCCAAAAGATTTTGGATGATTTTAAGAAGGTTCTTGTAGGTCCTAATAGATTCTAAGAAGATTCTAGAAGGTCCTAAAAGATTCTAAAAGATCTTAGATAGTCATAGAAGAATCTTAGGCTTGCTTCACATCCAAGTATCAACAATATTCTTCAAAGAGCTTCCTTGCACCCAATATATATAGGAGTCAAGGCTAAGGGGATCCTTAATCTCGACAATGCAATTATTTTAGCTTAGCATGGGCCTTTTGGTCTTGTTCTTGTACCTTGTTGTAGTTCCTTGCTTGTAATATATAGAAGTGAACCTCTTTTATTTTAGTTTTTTGAACTTTTAAAATCTTATTTTACTTAAGTGGTATGTCCATAATATATTAAATATATAAAGAGTTATTTAATATATTAAAATATATTATATAATTATTATATATTATAAAATTAAAATATTAGTATAATATATATTTAAATATAAAAAAATTATATCAGTTTTTCTTTAAAAAATTAAATATGATTCAAATAATTATTTTTAAATATATATTTGATAGATTGGTTAAAAAAATAATTAATATATTTTTTACTATATAAAATATTTATTTAATATTTTTGATATATAAATTTTATACATAGTTTTATGCATGGTTAAATAATAATTAGTTTATAATTACTTCAAATCTATTATCATAAAATAATAAATAGTAAAATTATTATTATTACTTAAAATAATTAAATTTTAAATAAACTATATATTTATTTAGATTATTATTATTATTTTAAATAAAACTACTTTGTGACATTATATATATAGGCTCTTCTTCTTCTTCTTCTTCTTTTTTTTTTTTTTGTGGCATGCAAATTACATCTTGACACACAACATAGGTTTGAATCTTAATACTTAAGCTTTATTAGAGCAATGTAAGAATAGCATGGTGTTAGTTGTAATAAAGTTTGCAAATTGTAGTCTTAATACAAAACTTTTAAAAAATGTAATGAATAGTTTGAATATTAATAATTAAATGATAGATGATAATAGTGTAATACTGTACATGTTCTGAAGAACATTTATACACATTTTTATTGTTTGGTTTTAAAAGAATAATTTGCAACTGGCCAATGAATACCTCTCAGTAAGATGGCATTGCTCTCTCTGTCTTCAAATGACAGCAAATTATTTCATTAAGATTGTCCCATCTCCATACAGTTTGTCATTCCAAGTATGGACTTTTATCCATGTGTATATATTTTTATTTATGTAAGAGTATGTATTCTTGTATTGATTCTATCAGACATTTGACAGAAGTATTAATGTGGAATTAACCACATGGAGTGGGGGGGAGGGGGAGGGGGGGTAAGCTATTGTGAGAACAAGCTTGTGCTCTTAGGGATCATCTTCTTTCTACCTTTTCTTTTGATTGACTATTTTATTTCTTTTGTATTTATGTATTTTATATTTTTCTTTCTTCCTTCCTTTTCTTTCATATTTCTTTCCATGTTTGCCTTCAACATGTGGAGAGCACATGATGAGTGAAGGGGCAGAGAGGTAAACACATGGTCATGCTAATGAAGCCAATGATTCATAATGACCCTCTGGCACAGTCTCTCTATATTGAGTTATTCCCAAGTTCCCAAGTTCCCAGCGGTATTCTGGCATCCACGCATTCATCCATTCAGACACTAATTCATTCATTTCCTCTCTCATGATCCTTATAAATCTCCCTTGATTCATTTCCTATTCATGCCACAAAATTGGATTTGATTCAAAGAGATTGTTCCTATTATTAGAATAGACCCCACAATAAAGTGCCCACCTGACTTGGACTTAGACTTCCTTGCCCATCCAAAGGATTGATTGATTGTGCACCCACTACAACTAATCACCCACTAGCCTTTTTTTAACTCTTAAAAAATATGTAAACCCTGGTAAAAAGGATACACATGCTTCATGGGACTTCTGCAAATGACTTTTGTATTTGTGACATCAAATGAAACTTGACACCACAATGAAGTTTTTTCTGTTTTACCAAGTAATTTTATATATTAACTCACTTTCCACCCAAAACAATCATTGAATATTATACCTATCTCGGATTCTAATGAAAGTAGCATGATAAAATATGTCTACATATGATTTTATTATAAAGCAGATGGACAAGTATAAGGTACCCATTTATTTAGAGAACAAGTGAATCTTCTCCGATGCCCTGAAGGACACTTGGTAGATTTGCTCATTCCATGACCAGGCAGTGCCGTATGTATGCAGTACAGCCCTACGAATGATAACCTCCGCATGTGTCAAATTCTCATTGGACGCAGTGAAAACCGGGTAAGTTGTGTGGACGTCCAACCGCCACCTCAGCCACGTAACGTCTTACGATTTAAAAATATCAAAAGATCTGATGATAATGTCAGAAAACCCACAGTTAGTATATATATCGCCTCTCAGCAGAATCTAACCTCGCGGACCGGCAAGTTTATTGCGGAACAGAGATCTTCCGGCAGAGACAGTGAGATCGCCTCAATCCACAGAAGATTTTTAACCCCCCGAGCGCAGGCGCCGTCCGCTGATTCACAGCCTTTTTCACCTCCTGTGCCATCACACTCTCTGTGATTAATGTAAAAAAGTTAACCGAGGACGCGGGCCTAATTACCTTTAAAAGTTTTTTAAAAAGTAGAGTTTTCCGTTACAAGATCTTGGGTTGGGGCGAATCCACCCAAGACTGAGCAATCGGTGGAATGAATGTCGGAAGATCATGTTCATCAAGTCCGAAAGCTTCGGGCAGATCTTGAAATTTTTTCCGCAACCCCTGGGCGAAAGAGGCATGAGTGAGACTCACGGGCGGAAGGGACTAAGAAAAAACTGAAGACCTCCAGGCGCCACCTCCTGGAGCGCTTGTGTCCTTGCTCCCATCGGAATTCAACCCGCCGACTGCACAGATGCAAGGCAACGGTACTGATGATGTGCAGAGCCTACCCAGTATGACCAGCTTTAGTCTGGAAAAATGTTTATTCTCCAGAAGAAGGGTTCTGTGCATGGCCCGCTGCCCGCGCAGCAGGCCACTTACAGGACCCTTGCCTCTAAATTTCAGCTCGCAGATGTAATTTTGCTGGGACGGTTCTCATCAGCCGGTTGAATGCTTGTCCACCAAAGCGTTGATCTTGGGCAATTAATTGCACGAGCACCTGAGACGCCCCATTCGGCGACACCCGCTGGAATAGAAACACGATCCCAGCGCGGAACCGGCTGCGGGGTTCGGTGTGAACTATGATTGCGACCCTCCGCTAACATTAGCTAATTGGGCTTCGACATCGACCAACAGCTCTGACCACATGACTATGGAGCTACGAGACAAAATAACTGAAGTCTGTTGACCGTAGTTGGTCTACGCCTTTTGCAGTGTGAACAGGATTTCTCACCATGGTCGAGTATATTCTAAAATCTCTTCTCATGTAAATATATTTGTGTGAATCCGATTTCCTTCAACTCAGGCTCGGTGTTTTGTTTAGTGGGTGTCATAAGAATCATTCTTCGTTGGTACTATGAATGTAAATACGTTAAATGTGCGTCATGTATGTAATCAACGAACAAATCAACAAATTTATTGTTGAACTTGCATGTTTCCATTTCAACTGTTAATTTTCAAAAATTCATCTGTGAATTTTTGTATATGTTTAAAACTCATTCTATTTTTATTTTTTTTATTATTTTTTTGTTGATTAACCTCTACTAAACAAAACAATAAAATATATTTGAAAAGAATTGCAAATCAATAAAATATTTATGTTTTTTCGAGGTTTATCTAGCAGAAAACAAAATTCAAAAACGCATAACAGATCCAATATTGGATGATACCTTGTGCAAATAAAAAATCAAATATTCAAATATTCAGACATATATATGTAAATATTCAGACATATATTTTCACTATAACTATATTGGAAATGAATCATTCATGTGTGTTTTATAAATTTAGTGAACCATCTGCCATTATTTTTCTTTTTTCTTTTTTCTTTTTTTGCTACTGTATGTATTTTTTATTTAGCAATCTTCAGCATACGAGAGTTTTATAGATATGTTTTGCACAGTCGTGGTTTATATCAATATTCAATGCATTTAAAATGTGTGTGTAAAAGTTCTATGTTTTTCTAAAACTATTTAGAAAAACTAAATGAAAGACAATTGCGTGTTTCAACCTTTTGCAAGCAAGTTTGACAGGATTGCAAAACCTTGATATTAGCACCCATAAATTATATGAATAATCAATCAGGAGTTTTATTACATTATTGACTTTTTATTTTCGTAATGGAATCTAGGTCGGTGATGGATTTGAATACTTTTTTCGAGGGATGCTGGGCCAAATATAACCTCGATCAATTATTTTTCAAATAAAAAATGAAAAAGAATATTGCATTTGATCACATTGATACTTAACATTAAGAAGTTAAGTAGTTAAAGTGATATAAAGGGTCACTTTAGAAAAGATAAGAACTGACTCCGGGCAAGCTATTCCAATTCAAATAGCTGGTAGGTGTGTTCAGACAATGATTTCAATAGCTAAAATAAATTTATCTGACACAATGAAGAAAATAAGCAAAATAAACAAATAAATAAAAGTAATATTCATTATTGCTAAATCCAATGGTAGGCTACACCTCCCAAGCCCAAAGATTCGAATGAATTCAAGTGACAAGATGCGGTGGCCTTTACACAGGGACTCCTCAAGACAAAGATCCCCTCCACTCACTATCCAGCACGTGTCACGAAATGCAAGCATCCAATCTGCCCAAGAATGATTCAGAAGGAAAATTGAGAAAAGTTCAACAGCTTTCAGCTATAGTCCAAATCGACTTCCAGACAAAAGGATAAAACGAAACTGCTGTCGCTTTGACTCCAAAAGCGCCCAAACTATTTGGATTCTCATGGAGCTGAAGACATTTGAGCTTGGGGTTGAAAGCAAACTAAGCCAACATTTCATGATTTGCATCATCATTTTTTCTTTATTCATATTCTTTTTGTTACAAATGGTGGCAGTCCCCGTTCACACTAGGTTGATGACAAAGTAAATAAGAACTAATTAACAAAAAGCAGGTTGGAAGAAGGAAATAGTTGACCCAGAGAATGCACTGCCAGTTTGCAGAGCCTGCCTATTATTCCACTTTGCAAAAAAGAAAAAATATACTTACACCCAAAGAGGTTAAAAGAAAAGTGGCAGGGTAAAGCCAGGGTTGAGATCTGGCTGCCATACTTCTTTCTAGGCAATGTGTTGAGAACCTGTGGCACCCCTAATCCCTGGGTCATGGAGTCCATTCTGCCTGGTACTACCCGCCCCGAAGAGCACTATCAGACACGTCACCAGTGCTGAGCCTTGACCTTTTAGGGCTCTTCGCTTACTTTGTGGGAAACTTTAAGTCAAAGCTGGCTACAGTTGACCTGGCTGGCTGCAATAGTCTGGATTTTTTCCTGCAATAGGAGGGACTACAATGTCGCGGATGAATGAAAACAAGGGGGACTCGACAGGCAGTACGGAAGCTTCATCGTTGGTTCTAAACCAGTCTGATTTTCAGTGACGTAACTACTTTTACTGGCCTGCTAAAGAAAGGAAGTGATTCTATTATTGATTCCTGGTTTTGACGGTGCATCGGACAATGGATAGATTTCATTCGTGTTGATGAGAGGATGGAGAAGGAGAACATATAAGAGGATTGTGGATGTAAGATTTTGTAGCTGGAATCAGAGGAACTGCTGTGTAAGCACAAAGTTATAGTTGCCCTTCCAGTTCTCTCATTAGTTATCTTTTAATAGAGACGAAAGGAATGACTGGCGGGCAAGTAGGGCCAAGCTAAGCAAGCTGCCACATATGCAAGACAACCACCTCCCACTCTGGAAGTAGGTCATGACAAAACTAAAGCACAAACCAACAAAAGCCCCACAATCCCACCGCAACCTACAAAATCAGAACTCAATCTGCATGCATGTTCTCCTCTCTAAATACACCCTCACATTCCACATGCCTTTTACCTGTATTCATTAAAGTGGCAACCATGGTAAATGAATAATTACTGTATAATTTTCACTCGACTGGAACTCGTGAACTCAATTATTAAATAGACATGACAAATATAAGGCACAAGAAATGGAATGCTCATCTCCTTCGTTTAAAGAACGTGTCATTCCCAACATGGTTTAATGGAGCATGAGGAGATTACCGAAGAGGTGCGTTGAGTTCGGATGAATAGCGCTCACACGGATGAAACTTAGTGCCGCAGTCGAGATCTCCCGTATCGAGAACCAAATCCGGGACGGGAGGGGGCTAAATGGGGCAAGAGTAAAGTATTTGTCCTCTTGTGACCACAACAGTGGGATTTCCCCGCGATTTTCGCCTTCGCGATCTGTCGCCTTCCTGAGCCTTTTCGTCGCATTCTGATCAGACCTTGTCTTCTCTGCAAACCCTTCCAACCCTCTCGCCTGCTCCTAGGTCTTTTGCTCACTCGGCCCCTCCCAGCACCACAGGGGACTCAATACTCCATAGCCCTCCTCAGTCACTCTCGTCGTCGTCTCGCTGTGCTATCGCAAGCAGCGCATCTTTTAACTTCCATCATTGTTCCTTACGCCTGACGTCACGTTATTTTTCTCGCCTCCCTCCGGCCCAGGGTAACATGATCGTGGCGTTGTTGCGTTTTGTTTAAAAGACTTTCTCTGTAGATAGAGTGCTTCTTCGCATTTTCATGCCTGATACAGGGCCGTGCTGCAAGCGTTGGGAATTGCGTGCGAGTGTTGTATCGTGAGGTTGTAGTACATGTGAGGTTTTGGAACCGGGTGTGGATGAGGACTATTACTTAGAGGTTAGGCTTCAGCTCTGGTATCTGGTTTTCGCGATTGAAAAGTGGATAGTGTTAGTTCTGATTCAAGAGCGTTTTGGATTCATTTTTTGAGAAGGAAAGTTAAAGGATCAAGAGAGCGTCCGTCGTGGTGAGGGCGCCTGAGTAGATGCTTTTCTGTGGTGTTGTTGTTTTGAAATCGGGTTTGATGTTGTGAACGATCTGGTGAGGGGTAGTGGCTAATTGGTAAAGTAGGTTATGCATTTTGTTATTCCCTGTCACTAGCGGTATTATCTTCCGTGAAGTGTCTCGTGGTTGAAGAGGTGAAACGAGAGGTGTTTTTGGGTGCGAAGCCTTAAGCGTTGTGGGAGTTCTGGAGCTCGACGTTCACACCCTTCGATTGGTAAGTCTTTTTTCCCGGCAGGCACTCTTTAGTAATCTTTGCGATGATTTTTAATCCATTTTGCTATCCTGCTTTGTCATTCCGTTTTACACTTAATAAAAAATTGTAGCTATTTTTTTTGATAATTGTGTGAATGCTTGCGCATTGAAACATTTTTATTGCCACGAAAGTAGTAGTAATGGTTGTGATTTCATACGACGACCCAGTTGCTGCAGAGAGCCAATCTTCTTTGTCTTGTCACATGTATCAGTCGTTTGTTCATCGTCAACTTCAGGTTGAAAGTGCGCGTAGGTCGACTGTTTTCTATCCATAGTATGCTATGCAGTCAGGCTCCTGGTTGCAGGCATGACTTTTTATGTTACCGCAGACCAGACTTCTGCTGAAGTTTCCCCTAATTTATACTCGAAGATAGTATCGAGATATTGGTCATGAACCTGTCTAGCTTGTGGCTCCGCTGTGTGGCTTTGCGTATCATGGACGGTGATGCTGAGCATTGCTACAGCACCGTCTTAAACAGTTTTTTTTTTCTGGAGCTTGGAATTTTCCATCATATCAATACTTCATGAAAATTGAATTTTTGTTTCATCTTCAGGTTAGAATGGCTCCACACGTACCACTTGGCACATTCTAACAAGGTTTATTTGACTGAACAGATTCGGATTCGGTACAGTGAGTGAAGGGTTCGTGAGACCTCTTTCACAGTTAACGGCTTCTTCTCGGGCTTGGAGGGCGCGATTATATTTCCTACTGTGAGACTTGTACTACATCCAGCTTTTGAAGTGAATCTCGAAGCAACTCAACATGTATTGCCATGGATGCTATTATCAGTAGCGAAGACGAAGTTTGTTAACTTCAGGACAACTAGCGAGTGTGGATTCTTGTGTTATGGAAGCCATGGTGCAGAGCGTCAGCAACTTTGAAGGCAAAATGGAGTCCGGAATGCTTTCCACTTACCATGACTTACCGTGGAAGGTACTGTTGCCCAAAGAGCGTGCCAAGATGTTAAGTAAATGCAAGGTGAAGTCACGGAAAATCAGAGATCAGGGAAAGCCTGTTGGCGCTGGAGTTGGCTCAGCCAAGACTTGTGAAAGCTCCACACACACTGTTGGAACAGGGAACGAGGAAGCTGAACCTAATGGTCATGATCTTCCTCCCGTGGAGAACTCTGACTCAGAACAACCAAGAGCTGAAAATCCTCGATCCGAAGGGACTTCAGCTGAATCGATTCTTAGCATGAGCAACCCCGAGTACCATGTTTTAGCAGTGGATGATAGCATTATTGATCGAAAAGTCATCGAAAGACTCTTGAAAACTTCATCTTACAAAGGTGCGGAGTATTTCCTGATCTCCTTACTGTAATAAACTCATGCTAAGTTTACGTACTGTGTTTGTCTTATCAATTAGGGTTGAACAATTCATTGATAAGTTGTTTGCTTTGCAGTTACAACTGTGAACAGTGCTTTGCGAGCATTGGAGTATCTTGGGCTTTCTGAAAGCTGCTCAACCTCAGTTAAGGCCAATGTAAGTCTTAGTTCGTTTCAACATTTCAACTACTTCAATGTTATGCTGTGGAAGGTGTGCTGCGATGCTGTCGTGCGATGGGTTTTTGTGCTGGAGAATTGTTTTTGATGGCCTTACTGATTTAATTCTACATGTCATCTGCAGAAAGTTACAGTGAATCTAATCATGACGGATTATTGTATGCCGGAGATGACTGGATATGACCTCCTCAAAATAGTGAAGGTATCAATCCTCTGACCAGTTCTGGCTTGTATGTTAGATATATAGGTGTGTTTAATGAACTGATTCAGTGTGTGAGATGCGAGATGTGAGATAGGGTTTCCCTTGAATTGTAACTACTACCCTATCTGCAGCTTGTCAATGATAAACTATATTGAAACATCAATTAATCGTGCACGATTGTTGTGCAATTTCTAAGAATATTCTTTTCATTCTATTTTCATGATCTTTACTCATTATTTTTAAGTTGTGATGATAAATCTTCATGTTTGTGATTGCTATTGCAGGCAGAAACCTCAGCTTTCAAGGAGTTACCAGTTATAGTGATGTCATCAGAAAATGACAGTAACCGCATCAAAAGGTACACACAATTCAGTACATTTCATTTCAGAAGTGAAATAATCGCCTATTCAAAACTTACATTTGAATTTTAGTACGTTCACACCTGTGCTAATATGTTCTTGTTGTTTGTCATGCAGGTGCCTAGAAGAGGGTGCTAAAGAGTTCCTCATTAAACCTGTACAGATTGAAGATGTTCAGCGTCTTCATGGTCACATTAGCCCCGCCTCCGCATCTTCTGGATCCAGTGATAGTTCAAATACTTCGACTTGTGCGAAGAGAAAAGCTCTTGATGGTTTGCAACCAAATAGCCCTGTAAGAAGACCAAGATTTGGAGGAGTGGCTGTTGCTTAAGACGAACATTTAAGTGGTCTCTGCTTTTTATCATTTAAAACCAAGATCAGATGCAGGACTGGGACCAGAATTCCTTTCAATTTTCAAGGTTGGACCCGAGACGATTGGAGAACCGAGGCTCTCCTTGTTGAAGATTTCTCTTACAAATTTTGTGCGCTTGTGAATATCGTAGTCAGCCACCTCAAGATCAAGTACCATATCGAAAGACGAAGATTTCAGGGTCTCGACGTCATGAGGTATAGGCTTTTAAAGTAAAAACATTCTGAAGGCGTATGGAGCCAGAGATCATGCTGCAAAGCAAGGACAAAGCAAGGACAAAAATGGAACCAAGAAATTCTAAAAGAGCCTGTGATTGTGTTTCCCATGGAAAAGAAAAGAAATCTTCATCTGATCTTAGACAATGTGTACTATAGATTATGCAACAACAGTAATTCCTGAAATTTTTTGGCCCATACTAGCCTAGAAATTACGGCTAGTGTCAGGTTTTCTGTTTGCAATAGGACAGCGCTCCCTAGTACACGCTCATACCACGTCTCTGTGGTATCACCTTCTGAGCAGTTTATTCATAAGCCTCCGAAGGATGTTAAGACCTTTTGCTACTTTGATTACAATCCAAATTGCAAAGTCCTCTAAATTTTGCTTGTTGGCTTAATCGGCCAACGAGATGGGCTGACTTCAGTTCAAGCTTTCACGTGTTTCTGATGTCTTCTGTTACAATGAACCACTCTGCAACGCCTTTTTTCACGTACAAGTGTCACGTTTTCTTTTGAAATCGCGCTAGATTCTCCATTTGTCACATCTGCCGCCTTCGCTTGAAACCTGGGGGTATACTTCAAAATTGATCCAAATCCTCATTCTGCTGCACCTCCCACCTCTCTCGTGCAACATCAATCCTTCCTCACAGCAGAACTGGGACGCGTCTACCTCTTTGGAGCTGTTGGAATCCGTGGTCGTGCTTCATCAGCCGCTCCTGCTGGAAGATTCGATTCCTGTAGATAGTTGTAAATAGTCAGGGTTACTTAGAAGTACATCGTGGAATTCTCAGACTTTGTGAGGTTTTTGTGCCGTGCCAGTGCCGCTGAAAGAGAATGATCAATTTCGCCGCGGAGCGACCTGTATCTATTGCATCCAACTTGAGGCTGATTGGGGTTTGGGGCGATCCGGAGGACGATCGAGGATATGGTAGGCGGTGCATGGATCTGGGTTCTGATTACGACGGTTGTGGCTGTGATTGTGGGACTTGGGATCGGTAAGAAGACCAAGAGGGGGTTGAAGCTGCCGCCGGGGCCGCCGGCATGGCCCGTCATCGGGTGCTTGGCGTCGTTGTCTGCCGGGCATCCCCCGGAGGTGATGTTTGCGAAGCTCGCGGAAAAGCACGGGGAGCTGATGCTGCTGTGGTTGGGCTCCAAGCCGTATGTGGTTGTGTCGAGCGCGCGGATGGCTACAGAGTTTCTCAAGACGCACGACCAGGAGTTCGCGAACCGGCCCATGAGCGTTGTCCGCGACTACGTCTCCTTCAAAGGGAATTCCATCATCTCGATGTCCGCCAGCGATCCTAAATACCAGCGCCTGCGGCGTACGTTTGTTATGGAGCTCTTGTCACCTAAAAAGATTGCTGCAACGAGAGATCTTCGGAAGGACCAGGTCAGTCCGTGAATTTCATGGCCTCAATCTCTTTAGGACAGTCGATTCTCATCAGGTTTTGTTTGAAACTGGGAATTCGTTAGCACCAACAAGCTGAGACTTATTCTTGGACTGGCAGAAAATGTAGGTGCTGAAAACGTTGCGAGCAATTCGTGAAGATTTAGATGCGAAACACGAAGCCAATTTCACTGAAGCCGTTCTAACTCTGGGTATGAGCCTCAGCATTTGCCTTGTATTTGGAAGGGACTATGGTGGTAAGGTCTTTCCCGAGGAGATCCAGACCTTGGTGCTTATATTTAAAACGGTACTCTGTCGCATCATTTCGACTCCATTTTGGTGAATCGTTTTCTATTTTGGAATACAATATTTTGGTCTGCCTTGGATGTTCTCAGAATCGTTAGGGTTCAAATGTGCAGATGGTAAAATATCTATCAATGATAAACGTCAGCGACCTCATTCCATCGCTTCGGTGGCTCGATCTCCAAGGCATCGAGGGTGAGCTCAGTCTTCTGGAGGTCCAGCTGCGGAAGAGTATAATGGTTTTGATTGAGCAGAAGCGACTGGTGATAAGTGGGTTGTCATCGGACGAGATTGAAAGTGGCGCCTACGAAAGGGATATCTTGAGCAAGCTCTTGTCACTCGAAGGCGAGGATCGTTTGGACGATGACCAGCTAATGGGAGTTGTCTTTGTATGTGCGCTTCACTTTTCTCGTCCAACCTATAGCTCTCCACCTCCAATTGGTCTATGAGTCGGTCCCATTTGCATTTTGGGTTGTCGACGACTCGCATTTTGAGTAAATTGGGACAGATTCCAAATCCAGAAGCTGCTTAGATTGGACATGGTAGAGAGGGCTTTCCATAGCTCCTAGAGTGGGTTTCATGAATTTCATCAGGTTAAGATTCTATGATCCTTAAAAGTTAGACGTGGGATTTCTTCTCCAACAGCTGTTTGAAATTTCAAGCAATGTGGCAGGCCTTATTGCTAGCAGGAAGTGACTCGATATCCAAAGGGGTTGGAAGAGCCATGCAAGAGCTTTTAAAGCAACCGCTTCTCCACCAGAGGGCTCTTGACGAGCTTGACGAAGTTGTTGGCAGGAAGCGCCTTGTTGAAGAATCGGACATCTCTAGCCTTCCTCTCATCAACAACATCATCAAGGAGACGCTCCGCTTGCACCCACCAGGCCAGCTCCTTATCCCGCATGGTAACGTCGAGCAGTGTGAAGTTGCTGGATACCATATCCCTGCGGGATCCACTGTGCTTGTGAATTTGTACGCTTTGAGTCGAGACCCTTCCTTCTGGGACTCACCTTTAGAGTTTGCCCCTGATCGCTTCGTCGACTCTAATCTTACCGTGCAGGGAATTGACTTCCATTACATCCCCTTCGGTTATGGCAGACGTGGATGCCCTGGACTTAACCTCGGTATGATCACCCTTCAATATGCCTTCGCCTTGTGCCTGCAGTGTATTCACTGGCGCCTTCCTGCTGGCGCTACAATCAGTGAAACTTACATAGATTGGAAGAATTCTCCGGATCTTATTGTAGATGGAGACCTGCGTGTCGATCTTCATCTTCTTGAGGGGCCCTAGCGATTGGTAGAGATGTGTTCTTGCATTTCTTGCTGTTCCTGAGCTGTTCGAAATTATAAAACTCTACTTGCTTTCCATTTGGTGCTGGTGGGTTCGATTACTGTACAGTTTAGCCAACGGTTTTTATATAGTGCAATGAAGTTATGTCTGTGGAGTCGTCATTTACATCCCTGAGGAGCACTTTCTTGAGTCTTCTATTGAAGAGTCAACTCGAGCAGTTGGAGGTCGACCTGCTTGATCGCAGGTTGATACAAGATTGCAGGCATTACCTAGTGCACATGTGGCTCATGTTCTGGTTGCTGGAAGATGACTGCCTTTTGTGCATACACATTTCAGATGGCAATGCAGCTAATATCGTGGCTGCGGTAGAGGCTTGATGATCTCTCCCATGATTCAGTTGTGGATGATCACTGCAACCCCTCACTGATGTTATCTCATTGCTCTTTCAGAATGCTCACACATTCACTATGAAGCGCAAAACACATAAAAGCATTCTCAATGTATTGACATGCATAAATGAGGTACATAGTGACGCTCTGTAAGCAACCGTATTTGTGCTCCAAAGGATCGTACCAAGTGGCCCCCATGTAATAATGTTACATGTCACTGCTTGCAATACTCTTTGTAATATTGGTCTTCAATTCGAAAGCTGCAAGCTCTGGCGGGATGCAGTCGGTGGGAGTTACGACGCCGAACCCATCATTTCGCAGGTAATAACAGCAGCTTCGTACTCATGGTCCTCTCTTATCCTTGGGTCCACGGCCGTCACGCTCGCGACAGTACGAGTAAGGCGAGAGTTGAGGAATCAAAGCTGTGCTACAATGCAGCTCAGAACAGCAAAGACAAGCTCTGCTCCGAAGAGTTCCAGGCAATATTCAAAACAAAATATTGCATTTAAAGCTACGTGACCAGACTGCTTCGAAAGCTACTGGTCATACCATGAAATAATGTTGCAGATTCTTGATGTCACATACTAACATGCTGCTTGTGTGTGTATCTTTTCATGCAATCCGAGACAGTAGACTGAGCGAAATGATGAAATTTTTATTGAAGGAAGGTGAGATTGTCTGCGTACCTTCTGCAGACTTGAGGGTGTGATAAATGATCAGCAGGTTTGTCTGCGTAAAAACGAATCCTGTACGGGTATGTGCAGAGAAGTTTTGGAAGGGAGATTCTATGCCAAGGCTGTCACAGCAGCCTGAAGGTCATTGAGACGGTGCAGATGTGTGGAGGTTTAAGAAGCTGCTGCTGCAGAGTCAGTCAGATATTCAATGAGTTGTCGTTGCCACCACTTTCAAGCTTTTGTCCTGGGGGCAGCCTTACGCCAAATGGTTTGATTATGCTTTGTTTTCTGTGTCAAATTGCTTCACCTTCCCCGCTCTGCAGCACATCCTTGCCTTGAATTTGCAACGAATATACCTTGCTATCCTGGAAAGCGACCAAATAATGTTTTGAGAACAGAGCTCTGTCTGGATCTATCAAGCACGACAATTTTCTGAGAATCGAGTGATACTGTATTCACAAGTAGTCAGTTCACCTTATGTGAGAGAAAAGATGGTGGTGTTACATTTGATTGCTGTGCAGAATGCTGCATCTGAGGCTCAGAATCTTGTCTTCCTTTTCAAATCAAAATCAGACTGGATGACTGAGCCTTGACTCAGGCGCTGGTGCATCCTCGCAAGTTAGAGGGATTAAGCGCAGCTGTGGCCGCTTGTTACAGCTAAGTAATCACGGATTACCGTTTTAATTTTTTTAAGGGTTAGAATGATGACATCTTATGTAGATAAGCATCGGGCAGGACCAAGCTCTGGTGATGGTACTACATCTAAAGAGCACAGGGGTGTAGGATGTAGGACAAGGCATCTTATTGGCAGAGGGAAATAGACGACACAAATTGTAGAAGTTGTGGAGGCAATGAAGAAGGGAGGTGGACTCTATCCAACTGAAGTCTTCCCCGGTGAGTTACTTCTTGGTGGTTTTTCTTGCAGCTATGTAGGTCTCTTTTATTTTTATTTTTATTTTTTTGTTGTTTTGTCTAAAACCTTTCTTTAAAATATTCATAATATTAAAGATTGCAAAGAGCTTGGTTGATCTTAAATCCAAATAAAGATATAAGTATGGCAAAAGTAAAAATAAGAAAAATTTAATCTCCAAATCTAAACAATAAGTGGGTTAAATAAGGGACTTAGAAGATATATGAAGGTATTTACAAAAACTCATTTTGGAGACAAATAAAATAAAATCAAAATAAAAGATATTAAAAGACATCCAAAGATGGTGTTGTGTTATGTAAAATTCAGCTTGAGAATGCATCGGGTATTTGGTTGTAGAAGGGTTGTATTTCACCTTGAAGTTCTTATAATCCAAAATTTGCACATCTTTTAACCTCCTAGTTGGCAACAAGTTCAAGAAATTTAAGAAGAATTGTACTTATAGATTGAAAGAAAAGAAAAACAAATTGCTTAGATATTGGATAGTTTCTTTTTTGAACCTTACTGTTAAACTTTTAGTACCAAGATTTCTTTCTTGTATTGTTAATTTGCTTCTAAAATTTGTATCCGTATTGATATTTTTCTCAACTATTAGTTCACAAAATTTCACTTCAATTCAACTAACAAATCTTTATAAATCTCTAAATTTTTTCTTGACTTTCAAATTATCAATTATTAATATCTTAATCTACTTGAATTTCAAATACTTTGAATTTGACAAATTGACTAATCTCAAATTCACGTTATACATTCAATATAAGTATGTATATAAATCTACAAAATTTCACCAGTAGATTTGTTACAAAATTCATAAAGTTGTCCAAAATATAAATTCTACTTTATTTTTTAAAAATAGAATCATCAAAACTAAAGCTTGACTTTGTATAGATCCCAAAAAGTTTTTATATATCTAATATGTTTAAAATTAACACATGTAAAATCCTCTTAAAATTTATTTTCTAATCTCACTTTCCAATTGACAATAAAATCTTGCATTTGCCATAGGTACTTATTTTTGTCCCTTGGGATTTGGTTTCAACCTATTATGGATCAAATCAAGGAACTTATGTAAGATTATAATGAGATAATAGAATACATGAGTCTTCTCACAAAGTAATACAATACAAGAATAAGATTAGAAGGTCCAAATCAGACCACAAGACATGTATTGTCAAGATTGAAGAATCTCTCAACCTTGACACTTATATACATATATATATATATATATATATATTAAGAACTTAGAAGTTTCCAAGTAACTTTTTATTAAAGGCTTCACCTCTAAGTTATCCTAGAATACTTCTTGAATGGCTTCTTTGTTGCTTCAATCTGAAAAAATCTTAAGAATCTTCTCTTGTAACTTACTATATTGTTTGGGAGTCAAGCAATCTAGAGAACCTCTTCTAACAATCTCTTGAAACCTTCTACAACCTTCTAAGATCTTCTAAAATCTTTTACGATCTTCTAAGAATTTTTAAGTTCTTTTAGAACCTTCTAGAACCTTCTCTAGATAGATGTGTATGAGACAACCTTGGTTCACAAATGGTCCTTTTTGAGTATCAACTTAAGTTTTTTTGGTAATTTTTGTAAGAAATTTAATTTTTATTTAAAGACGACTATGATAAATTTATATCTAATATATCTTCTCTTACCTTATTTATGGCCCTTCAAAGTAAGTAAAAGTCTTTTTAATTAAAAAAATAGCATAAATATTAAATTTTTTATTTTTTTCTATTATTTATCTATAGTTTTTAAGAAATTTTGTACCAAGTTTTCAATTAGGTCCTTTTAAAATATAGATCTTCATATACTTTTTTACCTAATAGCCATGTTATAATACAATAATGGCTTGATGGTTATTTAAAAAATACAAAAAATATTATCATAAGAGACTAGCTAAATATTGATGTTTTGATGATATTCTTGTCTAATAAATAATCACCATTCAATAGATTGGTACAAAGTAACCAACAACCAAATAAAAAAGAAAGTGATAATTTAGCTTTAAATTATAATTAATGTGAAAAAAATAATAATTAAAAAAATAAAAAAATCACAATAATAGAATATACAAAGTTGCTAGAAAAAGATGTTTATCTACCATTGCCAAGCAAAGGCAAGGATATGTTGGTTTAAAAAAAAAAAAAAAAAAAAAAAAAACAACAAGTATTTATTAATGCCTTAAATAAAAGGTATGTCTAATAAATGCCACTTCTATATATTTAAAAAATTATTATTAAACAAAATTGTGATTCCAAATTAAAAGAACCTTGAAATAAAAGTATTTATAATGTTAATTTGTTTTGCAACCTTTCTAATGACTACATAAGCAATGAATACATCCAATTGAATAGAATAGTAGAAACAAAGAGTACAATAAGATTCTTGGAATGTATTGTAGCCAACTAGAAAATTACAAAAGTAGCAGGATTATAAATAAAATTCTAACAATATTTCAAATCAATAAATAAGTTGAAGGGGGACCAAATAAAGATATGTTGCATTAAGAATTATCTTGGATAGAATAAATACATAATCAAAGATAGGATACAAAATGTTATTTGATTATACAATCTAATCAAATAAATTATATAATTATAATTTAGGCAAAAGTTTTAAAGAAAGTTTATTTATTTATTAAACTCTCATCTAAAAGATACAAAAATAGAAGAGATGGAAGATCCATCCAATAACTTTTTATTATAAATACCTATTTATATATAACTTCAATAAAGACCCTCTTAACAAATAAAAAATAGAGTGACTAATATAAACAAAATATGAGCTTCCTATAAAAGGTGTGTTGATGCAAATCTTAGAACAAAACTTGAATACATGCCAAGCTGACACACAAAAAGAATATATAAATAGAAAAATGAATTCTTTTAAAAAAGATGAATGATTGCCTAGGGATGGAAAAAGATGAAGTATTGTCAACTAAATCAATAGCTTCAAACTTCTTCCTTGTAGAAGGTGATCGAAGATCTAAAAGTAAGTACATTTCTTTTTTCTTTGATCTTAATTTACATGTTTGTCCAATTTTTGATGATAAAAAATTTTAGATAGTTTAAAAAATAATTTTTTATCAAAGAATTCTACAATTAATAAAACAACAAGAAATATAAGAGCAAAAGAGAAGAAAAAATAAAATTTTTTAAAGATAAATAAAATAAGTACTTTAAAGATTTTTTCTATTTTATATTTATTTTAAATAAAGTTAAAAAATTTAAAATATAATATTATAAATTTAAATAAAAATTATAAATTATTTAAATTATAATTTAATTAATATCTTCTTTAGATATAATATATTTATGCTACAAGAATAAAAGTTATGTAAGAAGCAAGCTAATGAATTATGTAGAAATTTATAGTCTCATATAAAATTTTATAAATTAAAGATTACATCTTGTTATATAAATTATCTAAATAAAGTAAATATAAAAAAATTCTATTTATTAATTGCTCCTCAGTAAAGAGTACATAGCATGCAATCTTTGATGAATAACAAGGTTCTTTTGATATTTTATAAGGCATACTAAGTGAAATTTTGGAGGTGGTTGTAGTATATACTTCTAAAAATTACCTTAAATATAGTCGTTTGATGATAAGATTTTAGCTTTTTTATTAAAATTTAATTAATTAATTAATTTTTTTCTAAATATAATTATATAAGATTCTTAAAAGCCAATATAAAAAAATAAAAAAATAAAAAAAGAGTTTTCATCAAATTTGATAAAATATATAAATTAAAAATAATATTCATGGATATATGATAAGGAGAGATATAGCTCTTTTAGAATACTTTCCTATAGAATATAATATCTCCTTGTAGCATATTTGTAAAAAGAACTCCTCTTATAAAAGAAATATTTATTAACTTAAGAATTTAAAAGTCTAAAACAAAGTCTAAAGCATATGGATTAATTCTTTGAGAAGAGGTATTTTTTTTTTATTTTATAAAAATAATAATATTTATTTAATAAAGATCAAGCTTATCAAAGAAATAAACAAGAAATAAAGGCTAGATATGATACTTTATTTATAAAAAAATTATAAAATAAAAAATTATAAAATAAATTAAAAATAACTAAAGAATACTTAATATATATTGAAGATTGGAAGCAAAAAAGACAAAGACTAAGAGTTTAAGTGTGGTAGAAAGTAAAAGGTAATAAAAATACTAAGATATTTTATGTAGCTATTGAAAAAAAATACCATTGGTCTTTTATTTTTAAATTACAAGATTAAAGTAGAAGGGTTATAAGAGACTAAGCAAGATTAGGAGAAATTTTTAGAAGATTTTATTTTTTATTATATTTTAAGATTCTACCAATAATTATATCTATAGAGGCTAAAAATTATGTATTAGAATATATAAATAAGAAAGTCTATGAAACTATGAATATAAGTTTTATCAAACTTATCATTGTCAAAGAATTATATGATGTAATTAAAAATATATCCTTTGAAAAAATTCTAAGGCCAAATAGAATTAAAATAAAATATTTAAGAAACTTAGAGATATTATTAGAAGTAATTTTTAAAAAAATAATCAATAAATCTATTGTAAATTTCTAAATTGATCATCAAATATAATATTATCTTAATTCAAAAATATAATTTTTATTTTTATGCTTATCATATTTTTCTAATACTTTATACAAATATTTTGCTAAGATCCTATAATGAAGAATCTAATCAATATTTATGAAGTTAATATATCTAAAGTAAGTATTTTTTTTATTAATTAAATTTATTCTAGATGATAACTTAGTTATACTAAAAGTATTTAATTACGCCAAAACATCCAACAACATATTTTTGTTATTAAAATTGGATTTTTTGAAAAATTCTTATAATAAAGTTTCTTCTAAGTTTTTATTTTTGATTGTAGAAAGAATTTGTTTTTACAAAGTGCTTAGAAACACGATAGATTTATTTCAGAAGAATCACAAATAATATTATATGTTAATAATAAACAAACACTATTTTTTCTTTCTTTCAAAGAGAAATTAGACGAGGTTGTCTTGTAATTCTATATTTATTTTTACTAGTAGTGCCACTCTCTAAGAGACATCAGGTAATAGAATTATTAAAATAAAAAAAAAATTTAAGAAAAATGTACAACTATTAAATTGCTAATATACCTATAATTTTATTTTATAATTTTAAAAGAAGAAGAATTTGTATTTAATATTATTAATATTTTACAATAATTTAGCCTAGATTTAAGATTAAATTTTAATTAGGTCATGTTGTTAGCATATTAGCAAAAAATAATACTTCTACATTCTATTTAGAAAATACTTTTGGTCAAAGTTGGACTACAAAAAATAATTTAATAAACTATTAGAAATTTTCTTTAATATATTATTAAAAATCAAAGATAAAGATTAATTTCTAATTAAAAAAATAAAACAAAAAATTGACTAATAATATTTTTCATATTCAAATGTGGCAAGTACAAAAAAATATTACAAATAATAGGTTATTTTTTTCTTTATATTTTATTTTTCTTTTATTTGAGCTAGCTCATTAAAAGCCATAATATATATATATATATATATATATATATATTTTATATTGAGGATCAAGGTAGCTTGGTACTATTTTTATTAAAAAAAATTAATAGGTGGTTTAGAAAATATAAATCTAATAGAAGCTATGAATGTATTTATGATCAAATAGATTTCAATGTTGTGAGACCCTTTGAATCTAATATTAAAAAACTTATTAGATTCAAATTTAGACTAACAAAACTAAAAGCAAAATAAATGTAGAGTCTAGATTAAATATGAGTGCTAACTCTATAATAAAAATTGTATCCATAGTAAAAAAAAATTAAAATAAATAGGCCAAGATTAGACTAAATTTGTACCATACTTATAACTTAAGTTCTATGCCTCCTTCTATAACATATAGAATAGATTAATATGATTAAATTTAGAACTTTCTACCATCTATAGTTATATTAAAGCTAATAGGAGAATAATCTTACATATAAAAGAAATCCAAAGATCAAAGAAATCTATAGCATAGAATAAAATCAAGTTACAATGCTTAATGATATAATCACTAAATTTGGTTTTTTTTGAGTAAGATGGAGGATTTTCAAAATATCCAATATCTTTCTATATATACAATTTGGATAAATATTTAAATGTTAAAAAAATTTATCTTCAAAACAAAAAATAGATTAGATTATTTAATTTAATATAAGATCTTTTATCTTATCAATTATTTTAATTTATAAATCTATCTTTGATTATTTAAGAAAACTAATTATTTTGCATACTTAAAAAATATCATATGTAAATTTTTTGAAGAAAAATTTAATCTTAAATTCTTTATTAAAATAAGAAAACATTAGAAAAATTACAACTAGGATAGACACTAATAAGAAACATCCATATGCAAAATAATATAGGCTTTATGAAGATTGTCCATGTTGGTAATATAATCAAGGTTTTAAAAAACAAGTTGCTATATTTTTAAAAGGCATTTTATAGACTTGTAAAAGATTTATTGTTTGAAGATGAGAATTTTTTTTTTGACTACAATAACATATGGCTTGCAATCAAAACCTTCAAAAAAGCTATGCTAATATGATTTATATGATATAAGACGATAATAGCAAATAAATTGGCAATAAAAAATAACATTATTTTATTTTTCTTTTATCTTCTATATATACCACAAACTCTTAAATGTATTGTATATAGGTTATAGAAATACTTCCAAGGTAGAAATATTTAGAATTGGGCCTCTTCATTTTTATACAAAATGATTATTAGTCAATAGTGGAGGATTTTGTTTTTTTTTTAGCAACAAGCTCTTTTTGCAATCAAACTACCTCTAAGATTTAGAAGACTTGGAGTTGTTCGATTACCACTAAGAGGAATTTGAAAGTACACTATGTGAATTGAAAAAATGCAATAGTTTTTAGAAAGAAATCTAAGAATGATTACCACATGTAATAACTACTATAAAAATGACTAATAGGATACAAAAGACTAATATGAGAAGATAAAAAAAAAATAAATAAAAAAAAAAAAAAAAAAAATACTTCTATTAGTAGATAGATTGATTCTTGGATAGTTAATAATACTTTTAAATAGAAGGAAGGAAATAGAATCTAATAAAGTTTTAATTTTCTACATAATAATTTAGTTATTTAGACACTAAATGTGGCTATATTAAAAAAAATAGGATGTACAAATATTTATTTTATTATTTTATTTTAACTTATTAAATATGGGCATTAAGATTTTAAATAGGTTGTAATTTAATTTTTTATCAAATATAATAAATTTTCTCTTTTTATATCAAAAAGAAAAAAAAAAGAAAAAAAAAAGAAAAAAAAAATTAAATATGGCAAATTACATTAATTTGATGTAATGCATCTAAGTAGCATTAAATTAAAATATAATATTTTAGATAGCTATTCTTGATTATATAGATTTTAGTTAGATAATAATAATAAAATATTAATTAAAATTTAAATAATAAAGCTTATTTTTATAAAACATATTAGGAGGTGGCAAAGTTTGAAAAAAGGTAAAATTTCTAAAAGTTTTCTAATTGAGTTTGAATGATAGTTTTATTGAAATAAATAAATATAAAAATATGATGTAGAAATTTTTTTCTAATGTTAATAGTGATACTTATAAATACTTCTTTTATTTTTATTTTTATTTATTTTTTAATATATATGACACAAAGATATATTGGTTAATTTAAAAGTCACATAAGTCATACTTTAATCTTGTGTTGGTTAATTTAGATATCACATAAGTCCTACTTTAATTATGTGTTGGTTATTAGAAGAAAGAAGATTTTAAATCATAATTATTTTATTTTAGTTTACTTATTTACACTAAAAAGTTTTAGGATAAATTTACAATAAAAGATTTATATACAATGTCTTATGATTTTTTAATTTTTTTAAATTTTTTGATTAAATTTTTTAAAAAATCATAATATATTTTATGTAATTCTTTCATTTACTTTAAAAAGCTTATTAATTTTATTTAAGAGATCTTTCATTATAAATTTATACTAAACCTTTTAGTATAAGTAAGAGTTTTATTATGTATATGCAAAGATGTGTGGTATAAAAAGGTATCCACCTAGCGGTTTCCTAAAAGAATATATTTTAATTTAAAGGATATATATACATAAGAATAATCTACTATTGGTTGCTTATATATATATATTAAAAAATATGATGATTTATTTATTTATTTATTTAATTAGATTCTTTGGTGGATAAAGTACAAGATTGTGTTGTTCAAATTGGAGATCATATAGGTCTAAGTTTAATCCATTCTTAGTTGTTAGAATGGAAACCATCAATTAGTGATGCTTTTATTTTTTATTCTTTTTTAAAGTATGTGGTATAAAAATATGTTGGTCAATTTGAAGGGTATGTAGGTAAAATATCAATTTGTTGCTACTTGGTAATATAAGAAAGATTTGATATTTTTATGATTTTTTAATCTTATTATTGCTCAATAATTAAAATAATATTACATTAGTCCTATTTGAAAAAAAAAGAAAAAAAGAAAAAAAGAAAATTATTTTTTGTATTTGTAATTAAATCTCATAGCTAACATTTTGTAAATTTTAAGAGTATATTATCTTATAAAAAAATAACAGAAGTTATAGATTTTAACAATATAACATATTTTTTTAATAATATATTATGCATACATATCTAATTTGTTACAATACATTATAAAGAAAAAATTCTAAAAAAATTATTTTTTTATTTGAATAAAGAACTATTTTAAAATTAGATCTATATTTAAATAACTATTTAAAGATGCATTTAAATTATTGCTTAGAGAACTTGCTTGAGTATTATCAAGATTGATTGTAACATAGTATAAAATAGTAAGAGGTATGTGGGTTGATTTAAGATTTTTTTGGATCAATTTAAATATTAATATCTTTTTCTAGAAATATCAAAGAAGCTTTTTAGATGTAAATTGGATCTATAGATGCACAATGTGGCAATAATATTTTTTATAAGAAATTTCCTTCTTCTAAAAAACTACTATAGAAGCATCTTACAACTAAAATATTTGACGTGTAAGTCTTGTGGTTCTTAGAAAGCTTCTACATGATCTTGCTAGCGAGTACATATGAATGCAAAATTAAAGCCTTCTTCAATCTTGTCAATATCTTTCTTGTATTCCAATTTTAATTTAAGACTCTTGAGTTTCTTTGTACTTAGAAGTATTCATTCCAATGTCTTCTTAATTTATAAATATGACTATTTTTAGTATTTTTTCTTGCTTTTTAGATATCTACAAATAAATTATCAATTAACAAGTGTATCTTGATTTATATTTTTAACAAAATTCTTGAATTTAAAATATTTTAAAAAATACTTGCAATAATTCAATAATCACTAATAAAATTTTAATAGGTAATGGCTTTAGATTAGTGTAGCCATTGTAAAAATAAGCCATTACCTATTAAAATGTTTAAATAAACTATTAAGTAGACAAGCTTTTAATTAATATATTAATATGTCTACTTAAAATATTTTAATAACATAAGTAGACATATTAATATGATAAGCTAATATGTTTTTTAAGTATGACAAGCTAATATGTTTTAAGTAGACATATTAATATAATAATATGTCTACTTAAAATGTTTTAATAAAATATTAAGTTGATAAGCTTTTAAAATTTTAGTTGAATTAATTATGCTTTTTATCAACAAAATCATAACGACATTATTATTTATAAGTCAATTCTATGGCTTAATATTTTTTAAATGTTTAAAAGTCAAAGAGCTTTTTTTGAATGTAAGAAATTATAAAAAAAATCACTTTATGTCTTAATTATTATAATTTTATGCAATCGCATATAAAAAAATAAAACATGTGCATCCAAATTTTCTAATATCTATATATAATAATTAGATACTTTTATACATTAATTTGTAAAACTCTTAAAATTAACTTATTTCAATAATAAATATTTACTTTCAAATTTTTGTATTAGTGTAATTTTATTCACTCTTATAATTTTCTAAAAGATGCAAAAATTAACAACGAATAATGTTAATTTTAATTCTATCTATTCTTCTATTCAGATTAATGTAGAACTTTTTATAATTGTATTAAAAAATAGAGTATCATAAATTCTTAAAGATTATGAATTCAATTTCGAACTAAAAATAATGATGTTTATAGAATATATTAAATGTAAGAGTATTGTAGTTTATCTAACATATTATTATATGGTTTTCACAACAAAGATTGGAATAACCATAATAATTTTAATACAGAAATTGATGAAATTATTAATTTGGACAATAGACCATAAAAGTTACTATACTAAGACAGAATATTTTATGAAGAAAAATGTGAATGTCTCCTAATACAACTTTTACAATGTAAAGTAACTTGGGCACTATAGGGCTCAATTGTGAAAGTAGGAACTATGGCAATATCACATGTACAACCAGGCCATGAATCTCACTTGGACACCAAGTCTAGGTTTTAAATACCCTCCCTTTGTACTCAGCCTCCATAGCCATCATGGCAGCCGTAGAGAAGGATGAGGACTGGGGGAATATGAAAACTATTGAGGCACCTTCAATTTCCATGGAGCTTTGATGCTTCACAATGCAGACAAAGTTGGAGAAGTCATCTCCTGCAATTGGAAGACAACTTCCAGCAGCTTGTTCATATTTTTTATTTCAAGTAGCCAAAGCGTATTTCAGTTAATTATTTTAGCAATAAGCAGTTAAAGTAACAAGTAAATAGACTTCAAATGCCAAAAGTAATTGTGTGAATCAAGGATATACCAGAACTACTTGAAAACATCATGTTTTATTAATATGCATCGCTTGAAATGGTACAATAGGCCCATACTCGTCATGTTTTATGATCCTAAGCTATACAAGTCCAAAGATAGGCAAACTGTTCGATCAAGACACTCATTGGACTGTAAATCACGATGCAGATTAACACATTTCAACACACAAATCATCCACAGTTAGTAATAAAAGCGGCGAGGTAGTTTCCCAGGTGATGGCATGGCAACGAGGCCACTCCCCACCACAAAGCTGCTGCCTTAATTTTTCCTTCAACAGAGGTTGAGAAAACCGAGCCATGAACACATCAAAAGCGAGGATCATTCCTGCAGGCGGCAAGCATCAAAGCAAGGGAAACTCGACCCAAAACAAGCATGCCAACAAAATCAATTTAGTAGTACAACCGCATCAAAATTTCTTTATGTCCCAGTATCCATTAGGCTCCTCGTCGAGTGCATGAAGCGATCTCGAAATACCTGCACAAACAATTTACCGGCACACTCCCTTCGCAGGTATTATCCTGATCAGGTTTTAAGGGACTCTCTCAGCCTGCTAGATGCAAGCACCCCCGGCGCCAAAAGGATTAGTTACGAGAACACAGGTCTTCATTGTAAGGAAACAAAATGGGTACAGATTATCAAAGGTCACCTTCCTTAAACAACTGTGACACCTCCACACACTATCATCCGATCAACCCAACCCACAGATAACACCCGTCTTGGAATTTTTAGTCAACAGACATGTTACTAGTCACGTACACACCTAAGAACAACTCCTGAACTCCGGTGATGCTATGTACATCGATACAGGACAAATTCAAATCAACTTTCTGCTGGAAAGATGTTTAAGCTGATGCCGTCTCGTCGTCAGTGGATGCAAGAACCAATTCAGGGTGAACATTAGGCTTATAGTTTCCGTCCAGTTCGTTGGGTAGGCCCAAGGCCTTCAGGGCCAAGTGTGCCGCCTTCTGCCCAGATATCATCATCGCTCCGAATGTAGGTCCCTGAAAAAAACAAAAAAACAAAAAAAAACAAAAACAATTAGTCAGACACTGCTTAAGAAAACAGACAGTATGATGTGCAAAGACAGAACATCAGAAATTACGGAAGGGGAAACTAAAGGAATGAGCACCATTCTCGGCGACCCGTCGATCTCCGCCACCTCCATGCCCGTCACGATCATCCCCGGCACCACCTCCCGCGTGTGCTTCACAATCGCGTCCTCCGCCGCGTTCATGTCCAGGCACTTCATCCCCGGCACGCTCTCGATCATCCCGATGCTCCGCAGCCGCTTCACCCCGGTCGCGCCGAATGGCCCGTCGTGCCCGCACGACGACACCACCACCTTCGCCTCCATCACGTTCGGGTCCATGCACGACTGTGTGTTGTGGTTCTGCGCCACCAGCGCCCAGTTCGTCACCACGCCCGACACCCGGTCGCCCCGGATGATCAGATCCTCCGCCGCCACCGCGTTGAACAGCTTCACGTTCGGCCGCGCCAGCAGCTTGCTCATGATCGTGGACGTGAACAGCGCCGCGTGCTTGATCACCACGTAGTTCTCCATCTCCTCGTACGGCACCTCGATCTCGTCAAGGAACCGGTGCGCCGGCTTGCGTACCACCATGGCCGAGAACAATTGCCCGCCCAACCACGCGCCCCCTCCAGGCGACACCGACTGCTCCACGATGGCCACCTTCACGTTGGGGTTCTTCGACAGCTCGTACGCGCACGACAGCCCCGCAGAGCCAGCGCCCACCACCACCACGTCGGTGTCGGCGTGGGTGATCATGTCGGTCATGTAGCGCCGGGTCATCTCGCGGGCCACAATGGACTCCTTGATGGGGTCGAACTTGTAGTTGTTCAGGTCGTACTTGGCATCGGAGTACAGCGACGCGCTGGTGGCCGGCGCGGCACAGCGCCTCAGCTGCGCCTTGCGCGAGGTGCCCAGGCGGACCCCCGCCACCGAGCTCGCGCTGTACCCGACGTTGCTCTTCAGCTCCACATTGGCACCAAGTCCCGTGGCCACTCCCGCAGCGTGCATGCTCATGGTCGCCGCCATTGCTTCAGACTCTGCAGAACAGATTTGCTACAAGCAAATAGACACAACAAGTGGTAGGGAACGGTGGGGGTAAGAAGAATGTTAGGCACAGTATCAGAAGCCACGGTGTAATGATTCAAGGCGGGAATTGCGTTAAGTAGCGCTGGGGCGAGGATGGTGACAAATCTATAAGATGCCACTGATCCTCTCGTGAGTGACGGATTTCGGGTGAGAATTCGGCACGCTGGGTAGAGACGGCGAAAGATAGGTGCATACGATGTGTGAGCGAAGATTCTGTTTTCGAACAGTGACGGCGGTTATGGATGTTGCATCTCTTATCACCGAGTTGAATGCGTCAGATATTTATGGCTTGGGCACCCAAACCCATTCCTTCTCCGTCTGAAAGGATTCTTTACACAATGGATCTAAAGATTTCTCAACCCATTATGTGGATGACGTGGAGAGTAAAAGTGGTTTTACGGTAAGATCAAGATGTTTTTGTTTAATGTTAAACTAGAAGACAGCATGCTGCATGGGCTACTTTTTTCTGGTCACTTTCTCTCACGAATATCTTTGAAACGGTCAATGATTCAATATTCTTCTTCTTAAAAGGAGATTTTTGTTAGTGTGTTATGCTCAGCATATGTATTCCATTTAGAATGTGCATATCATTTTACTTAATTGAAAATAAAATATTGCATTATTTAAAGTTTTGTAGATTTATTCAGTTGGTAGTTTTGTTTTTGTTAGTTTTTAGTTTTTAATTTTTTTTTGTTGATATATATCATTAATTTGAGAAGCAATTAATTTATTTGAAGACTATATTTTTAGTTATATTATAATGCAAGATATATTTTTAAAATATGTTATTTGATTTTAATCATTATATATGATATTATAATATATATTTTTTCTACAAATATATATTTATATATTTATATATTATTATAAATAATAATATCATATCTTATATCTTACATATTAAAGACATTGGTATTTGTCTATTTATATGCATCCATCTATCTATATGTTTATCCATCTACTTGTGTTGATTGGATTATTTCAATATATTCTTCTAAAAGCCCTAGCAACTTGTGATAAGCTATTGAGAATCTATCTCTAAATTAGGCAATATAGAGCATGAAAATGTAAATGTATTATTCGTCTATATAAAAAAGTTAAATATTTCTTAAAATTTTAGAAATTGCCAACCTAATTTGGTAATTTAAAGTTTTTAAATTGCTTGTATAATGAGAGAGCTCACAATCTAAAAATCTAAGGATAATTGCCAAAAGATTTTTTTTTTTTTTTTCAAAACGCCTAGTAAAAAATAAAAATAAAAATAAAACTAACTATGTCGACAATGCACCAATAAGATTTGAATCAACAATTTATAGAATACAAAATATTACATGTATCATCTAAGATAACTTATTGCCAATACTTAGCTCTCTGAATTCTATAGGATTTATCAAAATTAAGATTTGTAATCCCTTGACTCTTCTAATTGCCTTTATTAAAATATTAGATAGATAGCAAGTAAGAAAGGCCAAATCGTTTGTTTAAATTAGACTTATTGTAGATAAAAATCTATTAGACAATATTCATCTATATATCTAATTTAGATGATTTTTTTTGCAAAAGCTTTTATGGCAATTTCAATCTCTTAGATTTAGCCCTTGAATTTTTTATTAATAAAAAGATGTAAGAGTAAAAAAGAATACTATACCAATTTCTTTAACTATAAAGCAAAATGCTACAGGCAATGATAGTGTTATTATATCTATAATGCTTAGACATAAATTCAAAATGGCAATCCAATATATTTAGATTGTGTAGTTATGTAATTGTTTATAAAATGTACATTCTTTGTTTTAAGGCAAAATAACAACCAATGTAGAATAGAACTCTTATAAAAGCTAAATATAAAAGATTTTAGTGGTTTTATACTTATATTATTATTTGATTAAAATTAAATTTATAATATTGGTTTTATGTATTGACTTCTTGTATAAAAGACCAAAAATATTAGTGCCAATATAATGACATTATTATTAAAAAAATTCTAAATTTGAAAGAATAATAATAACAATATTAAGATTTGTATAATTTTCTAGTATGATATCTAACAAGAAGTCTAAATCTTTAAAAATATTGCAAAAGAACATAACTCATAAATTTACACTATCAAGGAAATATGAATGTTTATTGCTAATTTTTTGACTATTTTAAATACAACTATTACACTTGCCATATTTTAATACCAAAAATTTTACTAAACTACAAAGCTTCTAAAATGTAAAAAATATAAAAATATAACATTAGACTAAATATAAAACTCTGCTAAAAAAATTGCTATTGTAACATCTTGTATCAATACCATTCATAAAAAATAAATCAACAAACGTGTCTACAATTACTTTTGTTCTTATTCCTTTTAAAAACACCATAAATCTTTGTGAGTTCCATCAATAAATTTTAATTAAAAGATTTATTAAAAATAATGTTTTAATATTGTTTAGATATAAATTTTTTGAGTTATAGAGTCTATTTGATTATCTAAGTATTAATTGAGATTTAGAGGACTTTATAATTTACAAGAATCTTATTAAGTAAAAAATCATATAAATAGGATTTTGGTAAGTTGTGAATGCATTTATCCTAGTTGATTTAATATATTTTTTTATTTTTTATAATTTGTATTTAGTCCTTAAGGTAAATTTCTAAAATATTTTTTAATTATCTTTATTACTTATTAGAAACTTATAAATAATAGTTAGTAGGTAGAAGAAGAATAAAAAAGAATTTTATGACTTTTTAGTGATTTATGTGGAAAATAGGATTTTTAATTAATTTAAGTTAATTTTATTGCTATAAAAAATCACCAAGATATAATAAAATAGCCTTTATTTGATATTAGTATCTTTAAAATATCAAAAGACTTTTTAGATTTTATTTAGAATTGTTTAGTGATTTTTATAGCATATTGTTAAGATTTTGGTGAAAATAATTTTACTACTATTGGAAGCTATTATGAAGAATTAGAGAAAAATTTGAAGGCCCCACCAAGTTCCTAGGCTAATTAGGTATTTTTAAATACCATGGTATAATCTAAATTATAATAAAGATGTTTTATTAGTAAAAACTAGAGTGATTAGCAATTGTAGTAGTAATAGTAGTAGTAGTAGGAAAATAGGTATACATGTCCTATATGGGTTGTAGCACCTTGGAGGTAGTTAGGAAGATAAGACTAAGGCCTTGTTGCTCCTCTAGGACCTTACACACTACCTGTGAGCCTTAGTGAGGCTCAAATCTTTGAACATTTAATCAAATTACTTTTGAAGTGAATTTTATTAATTTTATTTAATTAATTTAAAATTTATACTAATATTTATATATTTTTATTTCTATATATATTATTTATTTAAATATAAAAAAATTAATATGTAGTTTATAACATAATTAATACAATATAGTTTTAAACTTCAACAAAAATAATATTAGTAACTTACACATGTTGTTTAATATGTTGATTAAATTTTTCTTTTAATTCTTAGTTTTATATTAATAATTATATATTTTATAAAACTAAAAATAATAATTGTTATAAAAATATGTATACACCATTATACTTAGTACCACTAGATTTATTTAATATTTTTATACTTTAAGTTTTTAACAATACTTTAAAAAACTTTAATTGATTATAAGAGTTTTTTTTTAGATTGTTATAAAATGATTTTAAGAAATTATATAATTTGCACTAAATTCATCTCTAAATTTTTTTTAGAAGCTAAAGAAAAATAAGTGAAATTTTTAAAATAAACACTATTTATTTTAATTATTAAAAAATATCATTATTATGAATACAATTAATAATTATTCTAGTTTCTAATTGATAATTTAATAATTTAGATTTTAATATTTTTTTAAAATATTATTATCTTCAATTGATTATATTTAACAATAATATTTATTTAATTCTTTTATTATTATCAATTATTTTAAATTTAAAGATGATTTCTTATAAAAAACTAAATTATTTGTAACTAATTTAAATTTTTTTAAAGAAAATTCCACTCTTTAAAACTGATCTTTATTTTTAGTATGGCATTTTAAACTATCTTCTTGTAAATATGTTCTAAGAATTTAGAACAAATCATTTTATTTGTAGGAATTTTAAGATTTACATAGATTCTTTAAAAATAGCCAAAGATTCTTTTTCTAGTAATTATTTTCTTTAAAAAATCATCCTATGATTAGTTATAAATTTTATTATTTTAATTACTATATTCTAATAAGATAGAATATTAGATTTAAAAAGATAGGCTTAAATTTTATGAATGAATTATAAAATTTAAAACAAAAAATTAATATTAACTTTTTGATTAAGTTATCACTAAAATATTATTTAGATATTCTATCTAAAATAGTAATTTAATAATAATAAATATTCTATAGTTTATTATATAAATATAATATTTATGATTTTAAATCTTTTAAGAAATTAAATAGTAATTGACTAAGATTTGGAATTTATAGCATTTAAGTAATAATGGTCATAAGTTAGAACATGATACATATATATATATTAAAATATAGATAAAAATAAATAAAAATTATTAAAACTAATAATAACAAATAACATCAAAATAACATAATTGCTTTAGAAAAAAATTAAATTTGTATAAAATAAAAGTTTTATATAATTTATAATAAAAAACTAAGAAAGTAATATATTAATATTAATATAAAAAATAAATTAAAATATTTTTTTATTTATTTATTAATATCAATTTATAAAAAAATATGACTTTAAGAAGTTTAGAAATTTTTAAATTAATAGAATTTTTTATTTTTTATTTTTTTTAAATCACATATGTATATTTAAAACTATAATTATTATAATAATAAATAATAGTGACAATAAAAGAGAAAAAAAATCTACAAATACTACTAAGATGAAATTTTATTTCTTTCTACTCTTAAGAATCACCATAGAATTGTTTAATTAGCCAAAAGATGATATGACTAGTAAATTAAAAATTCATCTTTTTTACAATTTTTTAATATTTTTTAACTTATAAGGTAATAAAAAAAATTTATATTTACATTTTTATAAATTATGATATTAGTAAAAGATTTATATATTACTATAATTTTTGTATGTATGGTTTTTTATTCATTAATAAAAGTTATAGAATTGCTAAAGATTTAAATAGTGAGGTGATAATAACATCAAGTAAAATCGCATTATAAAATATAATACTTATAAAAAAATTATTATAATTAAAATAAAATATTAGTTGTATGTAATTACTAGTAATTATCTGTTAGCTTAATTTAAATCAAGTTTTAATAATTATTAATTTTTTTAATAAAAAAAATATTAAATGGTGTAACCTTACTTAATTTTTTAATTATAAAGTATATATATATGTATATATATATAGAAAAATTTTCTACCTATATATCATAATAGTAAATATTTATTATTTATAATATTTGATTTGATTTATAGTGTGCTTATTAAATAAATTTTATTAAAATAATTAATATTAAGTAAAATATAATAAAATTATAATTTATTTTTTAAATATTATTCTTATATTTTAAAGTTTGATTTTGTATAAGCCTAAAACCTTCTTTGAATCTTCTATAGTCTAATAGATCTTTTTAAAAAAATTTAAAAATTTGATAGAAACATCTAATAGGTAGCTTAAAAAGCAAACTATATTAATTGGCAATAGGAAGCTTTTAGGTTAGCTTAAGAATCAAATAATTTTGAGTGGCTTGCATAAGAAGTTTATAAATAGTTTGAATGAAAAATCTTGTAAAAAGCTTATGAAGGGATTTTATATGGCTTGATTGCAAAGTCTTTTAAGCAGCTTATATGGCAAGGTATTGAGGGCTTAAACAACAAGTCTTTAGCCTTGCAAGTAGTATATGAAGAGATAAGACTAAGGCCTTTTTTAGTCTTGCCAACTTATTTCTTGAATTAATTTTTCTTATGGCTTTTGGACCTCTTTGTTTTTTTGACAATAATTACTTGGTTATTATCTTTTTGTCTAATATGGATCTTTTCTACACACCTTAGTTTGTTTTATTTAAAACTACTCCTTCTTAATTGAAGCTCTAAGTATTTTCTAATGATTATTTATTGTTTTATCTAAGAAATGAGTAATTTATTTGTAAAATATTTTTGTACCTTAAAAATTACAAATTATTTGTTATTTTATCATAACACGGCTATAAGATGAAAGATAAAAAAAGGATTATATTATAAAAGAGATTAATTAAAAAGATAATAGAAAATTATTTTTAAAAATATATATAAAAGATAAGAAGGTAGTAAAAAGAAATTTAATACTAATATTGTTTTTTTATAAAAAAAGACTTCTATTTATTTTATAGGACTATAAACAAGAAAAAATAAAATAGGTTAGCAAAAATAATATTATAAGTATCTTTAGATAAAAGTAAAGATTACCTTTTAGCAAAAATTATCTAAAAAAATATTTGAAGAGGATCAATTGTGAATTAGGATTGAAACTAAATTGTGAGATATAAAATTGCACATCCTTGGCAAATGTATATTTCTTTTATTGATCAAAGAATAAGATTGGAAAGCAAACTTGATAAGGTTTCTTTAGGCATTAGTTTTGAGTGATTTGAGTGGATAATGACTTTATGAGAGCTTTGCAAAGTTGGAATTATTTTTGATGATTCTATTTATTTATAAAACAAAAAATATTTATATTTTAGAATTTTTTTAAATTTATGAATATAGTTGTATTAGATTTATGTTGTGAATTTGAGCTTAATTGGACAACTAAATCAAAGGTTATTGAAATTCAAGCAGATTAGAGTCTAAAAAATTAGATTTTGATGGTTAGTAAGGATTTTTATGATTTTGAGCAATTTACTTGTTGGATTGAGGTGATTTTTTTTGAGATAATAGTTGATTTTATTTTCAAAAAATTTATAAATTTTGAAAGCAAATAAATTATCAAAAAAGGAACTATTGATACTAGAAGATTGACATCAAGGTTAGAGAAGAAGGAAAATTAACATCCAAGCAAATTAAGAGCTTTTTCTTCCAATCTGTAAGTTTATTTTTTTTCAAATTTTGTGTGCTTGTTGACAACTAGTAGGTTGAGAAATATAAAATTTTTAAATTAAGATCAATAGTTAATTTAATGATTATTGAGATTTTAAATTTGCTATATAATTTGATTAGAATTGATTAAGTTTTAATTAGGATTTCATTAGAATTTCATTAGGATTGGTTAGAATTTGATTAAAATTTATTTAGAATATTTTTAGGATTTATTTAAGATTTAATTAGAATTAATTAAGATTTGATTAAAATTTGATTAGAATTTATTTAGAATATCTATAAGATTTTATTAGTATTTGTCAAGATTTATTTAGTATTTAATTAGAACTTAATTAGGATTTGATTAGGATTCAATTAGAATTAATTATAATTTTTTTAAAATTATTAGTATTTGATTAGGATTTTTTAAAGGTTTTTTTGGAATTTTTAAAATATTTTTTAAATGATTTCTTTATGATTTCTTTATGATTTCTTTATGATTTCTTTAAGATTTTGTTAGAATTGATTAGGATTTCTTTAAGATTTAATTAGGATTATTAAGGATTAATTAAGATTTATTTGGAGTTATTAAGAGTATGATAAAATATTTTTAGGAATTTTCTAAGGTTGAAGGATCTACTTAGTATAATTAAAAGCTTATTTAGATTATTTAAAATTATCAAAAAGGTATTTTTAAATATCTTATGTATTATTTTTGGATAATAAATCCAACTTTAAGGTAAGATCAAATCCTTCAACAACTAGATGTTTAGTGCACTTTCAAGTTGATTTTCACATAATACAATAATATTTTTAAATTAAGATTTTTTTTTTTTAACATTGAATTTTTTTAAACAAAGAATAGAATACTCATTTTTGTAAAAAATATCATTTGGTTTTAGGGGTTGTACATTATCTTCTTCTACTCTAACTTGTGTGCTTTTTATTATTGTTTGATTTAAGTTGTAATCATCTTAGATGGAACAAAAACATACTATAGATGCTATATATGAAAAAAGTGTCAATTGAATTACAATCACTATAAATCTTAAAAGATCTTTTTAATATCATTTGAGCTAAATTTTACATATTAGCAATTTCAACCATAAAAGTATTATTGCTATGCCTATAGAAAAAATCAACAATGAAATTAAATATTTTGATCATGAAATTGTGCAATTGAAAGAAACAAGTAAAAGTGAATCAACTTCATAAGAAAATTGTATAATTCTTCTTACCACAAATAAAAAGAGCCAAAGATCAATATACCAAAGAAGTTTAATGGGACAATATAAATTTTTTAATGATTTCTACAATAAGTCAACTTTTACTTATGCTTATATCCTTCTTAATATCCTAATGATATTACTCAAGTAGGATTTATAAATATACTTCTATTTATAAGTATTTATTTATTTATTTATTTTTTAAATTTTATCTTTAATAAAAAAAGATTTTTAACTTTTGTGTGATTTTAACTTAGTTCTAGATGCATTCACAATTACATTTAGGAAGTGCAACTAAGAGAGAGTAGTAAAAATAAAACTTCAATTTTTGTAACAAGAGTTATATTTACTTACTATTTATAATATAAAATTTTATTAATTTATTAGTAATATAAATTAAATTAATAAATATTTTATTAATAAATTTTGATATGGTTTAAAAGGTAATATTAAATATTTATTATCAATATTGCTAAAAGTAGATTCACTGAAATAATTTAATATTTAAGCAATTATTTGAATCAATTGACTTTTTAAAAGACATCAAAAACAAAGATTTGGTTGTAGAAAGATAAAACAAGTAATTTCAATAACTTCTAAGAGTGACAAATTATTCATCAAGATTAAAACTTGTGCAAATTGACACAACTCAATTTAAGCATTTAATACTATATATATATATATATATATATATATATTTATATTTATATTGTAAAAAATTAAGCTATAAAATATAATATTTTTACATCAAATCAAATGGATTTAAGGTCCAAAATACAATTTTAAAATTTTAAAGTTAAAAATGAAGATATAAAGTTGTAATACAAACTTAACAATTAGACAATTCTAGACTCAAATACAAGTCTCATGCTCTACCAAATCCTACACCTTGATTTAAACTTCTTTTAATTATCAAAATTTCAAGTAGTGAATTTAGACACAATAGCTTTAATATGTTTTATATATAAAAATTTTACACTACAATACAAGTTAATGCTCTCAAAGGAAATTTGAACAACTTTAGTGGAGGTTATTAAAGAACAACCACTTGCATTTGGAAATGATATTGAAAAAACTAAGTTGTCAAAAGTTGTGTTAGAAGATCAAATATTAAACATTGCTTTCAATATCATTTTATGTTTATTAAATCTAATAGTCTTTGGACTTTCTTGGTTTGAATTATATAATTTAAATATTAATTAGAAATTAAAAAAGGTCACTTTAAAATTTAGTCTAAAAGTCATTAAGTAATCTCAACTTTTATTTTATTGGAGCTAAATTTTATATATCAATAACCAAGAACAATATTATATTTACAGTTTATGTAATATCAATGAGTTTATTGGCAAAAGCAACTATAAAAGATTTTTTTTATAATATTAATATTTTAAGATTAAATTTATATAAAAAATAGATATATTATTAAAATATTAACCTTATAATTGTCCAATTAAATTACATGAAAGAGATCAATATGCATATGGAATAATTTATAATCTATTATAAACTAAATTAGTAGCTTTACAAGAATATATCAATAAAAATTTGGCTAAAAGATTCACAAAATACTTCAAATCTCTTATTAGAGCACCAATCATACTTTTTAAAAAATAAAAAATAAAAAATAAAAAATCTATGTATGTATTTGGATTATTGTGGCTTTAATAAAATTACCACAAGAAATTTCTATCCTCTCATATTAATTTTAAGACTTTAAAAAAAACCTAAATAAACTTATATTTTTATTAAGATTGATCTATGTAAAGTTTATAATCTTGTTTGAATTTTTAAAAAATATAAAAGAGAAGACAAATTTTAAACTAGGTATGGCCATTTTAAATATAATATTATATCATTTGGTTTTATTAAATGTTTTATAATTCCAAAAATGTTTTATAAAAAAAATCATCTATAAAATCTATAACAAGAAATTTATTATTATTATCATTATTATTATTATATATTTAAAAAATAACATCATTTTTAAAAAAAAACTCAATATACCATCACAATATATAGATCATAAAACCTTGACTATTTTATAAGTGTACATGTTTTAAATTAAAAAAATATAAAAAAATATTTTATTATCTAAATTTGAATTTATAATTATTTATAGAATCAAAAACTTTAAAAATAGCTAGATATTCTTCTTTGATATTTTTATATAGCTTTAAAAGTAGATAATGATATTTTGGATCAATAAAAGTTAGTAAGGCTTAAACCATCAAAATTTTAATTAAAAGTATTAATCAAGGATATACAATATTTTATAAAAATCCAAGAAATTATCAAAAATCATCCATTTTTAATGAATATTAATGAACTTTTAAATATTAATAGAGATTCTTGAAAATTTATCAAAAAACTTTAATTAAAAGAAGATCTACTTTACTATAAAAGAATTTTATGTATAACTCTTAAATCTATGTACTTTAAGATCTTGTAATTACAATATGATTTTTTGGTTATTAATCATTTTTTCTTTAATAAGACTATGGAACTAATATCTAGAGATTATTGGTAGCTTTAAGTATAAAAATTTGTGAAATACTTTATAAAATCATACAACACATGCACAAGAATAATGGTACTAAGACATCAACAATATGAACTATTCACTTGCTTCCTATACCTTAAAAGTTGTGATTATTTATAGCTGTGAATTTTATTATGGATCTTTTAAATTTCAATTTTAAAGATTTCATTCTTGTGGTAGTCAATTGGCTAACTAAGATGTCACATTTTATTCCATGCATAAAATGGTAATAGGAGAGGAGACTATAAAACTCTTTATTGATAATACTTAATAAATTCATGAACTTCTTAATACTATTGTTAAAGAACTAGAAGTTAGAAGCCACAACACTTAGTATCAGCAAGGTTGCACACAAAGAGAAGTGTGGAATGAGATAATTCTCACTTCCAACTTCTTTTATTTATAGGTTGCTGTCCTAATAGACAACTTCCATTTATTCTTTCTTACATTCATCCAACCTACCATTAAGACATCCTTTTACAACTCACCTATCATCAAGACATCTCTTAGCATATTCTATATGCTCTTATCTATTCTCGAGGCTATTGTCCTTGTGACTCATCCATAGGATAGTCCTTCAACATTCCAACAGTCAACCTTTTGACCATTAGCAACTTATTCTATTATTATCTATTTTCCTTAACACTCCCACTTTGCTATTGGTCAAAGGCTTTTAAATCGAATGCCTATATATTATATCATGCCTATCCTTTTCTAATACTTTAATCAACAATTATGTCTTCCATAGCATAATATGTCATATCAATCACTTCCATTTTAATCTTCTTCCTTATGAAGTAACATTGAATGGCCTTCAAAGCTGGTCTTAATTAAATTCCTTCTATTGTAATATGATTGGTTGGCATATATTCCTTCTGTATTGACAACCTTGTTATTATTATTATTTTTTTTTTAATAGTCCATGAAATAGCTCCCACTTCAATAAAAAATATTTAAACTATTATTGACCTTTTATTATTTGCATCTCAAATAAGGTATTACTTATCTTTATAAAAAAATCCATATAAATGTCCTCTTCTAACTTTCCATTCAAGAAAGCCATTTTCATCTCCATTTGATTCATCTCTGAGTCTTTGAATCAATTGAAGCTTGATTTGATGGAAGTTGAATCAATTTCCATGTTTCATTATCCAAGAGAGATTTCTACTCTTCTTCCATGGCTTTTCCCACTTTATAGCATCTATGGACTTCATTGCATCACATAATATCAATGAATCAAAAACAAGTGCAATATTAGCATGTTCTTCACTTACTTGAGGAAAGATATGATTCTTCCACCATTCACCAAGTGATTTTCTTTCTCTTAAAGGATATCTTCTTTCATTTGAAGATGAACATTCACCTTTTTCCATAACTTTCTTCTCTCTTATAACTTGTCTTTTCTCATTCAAAGGTATATATTCTTTATCATCATCATCATTATCATCCTTCATATCATCATTTTTTCTATTTTGTTTTTACCAACTATTGAAGCTTTCATCTTTTCAATCTTATGTGGCTTTTCATGTTCACTCATACCTCCACCATCTTTATTTTCTTCATTGCTTGTTCCAACAATTGTAGAAGCTTTCATCTTATCCATCTCCTTAAGCTCTTTTCTTTGATATACATCTCTACTATCTTCATTGCCTTTAGTTTCTTCTTTCTTTATTGAATTTAAAGATATGTCCACAAATACACCATTACTCCCACTTGGACACATCTCTAAGTGCTCACAAGCACTTTTATGTTCCAAAAACTCAACATTACAATTTTTGATGATTTTGTTGCTATCCAAGCACATTAGCCTATATGCCTTGGTACCTTCACAATATCCTAAGAACACACATTTTGCTCCTTTTGCATCAAGCTTAGACCTCATACAATTTGGTGTCTTTGCATATGCAATGCATCCAAAGGTTCTCAAATGTGAAATACAAGGTTGTCTCCCACTCTATACTTCTTGAGGTGTCATTGATGCAAGAGCACTTGTTGGACACCTATTCCTTGTATATATTGCATTCACCAGAGCTTCCGTCCAAAATTCATAACCAAGATTTTGAATATGAAGCATGCTCTTTGCCATTTCTACAATACTTCTATTTTTTCTTTCAGCAATATCAAAATATGCAGTAGTTGTTTGTCTAGCAATTCCTTCATTCTTCAAATAAATATCAAATTGTTTAGACATATACTCACCACCATTGTCCATATGCAGCACCTTGATCTTGCATTCACTTTGTTTTTCAACAAGTGCTTTAAACTCCTTAAACTTCCACAAGTACTTACTTTTGGCTTTAAGAATGTAGATCCAAGCCTTTCTTGAAAAATCATCAACAAAAATGAGAAAATACCTTGCTCCTCCAATACTTGTGGTCTTCATAGGTCCACATACATGAGAATGGACAATCTCCAATAACTTTGTAGCATATATTGCTACACTACTTGGAAATGAAGCCCCTTGTTGTTTACCTTGTATGCATCCTTCACATTCAAGTTGTATTGCATTTTGGCTTATTTTACCAAGATCCAAACCTCTTACCATAGACTTGAGTTCTATCATACTCTTCATATTCAAATGGCCAAGGCGACAATGCCATGTATTCAACTTGGCTACATTTGATGCAGCCACCTCCACTCCATTAACCTTCTTGCAATTGATATAGTATAAGTGTTCCTCTTTAGAGCCCTTAGTAACCATGTTTCTACTCAATATTTTCACAAAACATCCATTCATGTTGAATTGAATCATAAAACCTCCCATTACAAGTTTACTCACTGAAAGTAGATTTTGCTTCATTTTGGACACATGGAGAACATCTTTGATTCTTATTCTATTGGTTTGTCCATTCACAACCACCTCTACCATAATAGAGCCAATTTCAAGGGCTTCAAATGTGCTACTATCTCCCAAGACCACATTTGATGCTGGAATAGCCTTATAAGTGTCAAATATACACTTATAAGGTGTCATATGCTTGAAACAACCTAAATCCACAATCCATCTTGCCATGGCATCCACAGAGGTTTTGTTTGTTGCCATGAATATAAAATCTTCTCCTCCAAAGTTATCTTACAACCTATTTGCATTCTTCTTGTGCATATTTTTGCCTTTGTAACAATTTCGAGCAAAATGTCCTACTTTGCCACAATTGAAGCAAGTTTTGACATTACCTCGTTGAATTGAATAATTGCCCGTTCTTTGATATGAATAGAATACTGAGTCTTGACTTTGATGCTCCTTTTCTTTCTTTCTATGGTAGAAATTCATTCTTCTAATTTTCTCAATTGCTCTTAAGCCTTGACCTTCACTTGAAGCCATATCTAAGAAAGAACTGTGTCAAAAAAAAGATCAAGAGAAGTAGTCCTAAAGCTCTCAAAATCAGCAACAAGGTGTTGCTGCCTTACAAATTCAAAATGACCTCTTTGTGAATAAACTAGTGTTTTCACTCTCAAAACACTCTCAACTTCACTTCTAAGACTTCTCACAAGTCCAATAAAGTATATAAATGTCTCAAATCTGATTTTTCACTCTCATACCACTTTCATGCTCACAAATCACCTCTAAACTTCTTAATCACTTTCAAACCTTCACCCTCATTAGAAGCCATCTCTAAGAAGTAGTGTATCAAAGAATATTGAAAAAAGAAGTTTCTATGTGATCAAAAATCACCAAAAATAAATTTGCACTAGTAGAAACTTAGAATATCCACTTATGAACAAAAGAGTGATTTCTCACTCAAAGCACTCTCAAGTGATCTTTTAAAGCTTCTAATTAGTAGATGCACTCTTATGAACCTCTCAATCAAGTTCTTCCACTCTTTCAACTCACTATTTAATGAAATGCACAAGGTTAATGAAACAACTTCAATAACACATAAAGACACTATCAAGGTCTTTCACAATGGTCTTAAACTCACTATCCAAGGAGATAAGAACCCACAAAGCAATGTTAGAGATCTCTAAGCTTACAAATCAGAACCTCTTCTTGCCATAACATAAGCTAAGATCATACAAACTCTAACATCAACAAACACCATAAGACCTATTCCATACAACAACAAAGACTTCATAAAACTTCTAAAACTCACAAGCAAATGTGAGTGGGCCCATAACCTGTTAAAGAACTAGAAGTTAGAAGCCACAACACTTAGCATCATCAAGGTTGCATACAAAGAGAAGTGTGGAATGAGATAACTCTCACTTCCAACTTCTTTTACTTATAGGTTACTATCCTAATAGACAACTTCCATTCATTCTTTCTTACATTCATCCAACCTACCATTAAGACATCCTTTTATAACTCACCTACCATCAAGATATCTCTTAGCATATTTTATATGCTCTTATCTATTCTCGAGGCTATTGTCCTTGTGACTCATCCATAGGATAGTCCTTCAACATTCCAACAGTCAACCTTTTGACCATTAGCAACTTATTCTATTATTATCTATTTTTCTTAACAACTATTATATTTAATTGAGTTTTTTTTTTTTTTTTTTTTTTTTTTTTTTTTGAAAGAATTTATTTCAAATCTTGAATGTCAAGATAAATCTTTTTTTATTATATCATCTATAAATTGATGGAAAAAAAATGATAAATCAAATCTTTGAACAATACTTTTGTTGCAACATAAACTATCAACAAGGCAATTGAATTAAGTTATTATCTCATAAAGAGTTATTTTATAATAATATTATATATTTATAAAAATAAAAATAAAAATTCTTTAAAAATTATAAAAGACATCCTAATCTTCAAAAGAAGTCTTCAGCCTTGACTCCAATATACATCCATATCTAAGAAGCTTTTTGAATGGCTTCCATCAAATTAGGAAGCTTCTCGAGTAACTTCTACCAACTTGGAAGCTTCTTAAGCTCTTTCTACCAACTTGGAAGCTTCTTGAGTTCCTTCTACTAACTACAAAGCTTCTTGTGTTACTTCTACTAACAAAGAAGCTTTTCAAAGTGACTTCCATTAATAAAAAAAACTTCTAGAATATTTTAGAAGGTTCTATAAATTTTCAAAATATATGTCTCTAACATATCTCATATATTGGAAAATTTCTAAAATTAATAAAAAGATCATGAGTCTTTTATCAAAGACATGAATTTAAATAAAATTACAAAAGATAAAATAATTATTTGTGACTAAAAAAAAAAAAAAAAACTCAAAAGGTATAAATAAAATATAAAAAAGAATTAGAATAGGTATTTCCAAATACAAAGAAAATAAGGAGTCTTAAATTTAGACAAAAATAAAAGAAAGATATTGAAAAGATTAAGGATGACTTCATTCTTATGTGTATATAAACTAGCTACCAAAAAAATCTTATGGAAGGTTCCCAAAGACTTTAAAACTTGTGATTAAGTATCAAGTATTAAATTTTAAGTTTCTTTAAATATAGCCTTTTAAAAATAAGAAACTTATAATATAAGTTTTAATGGCCATGTGTTGTAATTACAAAAGTCTAAAGATCTAAATTATATTTGAAAAACTTCCTTGATATTTTTTTAAAGAACATATTATATATTTAATATATTTTTAGCTATTTTTATTTATTTCTATTTATTTAAGTAGTATAGACATCTATTATATCTTTATCTAATATTACTAATAAATCAAAAAATATCAATTTTTTTTTTTTTTTTTATCTTTATAAATCCATG